>OX276430.1:12400000-13000000 GCA_946251915.1 Abrostola triplasia
TTGAATCCTTGGAGAATAAAGGTTTGATTATTTCGCGATATTTTATGCCTTTATCACCTCTTATTTGACCTTCAGGGTTGAAATCTCTTTTATGAGCATTTGTATGGTGTAAAATGTCCTTATAGACAAGTCTATCTTTGCTTGATATTAATTTTAAATCTGGTTTCCTTCGAAGTAAAAGTTCTTTGAGCCCTGCAGTTAAGTTGTAACTTTTGTCCCCGATTTTAATCAAATACATGATATCGTTATTCAAACTATCAATTTTAGAAAATGTTACTACTGAATTACCCATCATTAAAGTTTTATTATCGTTTCTTATTCCAAAAGGTATATTTAAGCTATCGTGTATATCATAAATATCATCACATTCTAATGAAATTTCTAAATCTTCTACTTTATTTTTAGGGAATTCCATAGAATCTGAATCAGCATCGTAAAATTTATCGCAGTTAGTAGGAGTGCTTATAAAATTCTTTTCCGCTTCGATTTTTTCAGAAATCGCACATGATATACTTTCATCATTTTTTGAATTAACAAGGGTCTTAAGTGGTTCCGTAACAGGTTTTAGCATTTTATCAAGTGATAAGTTCATTGTATGTTCCTGAGTTTTCATTTGTTTTATTTTATTTTTTATGGAGTCAACAGACTTCATTAATTCTATTTTAATATTTTTTTCCATCTTATTTAACCACAACTGTGTTTAACTAAGAGAGGAATAACACTAGCAATGTTTGAGTATAGATTTCATTTATATGCACATCTGCTTTTATTCAAATTTTAAAAAAATATCAAAATTCTGTCTGTACCTTCCATTATTTAATGATGAGTCTTTGTTAATAAGAAGAAAGTTATAAGGGTTGCTCCAAACAGTTTTACAAATGTCTTTGAACTGATTCCATGGTAGATCGGAGTTAACATGTTCTTCATAGATGTGCTTTAAGTTCACATCATCTTGTTTAAATATTATGAGAAAGTTAGCATTATCGCGTAACAACTGTTTCGGGATTTTTGAGTAGGTTTGAGATAAGTAAAAGCAATCAATTAGCTTATGTCTACCCATAGAGAAATAATTGCGAATGTTTATTTGATTTTCACAAGCAACATCATCGAAAATAAATACGGAATTGTTTAAAGCTTCACTCGGAGATATAACATCTTTATCTTCATTGAATTCATTGAATTTTATCTGAGGTACTCTCCTTATGACTTCTCGCAAAAAACGATATTTTGGCTGAAAACTAGTTTTTGAGTACAGGTAAAGATTTTTAAATTTAAGCCCATTTTCATGTAGAAGTAAACTAATCATTACATTTGTTTTACCACAGTTTGAGGGACCACATATTAAACTACGAATCGTATTAGGCAATAAAGTGCTATGTCTAATCTCTTGAGGAGACTCGCCAAGATTTATATTTTTAACGTTCAGTGATATGGGTTGTTTGATCAACTTCATCTTGTCAATTAATTTAATTATTATCTAACATAGACATAAATACTTTATTTTGAACTATCTTTAGACTTGTCACTACAGGAACGGTCTATTCTCGTCTTACAATATAGGCATGTAGTATAAATATGAGCTAGTATAGGTAATGACTTGTGTCATATTGCACATCAAATAATTTTGTATGTATTATGAAATAAGCGATCACTTCGCAGGTGTTCTTTGGTTAAGCAAGTCATTTTGTTTACAATTTTATATTTTCAAGGTAAGTGTTTTTTTTTTAATTATTTAATTAATTATAAACTAATAATAATAATAATGTTATGTATTTTTTTACAGAATTATGTCATACTCGCCATCTTACAGCCCCGTATTAGATATCGTCGACCCCCGAAAAATAGGGGTATGTAACTATTAAGATTATCTTAAATCAAACCTTATCCATAGTTTATGCTGTTTAATTATAATATTCTTGATATTCTTTCAGAATGCGATAGAAGACTCAGACCTCGTTACAAATCCTTTTTACTATGCTCAAGATAGGGACAGCTGGGAAAAGGAAGTAGCAGCCAAAGCACATGAGGAGAGTCGGCTGCAAAAAACAGAGGAACGAAGATTGAAGAAGAAAAAAAGTAAATCTTTTAAAAACTCATCTTTTATCATGCGTAAGGAGCAAGGGCGTATTCGTCACCTAATAAAAATTATGGTCTATGATTTCGATGATCGTAACATGGAAGAAATAGACACAGAAACTGATAATGCGAGTGTGAATGTGCAGTATATAGTGACAAGTGATTATGATGATATCATGGACAAAACTGATCATTTAGTTAGTAAAATAGTACAAAAGTTAAGCAAATCTAATGTGTAATGTTTTATTATTGTAAAAAGTTTCTTTAATTATTATTTGAATGTATTATTGTAAAAGGTAAATATATATTTAAATTTATAGTTTTCATGTTATATATGTATAATAAGGTAATATAAATAAATCAAACAACTGCTGTAAGATTACACAATTATTTATTTCACATATTAAATTTAAAAAAAACATATTTATTAGTAAACTACAAACAATTAACAATTAAAGTTAGGTATGTACTAAGTATTATTACAAGTTGCTCATATATGTATATGCAATAAATAATATAATATACGAAAAATCAATACTTTGTTTTCATTCAAAATATTGTTTTATAATGACCCCATGGGAAAGTTGCTATCTTATCATACATTATTTGTCGTTTATCATCGTTATTTGACAAAACTACTTTATTAATCTTCTGAGTAAAAATTCTATGACGTTTAGATCGAATGATACACATATTATCTCGAAGTATTTCATTTTCAAGTAAAACTTTTTTATATTTTTCTATATCCAATTTTTTAGTAACAGATTTTTTAACACCTTTAGCTTTCTTTATTGATGAAGATTTTGTATCTATACAGTATAACTTTGCCCCTAAACCTACGAATTCAGAAATTATTTCTCCACCCATTTCATCCTTAAAGTAGCCAGGTATCTTAGCATTAACTTTTAGCATGTTAAAAATATTATCATTTTCAAAATTACTAGTATCAAAATATTTTAAATTCACTTTCATATCTTTGTAAAAATCTTTTGTATGTATTAAATACAAAAGACTGTCTGTGTCTGTATAACAAAGTTTCGATTTATTTTCATTGTAAATTCTTTTCATTATTGAATAGTGAAATCTATATAAGTGACTTTTTGCAATTTCTAAAATACTAAAGCCGATGTAAATAGGCCGGTCCAATACTATTTTTGTTTGTTGCATCTGAATTGATACTAGAGATTCTGAAATGACTAAAATATTCTTGAAATTAGGAGCGCTAACGTATTTTTCGGCTCCATAAAACTTTTTAGTTCGATTAGAATTGTCTCTCCAAATATTCGCTAATTTAACATCAACTTGTTTTCTTTTATTCTCGATAGTTTTACCAAATATAGAATTATTCTGCTTCTTAAAAAAATCTTTTTCAAAATCAGATGTTGCGTTTTGCCTCAGTGTAGTATTTAAAGAAATATATGGTTCTAAGAAATTACTTTGTTGGTATGCTAGTATTCTATAAATTTTCAACAATTGCAAACCGTTCTTCAAGCATTCCTTCAAATGAATGTAATGGATAATATATCTATGTTTATCGAAAAGATTAGCAATAAGTTTAGGATTTCGGCTACCAAATGGTACAAATTTTTCAGGTGCAAATGGTAAATCGGAATGATTATCATGTAAGTAGTCAGGGTAATGAAGATCTACTTCTAATATAAATCCTATGTCAGAATCAGGCGTGTAGCTCATAACGTTAAAATTTAACATTTCGGTTTCAGAGAGAAATCTAAAGCCTCCTACAGGCAACTTTTGCATCATTGCATACCCATATAAATTTACACAATCAAGATAAATAAGAAAACTATCAGGTTCTTTACTATTATAGTCTGGAAGATATTTATTATTTGCCTTAGCATATCTGTGAGAACACTGAGCAAGTCCTCCTCTTATACCTTTCTCTATCATTTGATATATTTCTACGTCAGAGATTAGATCTAACTTGATCTTAGTAAACAATAACATAGCATCCCAACTTAGAGATGGCGATGAAACATAATAGCAAGGATCCAAACCATAATGACTTAAACTCATTTTTCTAAATTTTTCAAATACATCACAAAGAAGCAAAACATCACACTTGAGGTACAAATCTGTATATTCACCCAAACTTTTTATATCAAAAGTGTTCCAAACATTTAAAGCATGCTCATAGTCTTTATCAGATATAGATTCAGATGTGAGTTTGTTAAAGAATTTAAATGATTCTGGTAATTCAGTTTCATGATATCGTTCCCAAGAGTCTATGTAATCATAGCAGTATATTCCTTTTCTACGGGCAATATCAAATTTTTTTTTATCAGGAAAGGAAGACTTTAAATTTTTGAAATCTTCAGGGTTCATTGTCTCGACTAATTTATCCAAACTTGAGTTTAAAAAATTATAAGAGTCTATAAATTTTAATTGGACAAAATTTGCGGCATCGATTGGCATGAATTTTGTTAGTGAAATATATTTTTCTTTAGTTCTTGGTATAATATGGATTCGACCATTTATGTTTGACAGCTCATTTATAAATAAATGACAATCATAACCGGATAAGTTATGAAACACTATTGGTATAAAAATACATTTTTTTGCGCTTAAGTTACATATGTTATGGGCAGGTCCTCGGTATTTTCCAGTAAAGTGATCATGGTCCTTTACAATAATATCATTACATAAAAACTTATTTCTACAAATATGGCACTCAGTACTATTAATAAAACTTATTTCTTCTTCTTCAGTAAGTGGATACATAGCTTTATTATCTAATAAGAATTCATATAAACGTTTCACATCATTAGTCAAACATTTAATAAATTTTTTAGAACAGTCAGGTCCGCGATAACTTACATAATCGTTTAAATCAGGGTTTGCGTTACAACAAATAATGTAAGCAAAACACGTAGCCTCATGGACTTGTATATTTTCAACATGAGTAGATTTATTTTTATCAGAATATTCGCGCAATAGACTCTCAAAGTCTCCGTATATTACTATCGGAACAGTCTGAGTTCTTTCATAATTCAAAAAACGTATTTCACTACCCTCCTCAGGTAAAATAGTTTGTATGCCTGCACATTCATGGCTGTGCAATTTGTCTTGAGTATCAAAATAAATAAAACACTCATCACATAAATATATTTTAGTTTTATGTTTAGTCAATTGGCTGTGTACAAGTTTTTCAAAGCTTTTAATTAAACAGAAATGGGTCTTTTCATTTTTGGTAATGTAAAGCAGATTTACGTGGTATAAACGACGTACTGATGTTTTATACAAGGGGCCTGTAACTGTATCATTGTTATCTAAACCATAAATGTTAATACTGATATTAGGATTATTTAATTCAAACTGCTTAATATCATTAAAACTAGGAGGAAAACTCATGCCAGAAATATTTAATAAGTCAGAATAATGCGGATATGAATAAACTCTATTTGGATTGCTCTGAGTAGGAAACATATCAGCTACAACACACCAAAGAAAACAATGATGATCTTCATTTTTTATATTGAGACATGATTTTGTATTTATAATACGTTTAGGTAATGGTAAATAAGAGCCGGCTCGCAAAGGATTGTATTTTACAATATTAATTTCTAAATGGCTAATCGACTCAATTGTCCAGCCTGACTCGGATTGTTCAAATTCGAAACATTTACAAATAAGTTTATCGCAAAATGTTTTGTATATGGGTGAAATATTCGTATTTTGAAATATTATATTATATTTGGTGTTGAATGATTTTAAAGACTTCTCATAATTTTTGGGTAGTATATACCAAACAAATAGTTCAAAATTGACTTTTAACGATGTATGTTTTTTCAACATGTCTTTGATTAAGTAACAAACATTTTCTGAAATTTGCAATAAAAATAATTTAGGCGTAATATTATCTGTTCTAGGATTCACTCTATAACTGATTATTCTGTTTCGAAAAGCAGTTGCAATTATACTAACATTATCAAAATGTGTTTGTAATAAGCAATTCGATTTGTGCACATTTGTTTTTTTGTGGGCAGAATATTTCGGTACTGAAACATTACAGATTTTACAGAAAAACATGTTTTGATATTAACGATTAAAAATTAACTTTTATTTCGAGTTTCGAAGTTCCGAGTTTCGAAGTTTTGAATTTCAAAGTTTTGAGTTTCAAAGTTTATAATTTCGAGTTTCGGTGTTTTGAATTTCGAGTTTCGAAGTTTTGAATTTCGAGTTTCGAAGTTTTGAATTACGAGTTTCGAGTTTTTTAATTTCGAGTTTCGAGTTTTTGAATTTCGAGTTTCGGTGTTTAGAATTTCGAGTTTCGAAAGTTCTGGTAATAAGTAATTTTTAATATTTTACATACATATTTGAGCTTCCTGTAAAAAACACATTTTAGCGTTATGGAAATAAAAAAGAATATAATGTAAACAACAATGGATTAAAGATATAATATATGTTTTACCATTCTAAATATTGAAGGTTTCTAATAAGCGCGTACGGCGTGCGTAATTTCATAGGCATACCATAAATACATAATCGTATCCGAATAATATTATTTGCCTTCATCAAATAGTATTATGTGGAAACAATACAGGCTGTATGTTTTTAAATTCAGCTTTGGCTGAGGCAACTAGACCTCCAACAGCCTTCCATGTCGGTGAATCTGCATATACAGACGCCTTATAATTTAGGAGAGCTTGTTTCCACCGGTTGGTGCCTAACTTTTCCGCATCCTTACGGTTATAAACCCTCAGCTCGATGTAATAGTCACCATCCCGCGCCAAGTCTTGCTGGAAGGAGTTTCCTGATGCGGTTCTTCGGCTCAGAGACGACTTCAGTGCAGCGGGCCTTACCGGTTCAGGCTCTCCTTCATCATCCTGAAAACGATATTAAAAACAGCATTAGATTCTATATGAGATTCTAAGTTCAATACCCGAAGAAAATAAATTCTCCAAATTGTGAAGTATGTGGAACACTTGATGATGTCCAACACTTGTTAATGAATTGTAAAAAATACCAGAGTGAAATAAGAGCATTGATGTGTAAATACAATTTAAATGTTTACGATTGTCTAGGGAGAGTTTTTCAAAGCGTGCTTAACGCATGAAACAGAAATAGGACCACCTGATGACACTGTTTCCATTCTATACAAATTTGAAGCGAGTACGCGCGATCGAATCGGTAAAATAACTCGCTGTAGGCACTAAGATTGAAAGATAAATAAAAGTATTCACTTACTGAGGAATCGAACACACGGAAGCGCTTAAGATTTTTGCTTGTCTTCGGAATCTCCCTGTCGGAATCTGAATCGCTTCCTATTAAATGCTTCGTACGCTGAGTAGTTTTTTTTGATTTGGCGGGTCGCGACTTTGTTGCTGCTTTAGCCCTTTTACCTTTAGATGTAGAAGGCTCAGCCAACTCCACTTCCGAATCAAATGGGTTTGCAATTGACGACCTAAAATAAAATAACAAAAAGTTATAAGACAGCAATCGAGATTACAATCGTTAAACCACAGGTTTGCTACATAAATAAAATTAAACAGCAATATCCTATCGGTTAAGGCTTTAGACGGTCAACCGGGAGTCCAAATCCATCGTCTATTACCAGGATTAAAAAAATTTCATATTAATTACAATTAGAAATTTAACACAAAATTTGCACTGGATTACTCACAGAACCATTTAAGAAATAAAATTAACTAATAACATATTTTTAGATCCAGGAATCGAATCCCGAACATTACATTCGGCTGTTACACTTACGTCTACTAAACCATTGGGAGAAAATAAGTTAAATAAAGAAACTATAACGTGATACATACATACTTGTTAAGATGAAATCAGAAGATAAAATCTGGAACTTGTCACAATCACCAGCACTGACACCACAATAGTTATGCACAAATTAATGTATAATTAAAGAGCAAGAAAATTGAGAGCGTACCTATTTATACCACCCATTATTTAAGACAGCGGCTATATTAATTTTTGCTAGCATTAATATGTACTTCGTCAAATATTATCGTTGTAACTTATATTTAAAGTACTCTTTGAATAAGGCTTATTTTTGTTCCTTTTTTATTAGTCACTATGTCCGCTGCCTGGCTGATTGTACGATTATGGTATTGGCGACGCGATGGTGTCGATATCCGAGACGAAATTCTAAAAAGGAAGTTGCATGTACCTTGTCTGTGCTATGATGGGATCTATGAAGAGTGTCTCATTAAAATGGTAGTAAGCTATTTTGTATACACTATCCAAAATAACTTAAGCCTCATCATTATTTTTTATTTATTAAAAATTCTGTTTAATAACAATTTTCACATATTATGAAAAAAATCGCTCAGGAATATAACTAGCACCGTCCCCAAACATAAATATTGCATTTATATTAATAAATTGTAACATAAATATTATGTAGCTATGTACCCATTGAGATATTGATAATTGCAAACCACTACAAAAAAATATCGCATTTATATTTATCTATCTTTACATAAATAAGTAGGGACCATGTGCCCATTCAGATATATTTCGGCAAAAAATATTATATTAACACAATATTTGGGTGATTTCATACAACACGTACATTCATATAAATTGTGAGGAAAGTAGTCTAGTATTTTGTCTTATCCTTGACGACACGTTTGGCGCATTGGTTAAGAGATGTCACATCACAATGTAAATAGTAGATTTAATACACATCATATACGCCTACGTCAAGTGTCGCGGGTTCGATTCCCGCACGGAACAAATAAGTATTTGTTCCGGTCCGGATTTTTTTGTTTTGCGAATATATATTTTTTTAATTCTTTCGCATAAAATTAAAAATTAACAGGAAAAGTGAACAAGTAAACAGGAACTAGAATATGTATCAAGTATTATGCTATAGGTGCTTCAATGATAATCACAGATTGGAATAGGCAGTGAATTTTTTTTATAAAATAAAAATATGCATATGATTTCAGAAACACGATTGATTTTACACTAATGATTGAAAAAAAAAAAGAATAAAAAAATCGCGTAAATCAAATTTTTATGAAATCCATTACATTAATTGGTCGTTCGGGAATCGAACCTCAGAACCTTATGCTTGACAGGCGCAATTGCCATCAATAGACAAAAAAAAAATCTGAGTAGCATCTAAAGATGTATAATACTTTGACTTATTAATAAACAATAGTTCACTTTCAACAATGTAGATGCAATTTTGTTGTTAGAAAACATCTGCAATGATTAATCATCAAACATTTCAATCTGTGTTGCAAATAGCATCGTAACTAGTATTGGAGCGCTCTGTATCGTGACTCGATCGAAATTACGTCGTAGGAGTGTGTTATTGGGGCGCTCTGCATCGCGAGACGAGCGTAGCGAAGCGAGTGATGCAGAAGCCCCAATAATACACTACTGCGAACGTTTCCGTTGTACAACGAATTAGGTTACCAACTTCATAATTTACTAAGTATTTACTGTCAGATAAAAGAACAACAAATGTAGAATTTTCTTCTATTGTTCAAAGAGGTTAAAATTTAGCTTAAGTAATAAAAAGTGGTTACGAGGTTAAAAAATACAGATTTTGAAGGCCTCCTCTTTCTTAAAAAACAGAAATGGGTTCTATTGAACTTTAATTTAGCCATGTAGGCTAATAAAACAGAGATCATTAGGAATGGACTAAAACAGGGTAAAATAAGGCCAAGACACATTATGTCACCATAATTAGCAGTCCTTGTACACCCTCTACTGAGTAGGTACAGACCCCATTTTTTCGCCAGTCATCTGGGAGCCATGCCGCTTCCCTTTATTCGTTATGACTATGACTCCTTGATTTAATTAAGTAAATTACCGTACCGTGTATAAAAACGAGTACTACGGACTGATGCGTGAACGCATCTCACGACAATATTGACAGTGAAGCGAACTGGCAGGCGAAGCTCTACATTGTCTATGGGCGAGACGAGAATTGGCTGTTAATTTACATTCTTACGCTTGATTGGAACGATGCAGAGGTCTAGAGGATATGAGACATAGCTTATCCTGTTTAGTTCATAAAGATCATGTAAATAAACAAATAAGCTTTAATTGGTTTATGTATATCTAGATAATTAACTACATCGGTAACATAAATTTCTAAATGCATTTTCAAAAAGATATTCTAGTAGATAATAGTTATTATGTATTCGTTTTAGTGTCGATCAAATCAAGATTTGCCCAGATGTGATTATAAAAATGTCTATTTGTCAGGTGCGAGCATCGAAAGCTCTACATAATAAACATTGCCTTGGAAGTTGTCAGATGTCTAGAAAAAGCTTAGTCTGAGAAAATAACTGGGTAGATAAATATACGTAGAGTCAAAGGACAAAGAGTCAAAAGGCAAAGAGTATCTATCGATTTTTTTTTAACGCGACCAATAGTAAATCCCTGCCGATATTCTTCTTTTAAAAGCTGACATTTGACACTGCGTATATTTGAACGTATTCTCAAAAGGCCCGTGAAAAGACTTTCTCAACTTTCCTCCTAAAGTCAAAAGCTACGCGACACAAAGCCGCCCACTCGTTACCGTGAAGCGGGCACAAAGGCACCGACAGTGGTTGTTTGCCCAGCGGCCTCTGTACCTCTGTAATAGTATACCGGGCTATGCGACAGCGCTAATCCATTACGCGATCGCAAGCAAATGTTTGCTCGGCAGTGCTTGCGTACGATTATGCTGTGTTTGCGTTTTTTTGTCGAATGAGAATCGGGTTAGCGCAATGGGGTAGAATGTTTAGATTTGAAATGATGTGAACATGAACTGGTTCGTCTCAAACTTTTGGTAATCTAAATATTGGAGCTGCGAAATACGCTGCAATATTGATTTAATTCGGATTATGAATTGCAAGGCTATAAACAAATTATGTCGAAAAGCAGTTTGATTATTCAAGGAAGCTTGACTTGGATAAGCTTAATTAAAAATGCTTTCAAAATGTTGTCTGGAGAATACTTTCGTGTCCGGTAACAAATTTCGTAAATACGTACCTAACCGGTTCTCACTTTTTACTTTTAATTACACCTAAATTAAGTAAGTTTTGTTTATACGACGTTATTATACTTAGTTAACTATATTTATTTTGCAAGAATAACATAAATGAAAAAATTACAGTCGGCTTGTTATTCAGGGAGAAAGCAAATGTTCGTAACAGTATGTATGTATCATATGTAACATATCCTTTATTTACCGGACACAATGCGGGTGGCAATCCATTACGATACGCCGCTGCCCAAATTAACCGTAATTCAATCAATTCAATTGTACTACACGACTGGCTGTGTACCGCCGCGTCAACGCCCTACAGCGAGAAAAAAAATAACATTCGAATTTCAAACAATTGACAGTCAACTGACAGCTAGGGGAGCGGGATACGATGCGATTGGTCGAAAATTGGACAATGCGGCAGATGCGTTCACGAATAAACTTTTTTTGTTACTTTTACACGGCCATGTTTGCTTAAATTCTTTACCGAAAAATGGGTGTGTATTACAGAGAAAAAAATACGCAGCTGACATTTCAATTCGTCGTGGAGAGTTGACAGGAGATGCGAGTGGTTAATTAAATCATACATATAAAGTAGGTAAGGGAATATAAATAAGGCTGTTACGAGGAGGATTCGTTGGAATTATTATGATCACATTTTATGATACGTCTGTTGCGTGGTATGATGTATTGCACTTCCGTTACGGTGGTTAGATATTGTGGCGAGTTTGATAAGTTTTACATCAGTTAAAACTGATGAAGTAGGTTTCAAGCATTTATTTTTAAATATAATTAACTGAGTACATAAGTTTGAATCATACGATACAAGTGTACGGAGCTACCGTAGACAACATAGATTAAATATTTCTTAATTAGTATGAAGTCAGAGATGTGCTCCTTATAAGATCCTGCTCTATTTATAAGATGTATGTCACCAACCCTTTGTATAAATATTTCTGGCACTTACGCGAATAGTCACTAGACATTAAAATGAAACAATATTTTATGCATAGTTAATATTCTAAATATTTTAAAACCTTTACTCGACCCTCTAGACGTTAATAGTAGTCATAATCTTGTGGTTAACAACCATACTACTAGGTTAGCTAACAGCACAACTCAAACTTTTATCAAAGGCAAACTCCCAAAATCGCCCATTTAATTTGAACTCGCGCGATAAAAACCCTTTTCGCGTATTTTATTAAAAAGCTCGACACCAAATACGTATGTACCGATAAGGGAACATAACAGAAGCCAAAGGATTACATGGATCAAGTGTATTGGCGTTACAATATTTGTTCTGTTGTTCAGTTTTGGGGCGACCTTATCTTGTCATAGTCATGGTTTTATTAAAAACGCTCGTGCTGCAAGTTTATGGTGGGCTGCTGCTCTCCACGAATGATGGAAAGGTGTTTTAATTAACAATTGTGCCGTAAAATTGATAAAATGAGTGTTGGGTGCGTGTTGCTGTTCGAGTTGCAGTGATAAGTCAAAAGAATATATTCATATAATTATTTTTTCTTCTATCAGAGTAAAATTGTACATATGTAGTATGCCCACATAACTGGTATGACATTTCAATATGGTGCGCCGTTTTAAACCGTCTTCAAAAAGGCGGAGTTTATCAATTCGGATGTTTATATTTTTGTTACGTAAGGATACTACCGTTATCATGGATACCAGAATAAGATTCTAAAAATTTTTAAAATAAATTTTCTTTCTTTTATTTTTCATGATTTGTGACTAGCTTTAGAGAAATCAAACTTTGATTATATACTATACGACCTACTTAACTTTCCATTTTCGATCACGGGTATGAATATTGTATTGTCACCATTCATTAGATGATACATGCAAGTAGGAAGTCAGGGTCTAATTATATTCGGAGGAGATAAAAAGTTGAGCTGAGTTTACTGTTTAGGTGGTTACAGCTACGTTATAACCTGCCATTTTCAGAGCACGTAAAACCTATCTATCTCTCCTATAATATTCCCCACAAAAATCCATATTAATACCAACGAGATACAAAATTACCTCTTCAACCGAAATTATTCTGGAACCCGTCAACCGAAAATGTAGGCAATTCTTGTATGTATTATGGCATTTTTTTTCGCCGCCGGTAGCCGGGCAGGAGGTGATCAGTCATAGGGCTGTCGCGCGCCATAATGCACGGTACTAGTACGGAATTATTAACGTGCCATGAGGGTCTGCGAACGAATTATTGTTTGGCTTAGCGGGAGAGATTTGGATGAAATTATGTAAGGATAACGTTGATGTAGCTGTTGTTGGCCCGCGGCTGGGAGTACTGTGGCTCTAAAGGCTAAACTATAATGTTACCTCAAAGAACAGATGTATAAAACGTGAGTAGGTACATATTTATTTTTTGCTAATACATAGGTCTCCTACCTGTTACGTAGATACCTTAAAACCTTGTTAATAATGATTTAGCTTGAAAATACGTAATTAAGAGTTATAATTGTAATGGACTGTCAGATCATTGTTTACTTGTCGACATGCTAGATGATGTTAACTTTTGGTTTGGAAATCGGCAGACAACTAGTGCCTCTGCAAAAACTTTTGGGTAAGATACTCCGTACGTGATTCTGATACAAAGATAAAAATTCGATTTTTGATCTTCATTTGATTTAACTACATTCTTCATCTCAAATTATTTTTAACCCATTTGACTTAACACCAGCTTCAATCCAGACAACTCAAGATCCATTATAAATGATTATATAACTACATTCACCTTTTCAACACATGCACTCAAAGGTATTAGATAAATCCGAGGGAGTGCCCCTCGTGGGGCGCCATTAAAATTCCCGAGCAATATTTGTTCGGCAAATTTGCGTAAGACCGACGCAATTTTAGACATCAACGCGCTCAGTAAAGGTTCCTCTCTACAGGGATGGGTGGCTTTAGATACTGTCGCGTTTTTAATTAATTAGGGGGTTTATTAATAAAGATTGTACGTTTTTTTTGTAAAAAAGGTGGGTAAAAAGATTTGTATAAATGTGCTTGTACAGGTTTGGTTTGGTAGGTAAACTTTTTTATTATTATGGTATTGAGACATCAACTTATGCGTTCTTGTTATTCTACTGAATATTTAAGTGTCTACCTAATGTTTTTGCAGGAAGAAGTTTAAGTAAGGTAGGTACAGAATTATAAATCTGTTTTGATTGTTATTGCTACTCGCTCTATTTAATTAGCTGTATTATGTTACCTGGTCCATTTGTTTCTTGGTTTTCCTATGTAAATAAATAAATATTTATTGCTATAGGTACGGATAACCATAACTATCAACAAAATAATGACACTAATAGGAATATTAGAAATAAAAACTATTGAACTTGATGTGTATCACAAAAAAGCTGCAAGCAAACGATGCTGCAAGCACAAACTTATATTGCTATAAAATAAATTTAAAAATATGTTAACATGCGATAGAAAAGTTAAAATAGTAATATGTATTTCACATTATTAGGTATAATTATTATACCCTGAGTTTGTTTCGGTATTTCTTCTCAGAGGTACCTAGTCAGTTAGGAAATGCCGATGCCATCTAGTTTAAAAAAAATGACGTGTAAAAGTGTTTTTTTGAAACCTATTTACAGAAATAAAATCATTTATCATTTATTTGAAATTATTAAATTAATCTCATTAACCAAATTGTAAACCATTTAATTTTTTTTTATTTCGTGCCAATAGGCGCTATAATAATCTAAACTATTATTATAAATGTGAAAGTAACTCGGTCTGTCTGTCTGTTTGTTACGCCTTTACGACTAAATCGCTGGACGGATTTAGATGTAATTTGGCATGTAGAAAGTTTAAGACCTAAAAAGGACATAGGATACTCAGCGCGGGCGAAGGCGCCGCGAAAGGCCGTGTCCGCTTGTGACCTGCTACTATAATCATGCTACAAGATAGCTTAAAAATTTGTATGTGAAACTTAAACCCAACAACACACTGTAACTAAACTTAATTCGTGTGAACAAAACACAATCCAACATATTCTCACCGTCACACAACAAAAGCCCGTACCTACTCTATAACTAACTTCCGGATGTCCTTTCGGGGAAAAAGAAAAAAAAATAAAAAAATAAAAGTGGCGACGGTACAAGCAACACATCCCGGGGGAGGCGATCAATCGTGAGGAGTGACACGAGTCCTCCCGACTCGGGGAGGGCTTATCTAGCTATAAGTATTTATTTAGCAAATAAATAACCGACTTGTATGTTTTCTGTGCCTGAGGTTTTAGGATGTAGTGTGCTGTTAGATTTGACGTTTTGTGAATGCTCTTTTGTAGCCTGTATTAAAAACCGTATGTTAAAACTATATGGTTATAACTGGACTGAAAAAAGGAGCTTCGGATTACTTATGTTAAAACAAATTAAGCAACTTTTCCACAGTATATATTTAGTAAACAAATAACTTTATATGACTTTTTGCTTGTTGCCCATGCTAAGCTTAAATCTAAATTGATAAAGTAAACTTGAGAAATGATGGACACAAGCGGGACTAATAACTTTATGTTCTATTTCTGTACTAACCACGCAATCTAAAGTTCTACTATATTATATACAAATACCAAAACAATATTTCCAGCATGATACCTTGTTTTAAAGTTTATTTTAAAGAAATAGGTTATCGGGACAATATTTTCGATATTTTGTGCTTGCGTAAAGGGATATTAGATGAAGAAAAAGGCAATGATCATGATCTAAGTATTACAACAGTACAAATGGTTGACTACGGTAAACCTAGATATCTGTGGTGTACGGAGCACATGTCTTACGAGTAGATAAACATTACCGTCTGAGCTACGTGTGCTCTACGTCTATCACGTAGAGATTATAGTATCACAAATCTGCGCTATCGTGAGATAACGAGAAATACCTGCCGTCAGCAGCCTTGTGCTAGCATTGACAATGATAAACCATTGATTGTAAACAATACATAGTCTCCAAATATGGTAGACTCAACTCACTGAACTCAGAGAGGAAGACTGAAACTTACAGAGTGATACCTCGCACATTACGCGCTTTTAACTTAATATCAGGCCGAGTTGACTATTAATAATATAATAATAATTTATTTATTTCAGACCATTGATCCATATTGTGTTAGTAAAATCTTAACCTATTGTTAGTACAGACAGAAAATTAAAATTAATTGGCGACATGTACGTCAGTACGCACATGCCTACCTGCCCAGTGCCTAATAAAAGGCCCATCAATTTTGTCCACCAGTGTAGCCAGCATGTTGTTGGGGCTACCCCTGAATCGCTTCAGCATACTTGCACATCGCTTGCGCATAACGGCATAAAAATCATCTAATCTCGCTTCAGCGAACATACCAGAAGCGCTGCAAAACCGAGGTAGCCCCAACAATATCCTCAATGCATTGTTATACTGAACGCGCAGAGCGTTGTAAGCCTTCTGCGTATACCTTACCCACAGGCTGCACGTGTAAAACGACTGACAAAACGCTCCAAAAAGAGTCAGTTTAACCCCCCTAGTACAACGTGCAAACCTGCGAGCCAGCATACTGCATCTGGCCGCCAACGCTCTGCGCTCCCTGTCTAAATCTTGGTCATCCATGAGAAAGTCCGTGACCACATGACCTAGGTATTTAAACTGCGTAACGAACTCCAACGGTGTTCCTTGTAAGTTAATAGATGGAATATTAACAGGTGTATTGTTGCGCACTCAAAAACAATTACCTTGCTCTTGGTGACATTATACCTCAAGCCATGTGCCCCCGCATACCTCTCACAGATGCCCAGCAATTTTCTCAGACCACAGATAGACGGACTGAGCAGCACCATATCATCAGCGTAACTTATGTTGTTGATCATAGTTCCATCAATAGAGCATCCGATCTTGGTGCCGCTCAGTTCACCAATCAGCCGATCCATATACACGTTAAAGAGACTCGGTGAAGTCAATCCCCCCTGCCTTACCCCACAGTCTAATCCATAAGACTCCGATTGAGCATCCGCCCACCTAACATAATTATTCTGATGCTTATACCAATATTCAAATAAATGTATGAATTCAGTAGGTAGTTCAGTATCTTCCGACAGTTTTTGCCACAAAACATCATAATTTACTAAGTCAAAAGAACGACTATTCCCTTGTTCACTTGTTTAATTTTCTAAGACTGTATTGTTTCAATTGTAGTGTTTAGAATGTTTTTGTTTTTTTTAAACCTTTCCCCACACTAGTAATTTCTCCTGTTTCATGGATGCGTTTCACAAACATGAAATATCGCATACACAAACACCCAGACTCGGGAATATAATTTAATCACTTAACCACTGCGCCAATCAGGTCGTGTTAGTATAACTTGATTCTTAGTTACTATGCTATTGTATTACGTTTACCTATGAGAGTAACTGTGTGTAGAAAAAACAAAACTTAATTACGATGACATCTATGCAACCTGTATTCTTTGTCTAGTAGTCGCACGACTGCTGAAAACGAAGTTCTGGATTTTTCCGGGTCGGGCAAACGATCATTGGGGTTTTTCGATTGATAATAATTTCTAAAAGCAACTAATAATGGAAATTAGCTTGCCCCTTAATTACCTACTTGACTTCAGTAACTATAAATGTGTAGTTATTAGCATTACCCTCAAACGTGTTACGGTAGAGTATAATATATGTAGATGTGATGTTTTTAAATAATCTATTGTAAGGTTATTGTGTTAGGTCTGTGTACTTAGAAGTACACAAGTAAAGTGTGGTACAGGTAACTAAAAAAAGTCAGTATTTTCACTCTAAATGAGAAAAGGAGATTTATCGGATTTTGGTAGGACTTCAACCGTACGGCGTACATTTTAACATTGTACAATGTAGAGTCGACGCACACGTAGATGTTATGAAACAACGTTTTATGTTTTACGTACGTTAAACATGTTCTATAATCATTCATTTTGACATAATTATGTAGAAAGAAAGAAATAATTTATTTGTTAGAATACAGTACAATTTAGTAGTATATAATTTTAACGTTTACAGACTAAAACAACGCGCCGTGAGTAAAGCTACTGTAACCGAATTATGTGTTTCGTAATTCAGCTTATTGTAAACTCGTTTTTGTTCCAATAATTTTTGATTTGCCATCAATATTATCCAATATTCATTCAGCCAAAAGCCGTCGCTATATTATTTAAACAGCGCCGTCCGTATTTAAATACGATTACACATAAAATATATCAGATACACTATCTGTGCACAACAGTCAATTTATCGTAAGGTAACATTTATTCCGTGTTATCGCGTTCTAAAAGATTTGATTTCTAGATTTTTAGTAAATCCGTTTATAACATATTTTGTTGGCTGAAATTTATCTGGCCTTCGAGTATCGAAAGTTATCGGATATCTACTGTTTGCGCGCGATACGTAAAGAAATGTCTTGATTGTATCATGGCTCGATGATTGAACAATAATAAGTAAGTTCCATGGTATTTATCTTCGCAAGATTTCTTTGAACTAGATCTGAGCAGTATCTGAGCGATGACACTTTAACATTCTGACTTTACTAATTCGACGAAACAAATAGTCGTTTACATACATCATGTATGTATTCCCCGATGGGGTAGGCAGAGGTGCATGTATAAGTACACCTACATTTCACCTGTTATGGGGCGAGCCAATTGCGATCAAGCGGCGCAAATCCAAAATGTGTTAATCCAGATCCACACTTAATTTTATCAAAATTGGTTCAGCCGTTTGAGCATGAAGAAGTATAAACATATAAACACAATCACAAACTTTCGCCTTTATGATATAAGTGTGATGTGATATAGTGTGATGATGTGTAGAAATGCACTAGGTACGTATACCAAATTACCAACAGAGGTTAAAAATAAGTAAATTAGAATGGAAACAATGACTTTGTAACAAAAATCAATGTTTATCGTTCAGCGGTGACGTCACAGCAATGTGATGTGAAAACATTACATAAGAGCGTATGTACAGCAGTCTATCTTAACTGATAACGATGCACCTTTAGTTTTCTTAGAAACGTGTTTCTTTTTCAACGTAATAGGTATCTAGTTTGACAAAGAAAGGAGTTTAAAATTAGGAAAATATTTATATTTTAGACTAGCTGCGCCCCGCGGTGTTACCTACTACATTTTTTCGGGATAAAAAGTAGCCAATGTGTAAATTCAGGGTGTCAGCTACCTTCATATGAAATTTCATTAAAATCCATTCATTAGTTTTTCGTGAAAGAGTAACAATTATCCATCCATACTAACAAACTTTCCCGTTTATAATATTAGTAGGGAGGTGTAGATGTACCTACTATCAGTAAACTATAGAATTCCAAATTGAATATTTTAATTCAAACAAGCCATTTACGAGTAGGTAGGTACTTTGTTCCAATGTAAGCCCCGTTTAACATCAGCAGCTCGACTACAGAGTCGCATAACCGACATTTTGATGTTATGCTTATTTTAAATAGTATATTTTATGCACAGCCTCCTTACCATGAACTCTTGCAGCAGGAGTGTTTACGTTGTGAAAGCGAGACGCCACATTATACTGCACGTAGTGACGTCTCGCTTCCACATCGGAAATTGTCCTGTTTTAAGAGTTCATGGTAAGGAGGCAATAAATAATTAAGTTAAAGCCCATACCTAGTTCTATTATTCCTTTTCTATGTTAATCTACGTTTAACTATTGCTTAATTGACCTTGCGAAGATGTACACAGGTTTCAACAAGATATTCTTCTTAACGTGTTCAAGTATCTACAAGAGACAAAAGGCTGTTATCACGTAGACTAGATGATATCAACAAATTACTGAGATAAGAGCCGTGATTGATGGCGTACACTAAATTACTCACAAACACTGGAGGTAAGGTTGACTCCAGAAGGTAAAGAGGAAGGAAGGGAAGGGTGCATGGGAATCAATTACTTTAGTGAACTATGTGACTAGTAAGTCAGCAATGAATAGTTTCTTGACTAGTATCATCCACGTAAAATATGAAATCTACGAAATGGTGGACGGAAAGGTTCATGATAAGAATCACACATTTATAAACACTACTTAGGTTAACAGCTAATTAAATTAATAATAATCCTTTATTTACAAGAAATGTGGTTACATAGTGGTGTTAAAATAATTATAGTCCTATCACATTCTACCATAACAATGGTGCGTAAATATGTCAATGTTAGAGAAGATATTTATTTATACAATTTATTGATCATTTAACTATATTTATTCGTAATTAAATTATTTAATTAATGTCAAAATTTATGCCGTGAGAAAACATTGTAATGAGAAAAAAAAATAAATAAAATGTGAATACTCTATTATTGTGTTGCAATGTCAATGAGCTAAATAAATGTCAACATTAATTAATAACATCATTTTCTTTATATGTCATAAAATCCTTTAATGTGTAGAAACATTTTTCTGCAAGCCACGCTGTAAGTTTTTTCTTAAACATAATAAGTTGGAGTTCTTTGAATTTGTCTGGTAATTTATTATATACATCTATCGCCTTTACATATACATTATTTTCATATATATCCAAATGACACCTAGGTCGGAGAAGTTTAAATTTATATCTCCATTGCCTACCCAGCTTTTCCGAATATTTGCTAAAATATTGTGGATGCTGTTTGACAAATACACATAGTTCCCTAATATACATGCAAACCAGAGGTAGTATATGGAACTTAGCAAATAGTGGCTTACAACTGTCTGTAGACCAGGCTCCACATATTGCTCTCACGCATTTCTTTTGCACCACGAATGCTTTTTCAATCTCAACCGAGTTACCCCACATCAAAAGGCCATATGAGAGCACCGATGATACGTATCCGTGGTATGCACTAAGTGCCGCATCCGTTGACACGGTCGGTTTAATGAATTATTAATTAAGAATTGAAAACTAAATCTTATTTGGAACCTTAACAAAGTTGACCCCAATATAATCGGCGCTATCACCATACACCTCTATGGTATGTCTCCTGTAGTTTTACCTTGTAATATGATGTTCTCCTGACCGAATTTTAAGCACGGCGGCCTGTTTTAGCTGAGACTAGCCAATACACAGGAGATATATAAGAGGTATAACTGCTGTCTTGTGGCGAGCCCTAACCAAATACCTCATTTTGGGGTATTGTTAGTCTAGACTCTAGAGTACTACTTAATCTACACTATGTACTTATTGGACTTGAATGAAATGAGAAATTACTACTTCTTAGGAATTGTTCTTCACATCGGCATGAGCCAATAGCCACATGGAATAGGTCATGCAGTGGTGTAGAGATTGGTCAGTCAACAAAGAAGGTAACGAGGTGATCCGTCCAGGGTGACGGACGTAGGTAGGTACTTAAAAGTATCATCGTGGAGGCCCTCTACTTGCACCACACTTCTTGGTAATAAAATACATTCATTCATCCATTTTAAATCTCGATAAACCAAAGGAGAGTGGCGATAATGCCGAATGTCTTACAAATTTTATTTTGAACAAATCTCGATGGCTGTTTGAGTAGTAAATCTTGACTGATAAGCGATCGAACGCTCCAATACTTATTGATACAGATTAGATTAGCACTGAGTTCGTGGACCCTTAGGGTTAAACTCACGGTAGGCACACCAACGCCTGTGTTTGTTTTCAACGTTTAAAAGTTTGAATTTGGCAAAACCTTGATAAGTTTAGAAGGCTACGAGCTCGTACACCCTGCATGATTTTCCCCGTCAATAAATAAATGTAAATTCATAAGATTTTTAGAGTCCATACGCCCCTTTTGAAGGGGCAAAATTAATTTGATATTTCTTAAGGTAATATTTGTTTTCTTCCCAAATGTCCCATTTCATTTTAAAACTGTGTTGGAACATTAGATAAACGCTTTCTTAATAAAAATGCGTTTCCTTAAATATTGTTGTTGAAAGATGTTTACTATATTTCTAACCATCCGTATCAAATATATAATCAGTTTCCACTGAGGTTGTCTTTTTACAGGCTTCAAATACACCTAAAAATTCTTGAGGGACAATAAGTGAATAATTACACTTATTCTGGTGTATTCGGCAATTACATAATATCTACTGTATCACCCCCTTTTGTAAGAGTTGCGCCGAAACAGCCAAATAAGTGCACTTAGTCCTTAAAAGTAAAATGTCTTGGTTTTCGTTATGATACTGTCCTCTTATTTCAAAATTTTTGACAAAATATATAATTTCGAATAGAAAAACGACGGATTTCTAAAAATACCTTCCCACTATTTACCTCGTCAGATAGCCCACGGTCACCCAAATCAGATGTTAACTTTATTTAATTGATTTATTGAGTGTTGACAGAGTAAATGTCTCACTCCGGAAGCTTACTCCAAATATAATAAATTACTGAATACCAACACGTGATAGTATGTCCGCGTGATCGATTGAGGGCGAAGCTTAATCGATCGACTCGGTGCATCCAAGATGGCGTCTTGATGACTTCATTGTTCGGTAGCATTGTTACGGAAATCAGTTTACCGTTACATTGTTTGTTTATCTTGTTTGTAAAGAATATTTAAGTAGACTTAGGATTATGGAAACTTGGGTTGGTACGACTCACGTTTACTTTTAACAATTCTTCAATATGTATTTCCCTTTCCATTCTTTTATTTTTGTATCGATGGAGAAAGATTGAAATTAATTGGCAATTACGATACTGTCATGGGTAATTGGCATAATTGTCCACCATTGCAGAAAGTTCGGTTCTTTTGTTAATTATATGAGATGTTGCTTGTGTTTGTTCCAGTCCTCATTTAAATTTAATATCTTTGAAATCGATGGCTTGTGCTATACGTAATTTTGAAAATTAACTTTAAATTGATTCTTGGCAGCGACGTCATTGATCAACGAAATGAAACAAAAATAGATTAACACTGACCCATAAAGAATAAATGATTAACATTATAGCTTCGATTTCTTTATATAGGTAGGTAACATAACATTTTCTTAATTTTTATTTAGTGCTTGCTTAATCCTTGTCATGTGGGTACCATAGTCTAAGGGATCCTATAGTATCCGTCGATAAGTAAAAACTGAAGTAGGTACGTATCATTAGTCGTTCCATGTTTTCCTTTTTTTGTGTGGACAAACCGTCGAACGCCGTCGATCAATGTGTCCTGACCCTAATGCTATTGGCAATGAAGGCGAACTCTTTTGAGTCCTATTTCTTACAAAATGCGCCAATTAAAGCCACCGTTTACAGAAGCAGCTACCCTGTTGTGAAGTTTGCATATCCTACCAAGTTACTGATGGGCCACAATCACCTGTTACATTTGATATCGCTGCACTATGATCGATTGTGAGCATTGCTTAATCGATGGATTCGTTTGCTCGATGACTGATATTACATGTTGAGTTCATTGTTATTCAGTACTCTTATCTGGGACATCAATAACTTATTACGTTTGAATATTAGGACTGCTTTCTTTAAACTAGTACGCCGATCGTGTAGCGGTCTGTTAAAATCTATTTACCCATTGACTCGCTAAGAATACTTGTAAAAACCAGTTGGAATGTTTTTTTTGAAGTGTGACAGTAAGTCTCCGCAGTTTTTGTTCCGAATGGAAATAACTGCATGCTGGCATTTTCAATGAAATGTATCAACGAAATACATACAGCAACAAATGTTTCATAGTTAGGTACTAGGGAACGCTGCAGTACATAGTTATTTAAAAGAGCTAAGTTCTTACCTACAAAAGTAGTTAAATAATAAGTTGCCTTGATGAGTTAGTAGGCACCTATCTGATTAAGTTAATTAAGACTATATCTACGTACTCATAGGAAATTCAAGAAGATAGTTCACTGCTCATAAAAAAATTCATGAACGTGCACGCACTAGAAAACAAGTCTTTTACCAATAAAGTCGGGGCTAGAGCGGGTTTGCGCCTGTTACGACTGCCTTCCACTGTAATAGAAAACCCAGGGATAAAAATCCTCAACAGAGTATGTAACAACAATGAGAACGTCATAGCTATGACTCAATTGACATTGAAACCGCGTGTCATAAATCTTAGGAGAATGGAGATTATAGGGAAGGTGTAGATTTTTATCACCATAGATTTCCTGTAACGTGTTGACAGAGATTAAAGATTATGAAACGTAGCGGATTATTTATTTATTTTAATTGTTGTTAGGTTTCGGGCGCGGCGGCAAATCGCGACAGAGACTAGCCGACTACCAAGAGGACTTCATACATAATAATATTTTAGTGTATTAGTCAGTTTTCAAACTCAGGAGCACACAAGAATAATTGTCCAAAAGAACCGTAAACTGATATGAAAGGAGAGTCACAGGACCAACGTTTACATATGCTATACAAGTCACATCACATCTTCATGTATAAAAAGGGTTACCATCTAACAACGGAGCACCGCGCGCCGGCGCTGAAAAACCATGCACATTGGACCTGTGCACTAGGTCCTTTGCTAATAGATCTTTCTATATGTTCTGCTACCAGAACGACAGGTTTACATCAATATCTAGGTGCTGCGTTACAACCATCGCGTTTGACCCATTATTTATTTACATCGTATTCCTCATACTATAAGCTGTCTCACAGTGAGGCAATAAAATCAGATGGCCGACGTCAGCTTAGATTAGATAGCAGAACATTCGGTGAAGTGACCGAGCAATCTGAACACAGCTGTACAATTTGTCGTATCAATACATCTGGGCTGATACTCAAAGAGGGTTTCTCGTCCGTAAGTCTCTCATTAACAACGTGGTAAAAGTCGATAGTGTGTCAAGCAGAGTAGCATACCTGATACTCAGAATTACCGACCGGTATTCGTTGAAGGTCATCCAGGTATATGCGCCGACCTCGACACACCCTGACGATGAAGTAGAGGCTATGTATGAGGAGATCTCTGAAGCCATACATACCTCCGAATCCTACTTCACCGTTGTTATGGGAGACTTCAACGCTAAGGTGGGCACTAAGAATGGCGATGAGTTGAGAGTAGGGTCGTTCGGATATGGGCAGCGGAACCAGAGGGGCCAGCGGCTGGTCGACTTTATGGAGAAGGAGGAACTCTATTTGATGAACTCCTTCTTCCAGAAGCGACCATCCAGGAAGTGGACGTGGATAAGCCCCGATGGTTCAACCAAAAATGAGATCGACTTCGTCATGACAACCAAGAAGCGTATATTCAGTGATGTCTCTGTGATCGGGAAGGTCAAAACCGGTAGCGATCATCGCATTGTCAGAGGCACACTGAATATCAATGTTAAGCTAGAACGGTCTCGTCTGATGAAGTCCACGCTCCGTCCTGCTCCTGCCCAAATCCAGAACCCCGAAACCTTTCAACTCGAACTGCGTAATCGTTTCCAGTGCCTAGCCGAATGCGAAACAGCGGACGAGATAAACAACGGGTTTGTGGAAGCTGTCCAAGCAGTGGGGTCCCAGTTCTTTAAGACCCCACGCCGAAGAAAACCTCAAAAGCTCTCCAATAAAACCATTAGACTAATGGAAGCCCGGAATGAGATGAGATTGCAATCTTCAGCTGATATGTCGGAATACGGCCATCTCAATAGGCGGATTTCAAACTCCACGCGACACGATCTGCGCTCCTTTAATACTAACCGTATAAAGGACGCAATAGAGCGGAACCAAGGCTCCAAAGTGTTCGCGAGGAATTCCTCTATTGGGAAAAGCCAAATGACGAAGCTGAAGATCGACGATGGCAGTATCATCTCATCAAAACCGGAGATATTGAGAGAGCTGGAGAGGTTTTACGGACAGTTGTACACTTCGACACGGAAACCCGTTGTCGGTTTGGCTCAGGACTCTAGGGCTAAACTGACCCGACACTACACCGAGGACATCCCAGACATCAGCCTGTACGAGATTAGAGTGGCTCTGAAACAGCTTAAAAACAACAAGGCGCCGGGTGATGACGGAATTACAACAGAGCTTCTGAGAGCGGGTGGAAAACCGGTACTTTTAGTCCTCCAGAAGCTATTCAATTCCGTCATACTCGAGGGTACTACGCCAGAAGCATGGCACAGGAGTGTGGTGGTGCTCTTCTTCAAAAAAGGTGACAACACCTTATTGAAGAATTATAGACCCATCTCGCTCCTGAGCCATGTGTATAAGCTGTTTTCGAGAGTCATTACGAACCGTCTCGAACGCAGGCTTGATGACTTCCAGCCTCCCGAACAAGCCGGCTTCCGAAAAGGCTTTAGCACCATAGACCACATCCATACGCTCCGCCAGATTATACAGAAGACCGAGGAGTATAATCGGCCACTGTGTCTAGCGTTTGTGGACTATGAAAAAGCCTTCGATTCTATCGAAACCTGGGCTGTATTGCAGTCCCTCCAGCGATGTCATATCGACTATAGGTATATCGAGGTGTTGAAGTGTTTGTATAGTAACGCCACCATGTCAATTCGGCTACAGGACGAGAGTACGAAACCAATCCAACTGCAGCGTGGTGTGAGACAGGGAGACGTTATCTCTCCGAAACTGTTCACAAATGCGTTGGAGGACGTTTTCAAGCTCTTGGACTGGAACGAGTTCGGCATCAACATCAATGGCGAATACATCACTCACCTTCGTTTTGCCGATGATATAGTTATTATGGCGGAGTCGCTGGAGGAGCTCAATACTATGCTCAGCGACCTCAGTATCGTCTCCCAACAGGTGGGTCTTAAAATGAACATGGACAAGACAAAGATCATGTCCAATGTCCATGTCGCACCTGTACCGGTTGTCGTTGGGAACGATACCCTCGAAGTTGTCGACCACTACGTCTACTTAGGACAAATTGTTCAGTTAGGCCGGTCCAACTTCGACAAAGAGGTCGCCCGAAGAATCCAACTCGGATGGGCAGCGTTCGGGAAACTACGCGACATCTTCTCGTCCAAAATTCCGCAGTGTCTGAAGACGCAGGTCTATGACCAGTGTGTGTTGCCAGTGATTACGTATGGCTCAGAGACGTGGTCGCTAACGGTTGGCCTTTTGGAGAGGCTCAGAGTCACTCAACGAGCTATGGAGAGAGCTATGCTCGGGGTTTCTTTGCGCGACAGGATCCGGAATACGGAAATTCGCCAAAGAACTAGAGTTACCGACATAGCTCGAAGAATATGCAAGTTGAAGTGGCAATGGGCAGGCCATATCGCTCGAAGAACCGATAACCGCTGGGGAAGAAAGGTTCTCGAGTGGCGACCACGAACCGGAAGACGCAGCGTTGGCAGGCCTCCCGCCAGATGGACCGACGATATCGTCAGAATTGCGGGCAACCGGTGGATGGAATTGGCAAGCTGTCGTTCTTTATGGCGTTCTAAGGGGGAGGCCTTTGTTCAGCAGTGGACGTCTTCCGGCTGATGATGATGATGATGATACTCAAAGATGACACCGTACCTATCTGGACATTGGGATTACCCGAGCTATGATTTTGAATGATTTGATTCAGTATGTGTGTGATACTGCGGTTGTTTTGCGTCGTATAATATTTTTTATAAACTAAACTTAGGCGTACGGCGTATGAACGTTATTTCATAAAATGTAGTTTGCAATCCTGAATAGGTAGGCAAGGAAGTTAGGCCCCTCATTTTACTCACTACTAATCCTATGTACCTATTGTAATAAATTCCTTAAAATGAGCCTATGCCATTTACCACGCTGTTCTTCGGATATCGTAGACGACAAAAGGTTAAATAACAATTTTTCATACAAATCTCCAATGTCCATGTCGCACCTGTACCGGTTGTCGTTGGGAACGATACCCTCGAAGTTGTCGACCACTACGTCTACTTAGGACAAATTGTTCAGTTAGGCCGGTCCAACTTCGACAAAGAGGTCGCCCGAAGAATCCAACTCGGATGGGCAGCGTTCGGGAAACTACGCGACATCTTCTCGTCCAAAATTCCGCAGTGTCTGAAGACGCAGGTCTATGACCAGTGTGTGTTGCCAGTGATTACGTATGGCTCAGAGACGTGGTCGCTAACGGTTGGCCTTTTGGAGAGGCTCAGAGTCACTCAACGAGCTATGGAGAGAGCTATGCTCGGGGTTTCTTTGCGCGACAGGATCCGGAATACGGAAATTCGCCAAAGAACTAGAGTTACCGACATAGCTCGAAGAATATGCAAGTTGAAGTGGCAATGGGCAGGCCATATCGCTCGAAGAACCGATAACCGCTGGGGAAGAAAGGTTCTCGAGTGGCGACCACGAACCGGAAGACGCAGATGATGATGATGATGATGATACAAATCTACTACATATTAAAATGTAATTACAATCAAAGCTAAACGTACTTAATCGATTTATAATACTGTGCGGCCAAAGACTATAAAACAATAAACTCTTAATACACACTTAATAATGATCCGCGTACATAATTACTTAATAAGTAATCCTCTCTTATAGTTTAATCCGATATAGTAGTAATTGACTGAACGCCTACAAACTGTGTATTTAATAATGGTTAACAGGGACTAAGGTTTGGTCTAATGGTCCCGTATCTATTAAAAACAAAGAAGCAATGAGAAAATTATAATCAGAAAACTAATACCTAATACTTGAGGAAACATTCTGATAAATTAATATTGAAAATGCCATAATGAACCATAACATCCCAAGACCTAGAAAATAAGAAAGAGCAAGAAACAATCTACGAATTGAACTATGGATTTATGTACCTAATAGCAAAAATTAAAAAGGCAGATCTTATGATGGTGTAACAAGCAATTTAAGAGGGGAGACGACCGAGTTTCATACATTCAGAACTATCAGATAAAATCAACTGCTCGCAATTTGATTTTGTTAAAGCATCTTAGGTTGCAATAGGATGCAATTGGCAAGCTGTCGTTTATTGTAGCGTTCTCGGGAGAAGGCATTTGTTCAAAACAGTGGACGTTTTGAACAAACAGTGGACGTCTTCCGGCTGATGATGATGATGATGATCTTAGGTGACATGATGTGGCAGGATAAGTTCGACTCAGTGATTACAGTTAGGAATTGAGGTAGAATACTGTTCTTATGTAATTTTTTTTTTATTATTATTACATAAGAATTCTATAAATATTAATTATTATTAGGAACTACGTAGGTACGTAGTACCAAATCCATTGTGTTTGTCCTTCGCCTAAAAGGTTTTTGGTTTGGAAAAACTAGGCTTTAACATCCTCATGGTAACCAAGGGATTCTAAAAAGTAACAAATAATTTATTCAAAAACATATTAATTTAGCTGCGTCCGTCCCACGCACGCTAATCTGTCCGTCCGTCCGCTCTATCTCCGTAACCAGCCAAAGACAATGGGTCTATATCTTGGAGGAATGCGTCCGTATCGGGCATCTATTCGTTAAACATGTGGGTTAAAATGTTTTGGAAATTTATTAATATTTCGAAAGTGGCCTTTTGTGTTACCGTTACTTTGTTGATCACAGTTTGTGTATCACTAACTTTGTTATAATTATACATGGTTGATAAATTGATTTGTTTTTAACTTGTACCTATACTTACCAGTTTATTTATTACTAGCTGCGCTCCGCAGTGTTAGCTGTGTTACCCGCGTTAGCCTATGTGTTAATCCAGGGTGTCAGCTACCAAATTTTATCAAAATTGGTCCAGCCTTTTGAGCGTAAAGAGGTAACAAACATACAAACACTCACAAACTTTCGCCTTAATAATATGTGTGATGTAGAACTAACATTCGCGAATAAAAGTCGGTTTATTATACAAATAATGCTTCTTTGTAATACCTACGTACTCAAAGGAAAAAAAAACGTTTTGTCTATGAAAATATCTATGACAAAACAAAGTGAAGGTTACGGCTCGATTAACGTTTGCGGTCAAATCAATTGAAGAGTTCGTAGCGACGTAGCTACCGCGTAAATCAGTTCGTCTACGAGGTTAAGCGGTGCTCGCTGTTGTCGGGCCTTCGTAGGTCTATTCTTTAGATATTCGAACCCTCCGTGCCAGAAGAGAGTAAGCCGTTGGTCCTCTTTCCAATCGTGTCGGTTACCGTTCCATCGAACTATAAACTGATTGTATAGAGTGCACCTGTGTTGGCCCATACACTTGTGTACTAACTTGTCCTGCTTAGACAACTAGTTATAGATGTTTGGTCGTTGTGACTAGAGAAGGAGGAAATGAAAATGATTCACATTTCAGCATGAATCAAATATAAATATGCGGTAAGTGTAATAAAATTACAACACAATCCACAATCTTATCAACGTCCATTGCTAACTAAAATATTTTTATTGATATTAAAGCAGTCACGGGGTCATTACCAGTACAAAGCACGGTTATTGGAAAGTGCGTCACGTGACTTAGGGGTAGAGGGGCGCGAGGGGAAAGCGGGGGCGGAGGAGGGTAGGTCGCGTGTGAGATTGTGCGATAGTCTCCCTCGCGGTGGACGCCGGTCTAATCGGTTTACTGGGCCTAGCGACTTTGTTCGATGGCGTAAAGTACGAGAGGCAGCGAAGCGGTGGTGGTGCATCATGGACTGAGCACAATAAATCTAAAAAAGTCTAACGCAGCCCTAAGATAATTCTGTCAACTCACAGTTGATTTATATTATTGGTGTCGTCCCATTCATATTTCATTTGTAATTAAAAGAGAAATGACAGATTTTTACGTAAAAACAGGAATATACGAACTGAATTAGAAGTAGTAATTATAACTAAGAAACATAATACAGGCTACGCTGCACAGTCTTCATTTTTTGTCATGCGTAAAAATTCAGTATTTTTTTTAATTTGTGAATGTAAATAGGGCAGGTACCTAATTTAATTTTTATGCCTGATCATTTTCCTGACACGCTCCGCTCGTGCGTTGCGCCGCACGCGAATGTCTCGCCTAATGCAGGTGACTTGCAAGCCGCGTTTAATATGCCACTTGGAGCCGTTTCCAGTCCAGTCCACTCCTAATAACCCCTTCAGAGGCGTTCCTTGACCAATCTGATGGTTCGGACATCAACTTGAAGGCTATGGAATAGTGATTAAGACTAACTTACAACAATTCGTTGGGTTGACGTAAAAGTATTTTAATGTCAGTACTTGAGTGCTCGGGTGTTTTTAATATTTGTTTTGACATTTTCTGGTCATGCTAGCTATTATTAGGAATAGTAGATAAAGGTTCCAATTTGTGAGTAGAATAACTATTTCACTTAGCGTAATCATTGGCGTTTCACAGTTATTCTTTTCCAAAGTAGGTACATAGGAAGATGTTGACGCAAATTTGGTATTATAGGTATGGATGGAGGAACCTATATAAATACAGAAATGAAACCTGCAACATGCAGATATGATCTCACATTTCTGTTACGTCATCGTCTTAAAGCGATTTTAACAAACATCAATGGTTTTGCCAATCACAACAATATTACTTTACGCATTCCTCAAAATGCAAATAAAAACTTTACCCATGTTCCTTGTACACAAAAATACACTACAAGTTTTTGCCACTAAAGTTCAAATTTAGTTGTCAATAACCAATATCTTCGAAGATCCAAACGTCATGCGACAGTCAACTTGCAAGCAGAAAATGACAATGTGAGATACCTATCCTTTCTTTTGCAAACTTAAAATTTGCGATCTCACCTTATACTTGGATCCGTAACATTGTATTGTTAGGGTACAAAATCGCGTGGCATTATTTTGGGGACGGTAAAACGACGTTGTTTTGAGTAATCCCGCGAGGTTTGATATCTGGGCACAGGGTTGGCATTGTACGGTGTGCCGCAAGGAATAGATAAGATCTAACTCCGGCCTTTGACAGACTTCACGTGTGGTCTAATTTTGGCGTGTTTTCGTAATTGTTTGTTTTGTTATGTTTGTAACGATTTTTAGGGTTACGAAGTAGGTACTGCGTATAGTTTACAGAGGAACTTCTTACTAATGAGACGTTATTTCCTTCTAAGCAGAGGTTAAACGCAAAGGAAGGAAACAATTTAAAAAAAAATTTAGCTATACCTGTACCTATGTAGTTACATTATTGTTACTCCCACATCTATGGTTATAATATATTATTCTAAGCATACATTTTCTTGATCAGCGTATTCGCTTGTTTTATAAAAAGATTTTCCGAGATAAGATTTATCACAATCAGACGTAACATTTCCTAAACATGTAAAAATTGTCAGTGGATTCCTTAAATAGATTTCGCGGCTTCTTCAGATGTAGAATATCAAAACCAGACAGTCACGTTGATCACAGCAGCAACTAATAAAATCACCACAATGTAATTCGTCAGTGTAATTCATCAGTTTGTGACACTGCGACAATGTTAATTCTACTTTATTGGGCGCTGTGCAATTCTGCTTACTCATCGTGACGGACTGTGGCCACCTCTGATTGACTCGAGGTTACAATGGAAAAGGTTTATTGTTGTTAAAAGTTACTTTGCCTAATAGCCTAATGTAAGATATTTAAGATGTTTTATCAGAGTACTTTTGTCCAGGTTTTTTTCTTTCCTATCCTTTGAATTAGAAATGATTATAAAATGTTGTTTTGAATTGCCCAAACAAAATGCAAGAGAATTGGCGTCGTTAATCCCTTTTGACTAAATTATAATTCTGCAAGGAAACTGTAAGGTTTGCTCTATAGGTATTTATTGAAGTATATAATATAAAACCTGGCAAGCCTATTAATCTTCGACATTCAGCTTGATTGTCGGATATATCTAATGTCCATGAAACATTAAAATCCGGAAATATCAATAGTATGACATCAAAACTTTATGCTTATTTGTAAAATACAATATTTTCTCTAACTTGAAGGTTAGTGGAGAATCTAATTACTGCTGCTTACGAGGGTCACCCGTAGGAAATGGATAAATTGATTTTTAATGTTTCTTTGTGTGTGTGGGCATAATGTTACTGGGTTTTTCCATTAGATAATTCTCATTAGCAGGACGGAGTCTTGATTTGTGCCTGATTTATGGCTATAGGTTTAAAAAACTGACGAAGTATGCCCACAGGGGTATACTTTACACCTCCATCAACCCTTATGGGGAATACAGGCGTGACTATATGTAAATTTTGTCAGTAATGGTTATACCTAAGTAGGTAATCGAAATTCGTATAGTAAGATATTATTGTTTGAGTCCTCATCAAGTTGAAATGCTCATGATGAGAACAAGAGTGTATGCGCGAACTTCAATTTATTGATTGTGATTGACGACTGTAATCGACGTTACAGACTCACTATTAAGAGTTGTACCAACACTCGATACTAACATGTTATCAAACCAAAAGCACTAATAAACACAACATGTATTTTATCTTCTTCTTATGGGCTAACTTCTAACGCTTGTAAAGTCCATTAAGATAAGTAGAGTCCATCTCAGGTTTTATCTATCTTCTCCACCAACCAGCCCCATTACCATGAAGTCTTAAAGTAGGTCATTTTTCGAGAAGTGAGCGGGACGCCGCTACGCCGGTGTAGTGCGATGTCTCGCTTCCAAAACGGCGAATGTCCTGCGTTAAGAGTTCGTGGTACTGGGGCAGGACTCTAACTACCTCTGTAGGCTTATATTTCGTCGATCACAAGTTCAGTCAATGCTATTTATTACGCTCACATCAGGATCGTCATTAATGACTCACGTTCCAGGTTATAGAAAGGAGTTTTATTCAAAGTTGAGCAGTAAATTAATACTGGGCGAGATTAAGCAGAGAGCCGACGGCAAAACCAACTCTTCCAAGCTTCGATAACTAGTTTCACTAAGGTTCTGAAATTTAGTTCAGAGGCCATTATTTCATTAAAGTGGCTAAAAAAGCTTTAGCTGAATAAACCAATAGAATGTTTTAATTAAGTAAACCCTTATTTCCAGTATCAGCGACCACAACGGTCCCGTATCCGTCCCGCGCCGGTGCGGTGCGTGTCGCGTGTCCGCACAAACAAACACAGATAGCCGGCACGAGGATTAGGTGAAATGTAAACGAACTCGCGTGTGCCGAAACTGAGGCCCCAATGTACGCGGCTTGTACGCCGTGTTGCTTGTCAATTGTTACACGTGATTAACACGTAATTAAAGACCTTGATGGCGTGCTTCAGAAAGTAGAGCTTCCCGAAAATTTTGGGAAATTTTAAGAAGTAGTGTTTACCCTGGATTGGAGCCCCGTAAATGGCTATAAGTCTAGCTTGACTAGGGACATTCGTAAGAATAGAATTAGAAATTAATTCAAAGTAAAAAAAAATGAGGTAAATATTGTCCCGTGCAGGAATCGAACCCGATACCCTTAGCGCTAATTAAACTTTAAATCTAAGATTGTACAATGTTTTTTTTATAAATAAACTAAAGACAAAAGTAAATTATACGAGCAAAGTGTAAATAGCAGCAACGCGGGCCTATGAAACTGACCGTAGAGGCACAAACGGATTACACCATGTAGTGTGAAAAGTATAAAAACACATAACATCATAACATCACGCCTGTATTCCCCGAAGGTAGGCAGAGGTGTACATAATATAGTACACCCTCATTTCGCCAGTTATGTTTTAAGTCCCAATGTAATAGGGGGCGAGCCTATTGCCATCAACCGGACACAAATCCAGACTCCGTGCTGCTACTGAGAATGACCTAATGGAAAAACCCAGTAACACTTTGCCCGACCCGGGATTCGAACCCAGGACCTCGTGCTCAGCAGTCGCGCTTAGCAAACCACTAGACCAACGAGGCAGTCAAAAGTATTTCACATTGTAATGATACTCCAGCTAACAGTTAATGATATGCAAACAATTATTGTTCACAAATAATTAATAAATTAATAACAAGCGTTACGTAATGTAATATACCTTTGTGTAAAATTGTCGCGTGAGGAGAAACTTCACGCGAAGTTGACTTAAAGTGAAAGAAGTACCTACATACAGACGGTTTCCCTAAGTTTTAAGTACAGATATTGTGTGTAACTCGTTAAAAATATTTATTAACAAAATAATTAACATTGGGATTGGTGATTTGAATCAATTTTAGGCAATCCTATTTTCCTAAACATTAAGAACACGCGCCCAATTATTTTTAGTGCCAAGTGTCTGTTAAGCCTTCCAAAATGTCCACCTCTCCATAGGATAGGCAGCTTTGCTTGCAACATGCAACATAACAACAAATTGGGTCAAAAACCCACAGTGCTACTAATACTACTGACTATCACTATTAATTACAGTGTGGTCAACAAACTTTAAAGAAGTACAAAGTTCTTTATAAAACAATCTATGTATGACGACTACGTAGTTATCTACGGATATAAAATGGCGCTTGCATATTTACTTCCACAAAGGAGCAAGATAATTTGTGAATTAAAATCAAGTTATTATGAGAACGTTGATTGGTTCACGGTCAGAGCAGAATATAACTATCTAGCGATAAAGTTAAGACATTTAGGAACGGAAGAAGGCGCGCGCGCACCTCGCTATCAGCGCACACCATCTGAAGCCTGTCCGTGCCCGGGCGCACCTACAATGTTACCGGACAGGCCCGATTCTAACCAAAGTTTTTATACTATTCACTGTAAAGTAAAGAAATTAACAATGCTTGTATATTTCTTTTCCTTTGTTTTTATTTTGAAGACTTGTTATATCAATTCTCTTGGCATGCAAAAGAAAATCCTTGACGCATGCGCACTGTTGCAACTTTCCATACGAATAAGTAACTTATTTACCTATTAACTTTAGACGTTTTATTTAATTTATCTGGTATGGTCCGATATTTCAAATAAATCTTAGCCTTACCAGTTAAAATAAATAGAAATATGTCTTGTAGGTACAAATACCAATCTAAAAAAAGTGCATTTTTGAAACACAGTCGGCATTAGGGGTCATTTTAAAAATCTGCCAAGTGTGTGTCATGCACGGGTCAACCTGACGTTCCATTGTATGCACTTTATGAATGAACCCATAGGCTATTTGTGGCGGTTGGTTAATCTACTATTTTGTATATGAATAAAGTTAGATGATTAAAAACGCAAGTAGCTACTTTTAGTCAATAAATATTCATGAGATAATTTAAAATAATCTCCCTAATTTCCTATCGTTTAACCTTTAGTCCCAGTGACATTACCTAAGATTAATACAAAGTCTATTACCTACCTACATTAAACCAAAATGTATGCAACAAGACACCTCTCTACAAGAACAACTCGCGCCATCCGTGACAACTGACAGCGATGAACGTCAGACTCCGTCAAATTATTTGCTCTGCGCGTCAGTCTGACGCAGGTCGAGACTCAACCCTTGAACTGCGTAAGACTGACGCCGACTGACGCTTCACGTCACAATACTGACGGAGCGAGTGTTGCCGTAACTTAGGAGTCGCAGTAGGTACCTGCTTGACGTGAACGCTAAACGCTGATTTGAAAGCTTGAAGTCTTTAGCGGTTGAGATTGATAGGCAATAAGTTTTGGAACGAAATGTTTGAGATGTCAGTAGAAAATATGTTTTGAAAGTGTTAAATGCTTAAACAGCTACACTGACAAATTGAATTTGGACATTGACAGTCATTATGAAATCGTTTTTAAAGAACTTTGTGTTGTCCATAATGTGACTAACGATTATTTTATGAATGACTACTATAAACGCAAAAACAACTCAGTCAGTCTGTTTGTCAAAAAAGCGGGCTAAACTACTAAAGCAATTGTAATAAAATTGTGTATGGAGATAGCTTGAATTTTAAGTTTCCTATCGGTTACTTTATGCCAGAAAAGTGTCGGTAAAAGTTTTCCACACGGGCGTAGTCGACGGCGGAAGCTAGTGTAATGTAAATGTGAAAGGTAGAGTCAAACGAGGTTTAACTTTCATATGATTTCGCATTCGTCGTCCGTCTAAGCTTCGGTTATTTCATACAAAATCGTTGATTTACTTAATTTTACCATAAAAAATAATGATCCAAAAACATATCCTTTCCGCTAGGACTTTCTCCTGTATTGTGGGTGCGTTTCACGAACATAGACAAACACCCAGACAGTACCTACTGGACAAACATCTGCGGATCGCACAAATTTTTGGCCCCTACAGGAATTAAACCTGCATCCCTTAGCGCAGCAGTTCGCTTAGCTACTGCGCCAATCAGTCCCTTACCGTGAACTTTTAAAACTGGACAGTTTATGTGGTTAAAGCGAGAGATATTACACTGCACGTAGCGGCGCGGGCGGCGCAGGCGTCTCACTTCCACAACGTAAACTGTCCCGCTTTACAAGTTCATAGTAAGGGGGCTGGTGGTTACATTTGTATATTAACTTACCGTTAGGTAGGTACTACTAACAATAGATTTGTAACCTATCTTCCCTAGAAACAGTACACAGAATCCTTGGGTAACCCGGATGAATTACGGTTAATAAAATATTTTTTTTATTCTTCCTTACCTACCGAAGTTTATTTCCCTAATTATTATTAAGTAGCATTATTAACTATATTATATACTAGCTGCGTCCCGCGGTGTTACCCGCTACATTTTTTCCAGGGTGTCAGCTACCTCCATATAAAATTTCATTAAAATCCATTCAGTAGTTTTTACGTGAAAGAGTAACAAGCATCCAGCCATACATACAAAATTTCGCGTTATAATATTAGTAGGGATTGTAAACAACATAATCGAAGTAAGATTACTAACAGTATAATAATCATTAAGATTGAGTTCAAAAGCGTACATAATTCACGCTTGTTATATACTTGACGACCAAACCACTAATTACATAAGTTTTAATTGGATAACATGAATACATTGACACTTCTGTGTAAGTATTTAATTATCTTGTGACAGTTATAATACAAGTCAGTTAGCCAGGTATAATTACATAATTCATTTGAATATCTAATTGTGTAGCAGTTAATTCAAGGACAAGTAACATTTTGGTTATAAAGAGTTTCATGATAACGATGGTAAATAAAACATTAAGGTTGTATTCCCCGACGGGGTGAGCAGAGTATAGTAGGTATACCTACCGGGATTGCCAGTTACGGATATAGGAACCGGAATTGGGGGCGAGGTATTGCCATCAACCGGGCACAAATCCCGACTCCGTGCTGCTATTGAGAATTATCTGATAGAAATACCCTTATATCTTTGCTAAAGACGGGCATCGAAACCAGGACCACACGCTCAGCATGCGACAATTTTAGATCAAGTACCTATCTATATTAAAAAATAATTAAATTAAAATTTAGAATGATTGCTTTGGCTTTCCTTAAAAGGCCCTTTAGTAAAAGATTTTTTAAAATTATGTCGTCTTTGTAAATAAAAGCTCTTTATAAGGTCATCCGTGGGTGTGACCTTATAAAGAAGCTTATCTCTTCCGCTTTTTTTACTGTGGAAATTATTTAATCCGTCTTAAAAAGTTAAAGCTCCGAGAAAAGTTACCGTTTAAATTAAGTCCGCCGCACGCGCAGCTGAATTGTCACTAACATTTCAGCAACAATCATTACCTATAGGTACTTTTAAATCACAGAGAAAATGATAACATTAGAATTTTGCAAAATCATTATAGATGTAAGATACCTATGAAGGTAGGTATAATTATGAGAAATTGATAACCTGGTTAGTGGTTATATAAATAATTATATTTTGTTCCGTCTTTGTGTTATATTTACCAGTGTCCGAAATGTAGTAGCCAAGTTGGTTCAGAACTTACCGGTAGGTTTGGGCACGTTCCTCTTGACCTGCATCCACTTGTAGGTGGGGACGGTCGCGTGCGACGCGTGCGCCTGGTGGCCCTGGAGGTGGCTGTGGGATGCAACGCACTCCTCCCGAGGAAACCCATCCCTCAGCCCTCCGAACTCATCCTTCGGCTGGTAGTGATCGAACTCTGCGCACGGGAGAGGTGACCCTGCGTGGTTGTACTGCATCGACGTCTCGTCAACAAAGTGCATGTTGTACTTCGTCTCTAGGTAGTGATTGTCTATCTTATGCTCGTGCATCACCATCTCCTCGTGCCGAGGAACCTCCTCTCTGTGCTTAAACGGGTCTGGATGAGGAGGTAACGTGTGTAGAGGATAGTTTGGTTGCAGCTCGCCATAGTCTAAATTAGTGTAACATAAACCAGTGTCCGTGCTGATGACAGGTGTGGGAGGATGCTCGTGCGCCGTCTGCCCGTGCAGCATGGGCTCGTAGTAGTGCGAGGGGGCCTCGTAGTAGCCCTCGTGGTAGCCCTCGTACGGCGGCTGGTAGCCCGCGCCCTGCTGGTAGTACTCGCCGCCCCCGTACCCGTTCTGCTGGTTGTTGTACATCCCGACGTCCATAGTCATCATGTTTGTCACGATCACCGCGTCTTTCGACAACAATTTCTTACATCACACACACCACTATAGCGCTACCATAAGAAAGTTCGCGCGGCGGCTTCTGGCCTCCCGAAGTACGGACCGTTCGAGTTTAAACCGGGTCAGCGCCGCGCCGAGCCTATCGACCGCACGCCCGCACGTCAGGTGAACCGACGAACACTGATCGTGGCACGCACGTCGGCATAATTTTTCTTAACCACACCTAAAACTTCGATTCACCGTCCCTCTCTATCTAACCAAAAATCTCGGCGCCCGACAAAGACAGAGTTATCTAAGACAGTTTTGATCGTATCTACATATGATAAGAGTACAAATTTTGATTTAATGTAAAGAATTGGTAGTCACGGCGAATGACTTCTTTAATGAATACTTTCGACGTCAGTTGCGGACTGCGAGTCAGGTGGACATGTCTAGCTGATTCTGGAAACTTTTTGTGCGATGGGAGGAGTCTTTGCGAAGGGAGGGGCATGTTGTTGCTGCTGTCCAATAGGATTGTTGTATTTAGTTCTCCATTTTGGATTGGTCGCGTGGAGATAATAGTGCGAATCTGGGAGGCTGGATGCGAGCGGGCGGCTGACGTTTTTTTATTTACTTTGTGTCGTTGTGAATGGTTCTCGACGTTTATACTCGGAATGCTTTAATTTATCCCGGTGACGTAAATCGATTTCAAGGTGGGAAATGTTCAGTTTTGTTCGTTTTTTCCTTTCGCTATGTGCTGCGGCAGCTGCTTATGTATCGCCTACTGGTTTTACAAAGCGTGAATACTACTTTTGTTCGCTTTTTATAAGACCAGACAGTTAATTTGCATCTTCATCCAGTTTGGCATCTTTCTTGGCCATTATAAATAAGAATTTGTCGATAATTGCATTCAATAAATTTATAGCAAGTATTTTTAGGTATTTTTACAACAGGTAGATAGGTATATAACATATTATTTAAATACCTAGTGAAAATAGTAGAATTATTGGCATATTTCTAAAAGCATTGCTAAGCGCAACTGCTTTGCATGAGGTTCGAGTTCCGGGTCGGTCAAAGAGTTACTGGGTTTTCTAATTAGGTAATTCTCAGTAGCAGCAAGGCGTCTGGATTTGTGCCCGATTGATGGCGATAGACTCGCCCCCTATTACATATGGACCTAAAAACATAACTGGCGAAATGTGGGAGTAGGTACCTAAATACCTACAATAGTATATGCACCTCTGCCTATCCCTGCGGGGAATCCAGGCGTGATGTTATTCATGTTATGTTTTGTTTTAGTAAACCCAAAACACATTCTATCTTATTTGGATTAAAGAAAAACACCATGCATGCTTGTAGTCGAGGGTACACCACACTAGTTTAGTGTGGTACCGCGGGTAGGATCATTCCCGGGGGGTTGAGAGTCCAGTGCGGGTTTTTTACTAAAAGGACATTCGTTATTGTCAGTGGGACATGTCACACATCATTTGAGGTACCTTGTCCTCTCGTTTAAATGACATAACTGGAAATATAAAGAGTGGAAGGTTACATTACAATCCTACTTTCGGTAGACTGGCTGGAGAGCATTTTTAGGTTTCGCCAAATGTTTAATTGAAGCTGATGTAGATTCCTACATAACTCTCTTTTGAGTGAGCTGCGAGAAGCAACATTTCTTTACTGTATATCACTAGCTGACTCGGTGAACTTCGTACCACTTTTTCACTTTTCAACTCAGTGGTTCCCAACTTTTTTACCAGAGAGCATTTTAATTTCTTTTTTGTCAGCAGGGACCACGATGTACAAGAAAATATACTAAATTCAAAAATCAATATATTTTTCATTTTCAAAAATGTTCAATAGGTATGTGATTTTTGAGCTTGCATCTTCTGCACACGTTCAGCAATCCTGGGATAAATATTATTGAACAAAACTACTCGCAAATCATCACTTAGGTACTTCCAATCGGCTTGTTTTTAACAACCAACAGGGCAGACAACCGTTGTTTAGAAAACAATAGGATTTCAATTCTAAACGGAGACTATAATCAATATTAAATAATCATCGGAAAAAACAAAAAGCATAGGTATACCTAGAGGTAGGTAGGTACCTATGCTTTTTCTTGACCAAACAATCCTCAGATATCTAATGGATGTTTCAATAGATTTGAAAGTTCTAATTTGTAGAATATTGTCAATAATTCAGCTGAATCAGATCCTGAGTCACCTAACCAAGCGTTATAATGTCACAATTCTCTCACATATTACATCAATCGTGACGAACGAAGCTGGCACCAGTCTTTGTTTCAACTCGCTATAAGTAGTGGCAACTTACATCAGAGTCTACATGTACTATGATTTATCATGTGAGCAGTTGATCGCCTACACTATGGCGATAGTGATGTAGTCTACAAATGTACCAATGACGAATTATTGTGTCAGCGTATGGGATTTGAAATTTTCAGTTTGAACACAAATTGAAAAAAATATTGTCTACCTAAATTAATACATCTAATCGTTTTAGGTGTAGCCCGAATAGCTTTTGGAAAAATAAAAACCAATGGCAGCCCTTCATAATATTGATAAACATAGCTGTTGACCGCAGGTATGTTTATCAATAACAAATGGTAAAACCATGGAAACAGTGCAGATTATCTACCTATAGCTTTATTTATAAGCGCAAAACTTCGGATCCCCTTTTCAAGCATATTGCGCGAAGCGAGGAGTGCGAGATTTAAATAGGTAGTTAAAGTATAGGTACATGGAGAAGAAATACAGGAAGCTACAATTTTCTATTATACCTCATTATCGTCAGCCGGAAGACGTCCACTGTTGAACCAAGGCCGCCCCTTTAGGTAAGGGGGAGTGCCATAATCTCCAGGCTTGGCAAGCGGCTTGGGGATCGCAGTATTGGTGGTGAGGATACAGAAGAGGCTGCTGGCCATCTACTGGATTTTCCTTTAGGTGCTTCTTACGACACTCACGGGAGGAAAGGGGGTGGTCAATTCTAGGCCGGATACCACTCGTATCATATCTAATCACGGTAAGATTTTGGGCTCAGTGCGACCTCTAGTAATTATGAGTACCTATATTTGTTTGATCCCCAAAGCGGGCAACAACACAAAATAAATCCAAAGCTGTAGCAACAGACATTGCTTTCGATACTAAAGACAAAAGCTTGGCGACAGTTGCTTGTTGAAGGTGCAATCACAAACTTGAAACTTGCATTTTATTTCAATCTTAATATAATGCAGCATAAGGGTGATATTAGAATAGATTGATCGAGGGAATATTTGTGGTTATTATAATGAGGTTGGACGTGTTAATGCACAAGACGAGACAGATAACGCATTATGGGTGTAACGGGGAACAACTAGGGATGGGGATGCCCAAATTAATGTATCGATAGAATACTTTTGAATTTTGGTTTACATTTGGTCCCTAGCCCCCTTATTCATAAAAATACAATTTTAAACTAAGGATTAAATTATACCTGTCAATGTCGTTTGCATGTCAAAGAAAAGGGATGTCAATAGACTTAATACGAGGTTTAGTTAATGCCGGTATGATCCTCGTTTATGAATAAGAGTCGGATGTTGGAGAGGGTTGGAGTTTTGCACGGTTACTAGTCGTTGAATCTTCTAGATTGTTAAAGTATTATATATTTATGCTATTAGAATAACAGGAAAGTATATATGCATTTGTGAATAATTTTCGTTTGACTACTTTTTCACTAACCATAAAAATAAGTTCACATAGTTACATAATATTTCAGATTAATATCTAAACAAACCATTCCACTTCCACTTTATCGACTCTATCCATCCCGTCCTTACCCCTCACTTGTTTTCAATTAAGTTATCGAGTGTCCCCCTCTCGCTCCCACTTGCGCGCCCACCATATATCTGGCCCACTCCCGCGCAGTAACGGAAGCAGTGCAGTTGATCTGATGATTAATGGTGTAAAGGGTTTATTCGCTATTGTGGCCGTTGAATAATGTGGTCAGTGGCCATTAGCCGGCGGATAAAGGAAGATTATGTTGTTATTGAAATGGTTCAGAAAGAAAGTACCTACCTAATGTTACATGGCCTTTTCCTGCTTTTAAATAAGTGGGCGGTGTTTTTGTGTGAAATGTTTTACAATTCAAATGGTTCATTATAGTTTTGGTGGGCAGTTGTGACGTAGCACAGCGCTTTCGATGTTTCATGCGCAGTTTTGCAAAATGTTAACTGGAAATGATGGGAGAGTTATTTTCTGATCGGAGTGGGATTAAAAACATGTAGTACATATTGAGAGTAATGACCATAGAGCGGCTACCGAAGTTACATTATCAACATCATTGCGCCTGTATTCTCCAATGCAGTAAAAACGGTTACATCACAACTGAATCTACCTTCTTACAGGATGGTAAGAGCCCTCGTCGCCTAAATAATCAAGTTTGCAATGACGCTAATGAGGCGGCGAAGTAAAAGATATTAATATCCAATACCCCAGCTCCATTTAAACTTTTAAATCTCGTCAAAAGTAACGATAAACAAAATAATTCCTCAATAAAAAACAAAAACTTTATAAGCTTATGTTAAAAGCATAACATGTTGCCTGCATCAACATTAATATTAAAAAAAAACCGACCGAAGTGGACAAGTCACCTCCATTATTAATCAAACGACACGTCAAAACACTATGATATCGTTATTCAATTATACCCCTTTCATTTTACCCTTACTCTATTTAAAAAACAACTGTAAACCTAATATCACAAAGTCCAATATCCCTTAATTCGAAATTGGCTGATAAGATGCTTAGAAGTTACATTACTGAAAGACGTGTAAACGAAAATTAACTTTACTGTATTGAAATAAGAGTGGTTTTAGTGATACAATAATTTGGTTTATTTTAATAGCATGTGAAGCGATAGGGTATTGTTTTTGTGTTGTTATTATGAAGACGTTGACTGTCAGGCCGGCCTCATTGTCTCCACTCGATAAAGATTGCCTTAATGTGCTCTCAGTGAGGTTTTATACGATAAACTTTGTCAGTTTTAAGTGGAAATATGAATTAAGAGCACTATTTCTTCTCTGATGTACTGGTGAAGTGATTACAGGTATGTATGAATAGGTATCACAGAACACGTTAAATTAGTTTTATTACTCGAGTCTTTGTTTTATTAACGTTTTGAATGGTGGAAGTTTTAGGATTCTGGTAGGTACCTATTACACATCATCAGCCGGAAGACGTCCACTGTTGAACAAAGACCTCCCCCTTAGAACACCACAATGGATGACTGACTGTCTAATGTACGACTCTACTGTCATACATTTAAAAAAAAAACATTTTTGGACCATTTTTCAATGTAACAACTGCACATTTTTGAAAGGTGTATGACAAAATATATTTATTAATTTAAAAATTGGGACTAAGAATATTTTTGGCTAATGATCTGATTTGCAAAAGATAGAAGAAGATTTAAATATCTTTATCGAACAATATTTGACTTTTAGAAGTAGAATATTATACATTCGTAGGAGTAAGTTTAACATTAGGTTTTTTTCAAAGCTATTGGTTTCATTGCAATGCAATATTATTTGTGAAGTGTCAGAAATAATGAAGTTGATCATTATTACATAGCTATGTGTGGCAGTCGTGGCCGAGCGGTTAAGGCGTCTGACTAGAAATCAGATTCCCTCTGGGAGCGTAGGTTCGAATCCTACCGACTGCGAATTCTTTTTGTAAATTATTTTACGTAATCCAAGATCTACACTTTAAATAGAATATGATTTAATCAGTGCGATAGAGAAGAGAAATCTCCCAATTTTTTTACATATTCTTGCCGGTCTGACAACAATAACGTTAATAATTATTTATGTACCAGATCTTGGTCAATAATAAAAGAGATACTCTCTACATATTGCTCATAAATTTAGAAGCACCAAACCCGCTAACCGTCATCAGCCAGTATCAACGAAATCTTATAAAGTGTCAATTACAACTCGCGTACAGCCAGCCTAATGCTAAACCACTGTCAAACCAATTAGCCGCTAATTAATCACGAGCCGCTCCGTCACGCCGCGATGTCAGCAACTGTCAGTTTGACAGCTGTCGTTGTGACATCTGTCACTTTGACAGTTCAAGGCCTAGTTGCGGTTCAAGGGTGACATTGTTGGCGATGGATAATTGACTTCCTTGTTATCATATAGATCCTTTTGTGTGGTAACATATGACCAAACTTGTCTTGTGTCTATGATACTATAATTTATTTATAATCAAATAAGCAGTGTGTATGGTACACCCACATTTTAGCCAGTTTTGTTATAGGTCCCGATGTAATAGGTGGTGAGTCTATTGCCGCATAACCTGTCACATTTCCAGACTCTGTGCTGCTACCGAGTTACAATCACCTAATGGAAAAATCCAGAAACACTTTACTCGCCTAGACTGAAAATTATATTTATTGTACCAAATAATTATTATGTATGATTACTTATTCGCTAATTGAATAAATAATAATAAATCAAGCACTTAGCTCCAGCACCATACTAACAGTATCTACGGTATAGTAACACTAGCTTCCCACGGGCTTAAGTTGATTTTATGGTGTCATAATGGTTTAATTACAGCGAAGCCGCCGTGATAAGCGATAAGAGATAAGGTGTTACAATATTTGTATATTGATCCCTAAGAAACAATCAAGCCTTTGTATTGGCGGTACCATTAACTAAGGTAAGTTGATGAACAACCTGGTGTCAGAGTTTAAACCGCCTGTAGGCCTCTGACATGGCTTTGCATGCCGTCGAAATATCAGGTGTGCCGGTTTCCTCATGATGTTTTCTTTGGCCGTTTTTAGCAACTGATAACTAATATATAACACGTATTTGAATTTGAAAAGACATTAAAGAAAGAACGAAAAAACGTTTATTGGCACAAAGGTGAAAAGGGGGTGGTCTATTCCGGCCGAGAACCATATGGCACATGTATGTAATAATGACAAACATTTCACCAGCAATGTTCCACCAGTAAAAACAAATGTCCAAACTAGAATACTTGCACCCAAAAACTATTTTGGCGCACGACGGACGTGTCTTTCATACAGAACTTTACCGTAAAACAAGTACGGCGAGAATTCCAGGACTCCGGTGCAAGTTGGTCCGGAGATTGGGACAAGACGGATGGTCCCGCCGCGGCAGGTCCCCCGGGACTCGGGTACAGGCACGGTACTTGCCTCACGTTCGTGGTCGAAGCTTTAATGACGAGTATCGCTGCTGTTATAGGACCTGTACTAAGAGCTGTTTTGATAGGTCATTCAACTTTATGAACTTGGTGACTGAATCTGTTGTTCTGCATAGTGATTGGTTTAATGTAATAAGGATTCCAAAATTAAATGGTTCATTTGTTTTGGTTCCTCACTGGTTTTGTTATGTAGAAAAGACACTTAGTGACCGTGCACTAAAGTCCTAAATCGATAATTCGGTACAAGATAAGGTATTCGTCATAATTATGTTGAAGGCGAAACTATTGCCATTACTAGTTTTTGAAATTATGGTCTACTAGTTGCGCCCAGCGGTGTTACCCCGCTACATTTTTCCGGGATAAAAAGTGGTGTCAGCTACTTGCTGCTTACTTTTTTGGACCATATGAAATTTCATCAAAATCGGTCTAGCCGTTTGAGCGTGAATAGGTAACAAACATACAAGCAAACTTTCGCCTTCATAATATTAGTGTGATATGTGGTATATGTAGAAATAGTAACTTTTTTTAACGTGTGTGGTTTCTGAATTACTTAAGAGGAATAAGCGAATCAGTTTGTTTATAATTAGATAGTTTGGGTTTCTAAGCTGATGAACTTTAGACTTGCGGTTTTAGATACTTTATCAATCTAACTTGATATAGAGTGAACAATCTATTTAAGCGTTTTATCTAGAAATACCTCTTTAAATCACGTTTACTGATTTTAGGGTACCGCACATTATAATGGACGACTTAATGAATCTTAGAATGTTGATCCTTAAAACTTATTTTGCAGGTTGGGTGGTGGACTTGCGGACAGCAATGTGAACATTTGGCTCAGAGGAAGATTTTTTGAGTCTAAATTACTGTATAGGCTTATTAGGAGATCATTGCGGCTAATTTTATTGAAAGTAGGTACGTTATAAGTATAAGTCCATCAAATAAGAGAATTAAATATAAACGGACGTGTGAACTATTTAGGTACAATTAACTACGCCCCGCTGTTAACCACTATATTTCAGGATAAAATATTTTAATCCAGGGTGCCAGCTACCTCCATGCCAAATTTTATCAAAATCGGTCCAGCCGTTTGAGCGTAAAGAGGCAACAAACATGCAAACGAACAAACACACTCAAAAACTATGAAGTGAAGTGCGATTCCGAATTGAATCAGTTTTGTTTAAGAATAGGTTAGCAAATGAAAAATTAAGAAAATTACATTATGAATACGCCTTTGTTCTTCAGCACTCATAGCATAAGGACTAGCCCTAGACCCAATCACACGTTATATAAAGACAAAAACAACCAATCACATTTCAGCATGCACCAACATTGCTGACAAGATCATCGAACCACGTCAGGTTTAAAACAAGTTAAAATAGACATGTTATCAGCTGGTATCTCTCTATCGGGTGACGTACTTCCGTCTGTCTGTTTGTACGTTACATACGAGCTGGCTACAATGTTGTTTAACACTGAAGCAACAATGCCTTACACGTGGCGCTACCAAATAGATTAGAACGTAGTTAGTGATGGAATCAGTTTTTTCGACACTTTTCCTTGTTAGTGACAAATGCAGGACATTACCCGACTAAAATATCTCTACATACACTAGGAATTTCTCCTGTATCATGGGTGCGTTTCACAAATATGATATATCACATACACAAACATCCAGATTCGGGACAAAACATCTGCGGATCGTAAAAAAAATTGTCCAGTGCGGGAATCAAACCCCCTTAGCGATAAATTTTTTGTAATATTCTCATTTAATATGGTATCGTCCATTTATGTAAAGGCCGATTTACATCAAACGGTCGTATGTTCGTTTTTCCCCACTCTAGGTATACATTATTTTAGTGTAACAGACGTAGAACAATTAAACGCTTAAAACAAGCTTTCTTTTGCACTAAAAGATTAAATAACGAACCGAGTGACGACCAGTATCTCGACGTTTCATAAGCACCTGTAATTGGTTTACATCAAATAAAAACTTTTTGAATTTGAGGGCCATCGTCATCATCCGGAAGACATCCACTGTTGAACAAAGGCCGCCCCTTAGCACGCCCTTAAAGCTTGAGTGGTTATTGTATTTTATTTTCCTTCTTTTGTCCTAGCGCCACTATGTATTTCTTCGACGTACTTACGTAGGTACTATCAAGGACCGATAACTAAGTATGACATTAAACACAGATTAAAAAGATTGTGATTTTTATAACTCGTCCCGATAGTCATCAGATTGTAATATCTTTCAAGTTCGATGCTAGTAGCGAACGTTTAGGTATCTGATCATTGCTTTCAGATATTATTATAAAAAAACATATAGATTTACCTGCTACTTTGTCTGGGTAAATGGCATGTTTTACAGATGAAAAAAGCAGTCGATAAAAAGTGTTCTTGAAGCCTTACAATTTGTTATGCCCATCCTAAAAATATATTAAAAAAAGTTTAAACTATTACTAAGCGCTGAATTGTAAATTAAAACTTTAAAATTATTATTACTTAGATATGTTGGGGGTAGGTATGTCTGACGGTATTGAAACAGCATTACTCTAGCCACCTTCCGAAAATGTTTGCGATATAAAATGTTCATTTTACATCGCTAAAAGCATACAGATAAAGAAAATATTGTCATTTATACATGAAGAGAATATACATAGATGGACATCTATCAGTTTTTTTTGGTAGACATCTATGGATATCAACACGCTTGTATCCCCTAAGGTAGGCAGAACAGTCCTCAAATCCCCAATCTGTGTCGTGATTCCAACCAAGATTACGTTTATCAGAACTTTATTCCTATCACGCTATAAATAAGAAACGACACGTCGAGAGTGGCTTACAGTAAAAATATCAATTTAATAACATAAATAAATATTGCTGACGTCAGCAGGCACGGTGATAAGGTAGATAGTATATACCTACCTACCTACTGTATTTTTTAATATTATCGCTACGAAAACATTCCTTATCATATCAGCGTCGAATCGTGTATTAAAATTGGGTGTTTAAATAGTCGTCGTAACTTTGAGTCATTTTTGGAATTGTATAGAAACTGCTGAGTTTTCTTTGTCGTTGACGGAAAAACAATTCTCATACTTGGGTATTGAACAAACTTTTATTTAAACTGTTGGTTATTTTTATAACGCTTTCTTAATGCTTCATTCATGTATCTGTACTCTCACATTTCTTGGCATATTGTAAGTCTTAATAATAGTGATGAACTTATATCCATTTAGCAGACCCACACTGGAGAAATGTACTCTGAAATTACTGCAGAACTAAGTCCTACACTTTTAAATTTATTTCTAAAGTAAAGATGTTGGATATTCAAAAAAAAAAAAAAAAGCAATAGCAAATTTAAAATTTAACTTATTTTTCCATTTTATTTACTTAAAAAGTTATTGCAATTTTAAAAGTGTGATACATCAAGGGGGGCCTTGCCTCGGATCTTGGCGATGGTAATGTTAGCCGACCAGTTGCGCAGTAGACAATTCCGGTCCTAAAAGTTCCATTGCGCAGCTGATCTGATAACTTCAGGACCGCCAAGATACAGCCTTACAGCCCCCTTACCATGAACTCTTAAAACAGGATATTTGACGTTGTGGAAGCGAGACGCCGCATTACCCTGCACGTAGCGGCGCGCGGCTTCTCGCTTCCACATCGTGAACTGTCCTGCTTTAAAAGTTCATAGTAAGTGGGCTGTAGTTAGTATAACAGGCGAGTATGATATTACTTAGATATTACTATATCCTAGTCCATCCATTCTCCTCGGTATCTAACGTTTCTTATCTCTCTATGAACTGACCTGTCTATGAAGCTACTTCAACAGGTCCACACAACATATATTGATGATAGCGAGCACCTAATATAATTGACAGCCGAATATCAAAAGGCTTGCAATTACAATACCGTGTCGTAATAATTACTGTCGTGTGTCCACATTCTAACGCCTTTATCTATATACCAACTTATATTTGCTACCACAACACGCCAAATTAAACTTTAAGTTGTTATCCGTTAGGTCTAGGATATGTTTTTTAAGGTGTGTAGATAATGTGGTATAGATATGGACTTATGTTCACACAATATATCATGTTTATCTATGAACAAACTCAGTAGCTGGCAATTATTTTAGGTTTTGTCGCCTCTATGGATTTTGGACGGTACCTACCAGTTTTTGTAGGTAGGTACTTATTTCGTTTCATAGCGAATGATTTTTATAGTATAGATACTACTTATTGATTGCCTCGTAGGTCTAGTGGTTGCGGCTGCTGAACATGAGGTCCCGGGTTCGAATCCCGGGTCGGGCAGTGTTACTGGGTTTATCCTTTAGGTAATTCTCAGTAGCAACACGGAGCTATAGGCTCGCCCCCTGTTACATTGGGACCTATTACATAACTGGCGAAATGTGGGTGTGCTATTTGTAGACCTCCGTCTACCCCTTCGGGAAATACAGGAGTAATGTTAATACTAATTCAATTATAGAACTGGGGAATGGTAATCAAACTTGTTTAAAACAATTGCTAGACCGCGTAAAGGATGGGCCGTTTGCTTTTTTTAATGAAGTAAAGAGGGATGATGATTATAATGAAAGAAATAGTATAGTTTTGGTGTTGGAGAACGTCTTATGTATACTGTCAGTATTTCAAATAGTCCGTTTTTAATTAGAAATATTTCATCTTTAGTTATAAGGGCCATAAATGCAACTTGTTCCAACTTCCTCATTAAGCGTAGGTACTGATGATTCCATGGGATAAGGAACTAATAAAGATGTATGAAGAGATCATAATATAGCATTTATTAGACACGAAAAAACCAATAAAGTACAATCTCCATCCGTGAGTATTAAAGGATTAAGAGAATTAGCTACCGGACAACCGGGTGATAAGATAGCCGGTATATTGTTCGGATTAATATTGTTTAATAACGTCTGTAGGTGAAATGAATGACCTGTTCAATTACCAGGTGTAATGTTAAATATGCAAAAGAATAGACTGCCTCGTTGGTCTAGTAGTCTTATGTGCAACTGCTGAGCATGAGGTCCTGGGATTAAATTCTGGATCGAGTAAAGTTTTACTGGGTTTTTCAATTTGGTAATCCTCAGTAGCAGCACGCCCTCTAGATTTGTCCCATTGATGGCAATATTACATTGGGACCTTCATGACTGGCTACATGTGGGTGTACTACACACATCCATCTACTTCTTCGGGAATCTCTGGGCAAAAGGCGCCCAGAATTGAGAAAGATGGCAGAGGAAAAGAGAGACCTAATCGGCGCAGTAGCTAAGCGATAAAAAATTGCTTGTCCCGAGTCTGGGTGTTTGTGTAAGTATGTGATATTTCACGTTTGTGAAATGCACCCTTCATTCAGGAGAAATTCATAGTGTGAGGGGATGTTATAAAAAAAGATTTATATGCAGTGGGTGAAAATCTGGCTAAAGATTAAATGACGAGAATGTGCCATATATTTCAGTCATATAAGGTATATTTTTACGTTGTTTGGATATAAATGGAAGCACTTGACTCGTTACATATCTTAACGGGTTTTTCCGATGGCCAACCTTTAGGTATTATTATCTGAGTTACTTGAAGATGCCACCTAAACTCGAGATAATAACAGATACACGCGTAAATTGTCGGATCACCAATGTTGTTTATAGATTATCAGTTATTATCCATGTCACAAGGAACTAGATTTTTAAAGTGTCAGATTATTTGTTTCTTGTGACGTATGTGTTTGGTTGGATTTAGAGTCCACTATGGTGTTTGTACTCGATATAAATATAATTTGACGTAATGACACCAACTTTGTTTATAAAGGAAAAGTAAAAAAACCCTAGTATCAAATTTGAGCGTTATGTATGTCGTTTTACGTGCCCAAGAAGTTCTCCGATTGGATATACATATGTCGTCATAAATTTATTGAAAAAAATGCTGTCAATATTTTGATCTAAGTTAGTTTCTCCCAATGGATACATAATATTGAAATAATTTAGCGCTAGTATTAAGTTTATGGAATGAAATTAGAGAGTAAGCCCACTGATTTGAAATTAGTGAAGACAAGGCTTTTTGAACCTTTAAGATTTTGTATTTTATTAGTCGTGTATTCAATGTGTCCTTTATCCATAAGTTGTACGGAGTTTCAAGATTGAATTCTTACTTTAAGACATGATAAAGATCATACATTTATATTTCCAAACTAAATCATTAGTCGTTCAAAGCAAACGATCTCAACCTAACAAGGTCCAACAAAACACAACAAAAATAAAACATACTCAATAAAAATGGCAGTGTCGACGAAAAACAATATTTCTACAAAAAGTTAACATTGTCAACCGCTGACCACGATCAAAACCAAGCAACTTCGAACTTTATTTCTCTAAAGCTTGGGCTCAAATTTCCTTAACACAATTCCTTGGTCCTGTCAATTATGTATGATGAAAAAAGCTACCTTGTCTTTCTAATTACGTTGCGATGGCCTGTCGACAAGCTCTGGAGATAAACAAATAAGATGATACTTTCCGGTGTGGAGGTAAAAAATGGAGGAACAAGACTGCGTGCATCAGATTATCGTTCGTTTGAGAAGTGTCAACCGATTCCATCGCTGAAGGGTGACGCGGCTGCGGGGCATTTTAATGGATTATATGAGGATACAGGGCATTTTGAGACATATAATACTGCATTACCTATATTACTACATTTGGTTATGGAACCATCTTTTATCTATAACCTATTCCGACGACAGACAATTTAGAGGCCAAAGACTATCCATCTTTGGACTCAAAGACCAAAGTTGGCCGTTGTACTCCCGTGCACCTATTTATAAGATTGACCGACTTTCTTTAGATTTATATGGAACACATTTAAATCCGAAACTAGTCAGGCATTCCCGGAGTACATATTAAATAAAATTAGTAGAAGAAAAATAAAACATACTTTGTTAATCGAGTTCAGTAAATCCATTGCGAATTGTTTAATCAAGTTGAATTAAACAATAACGCTGCATTTAATGGATAAATTAGAAAAATCTTCCTTCGTGTTTTTTAACGGAACAGCTATGTTATTCTGAAAAATGTCTTGTGCCAATCTCACTGTGGCTTTAGAAGTGAGTTCGTGCGTGATGTCTTTAGAATAGCACGGCTGTAACTGATTACAAGTGATTTTATTGAAGAGAGATAACTTATATTATGAGATGCTATCAGTCCTCTAATCGTAGGAACCGGATCGAGATTACTTCTGTTGGCCTTTCCATTGTCTCACGCCTTAAATGTTATCTGTGTCGATTTAGTTGCCTTTAGTCGTGCTTATATTTGAGCATAATGTTGAATTTCGACTTGAATGGTAAGGGGGGCTTACTGCTGTATAATCACTATTTGCTATCAACAATACTTACTGCAGATTATCATATGCAAATATAATTATATAATAATATGAAAACTGACTGCCTCGTTGGTCTAATGGTTGCTAAGAGCGACGACTGAGCTGACGTCCTGAGTTCGAATCCCGGGTCGGGCAAAGTGTTCAATAGCAGCACGGAGTCTGGATTTGTGGCGGGTTGGTGGCAATAAACTCGCCCCCTATTACATTGGGACATACCATAACTGGCGAAATGTGGATGTGCACCTCTGCCTACCCCTTCGGGGAATACAGGCGTGATGTTATGTTTAATACGAAAACAAATACTTTTTAGACCGCAAAATACATACATGCTTAATGTTGTACCATTACCATAAACAACTACTAGGTACCTATACAATATTAGGTGCGAGATTATGCTACACCTACGACAATATGTTTTGCTGTTTTAGACACACTTGTGAGTCTTTCACAAGTCTAACACATCAGAATACACAGTCAGAACTCTACGAAACTCTACCATGACGGTACTTTCTTTCACGTTCGTCTGTATGGATTTTTAATTATTTTTGTATAATTTATATTCTTCCATTCTCTCGCATTATATAAAGGCGAAAAGTTGTGAGTTTGTATTTTTGTTACTTCTTTCCGCTCAAAGGGATGTACCAATTTTGATAAAATTTAGTATGGACGTAGATGAAACCTTAGATTACAGGCTTTGCCCGAAAAAATGTAGCGGGTAACACCGCGTGGCGCAGCTAGTATGCAATTTATTTCATAATTTTAACAATGTTTTTGTAGCAACAATATTTGTAACTCTATACTTGTGTGGTTTACAAGTTTTTGTGTTCGATGGTACGACTTACAAGTATTGTGGTGGACCGCGACACGCGTCTGTATCGAATTAACTTTTTTATATTAATACCCGATGCGACGTAAAAAAAATATGTTTTTAAATTAGGCTGGCTGGCTAGAACTTTTGCGGATCTTTATTTATTTTTCAGGCCAAGATAATGAAATGAATTTCCAACTTAGTCTAATGATATTTTTTATAATAAAGTTTTTTTTCTTGTAGAGATCATAAAGCTTTCGTAATCTTGGCATTTGTTTTAAATATAGAAAAAAATATGTTCTATTAAAATCAGTAATTATTTTAAAAGAGCTTATTAGATTCCAAGTTAACTCACAGTTATACTTAAATGCTCTTAGTAACCACCATATTGAATATCATCATTCTAAACAAAAAAGTTTTATCGACTAACGAGTATCTATGTATGTTTCATGATAATTATCTACAGCGTGTCTCAACCCACTACTGAACATAGGCCTCACATTGTATACGCCATTCACTTCAGTCGTCTGCCAATTTACTACATTCTAAGACTACATTATATAAAACGACAGTTCCCCAGTATAGTTTCCTTCTAAAGCCCACAACTTTATCTCGATGCAGTACCAAAACCACAGGTATCCCTACAGGGGGACACCTCCGATTCTTACTCACAAAACGTCAGAAATAACTCAATTCCCACAGGAAAAGCGAATTCCTCTAATCATACGTCAAACTCCTGTACAAATTATAGACAGGTGAAATGCAAACTTTATTTGCGGTTACGAAACCGAAAAACAAGCGGCTCTCAACCTTATGCGTTATGATTTAGAAGTCACGTGGTTGTTTGATGGGTTGTGTGGGAGGTGGGTATTTAAGCAGTGACTGTATTGTAAGGAACACGCGCCTCACAGTAGGTGGTCATAGAATCTTTTAAAATGTTTGGTAAAGTAACGGTTAAAGGTTTGCTAGTATATTCGTACTCTATAATTGTAGGCAAGGAACTTTATTGAAGCCACATGTCACAAAGGTGTGTAAATCTATTAATTAACTAATGTAGAGTTGACTTAGAATTAGGATGGTACCTTTTTATGTTAAGCTGTGTGTGAAGGCTTCAAAGAATTAGGTACTTACTCCCTATTTTCACGATTTGTGTTAAAGTAAACTGTAATAAACTCAGGTTAGAGATCAAGAGGAAAAATAATACTTAATTGAGCTTTAAAAGCTATTCCACCTTAATGTAATAATTATCTGAGATCAGATCAGAGAGTCTACTTTTTTGATGAATGATATAAGATAAGATTGCAACAACATTGCCGTAAACCGTTTCAATTTTATTTCGAACTTTCTGCCCTACGCAGTTCGCGTTTGAAAAGTAGTATATCTTGAAGTCTACAAACAAAGCTCCTGCAATTCAGTCCCGCGTTAAGTTGTAACATACCGCGGCCTACCTCAATGCACTCAGCAGATAGCAAGGTGTTGCGATGGCCAGATAACGTGCGCCTACCCGACGTGCAAGGAAATTGCAGTCAGCGCGCAACCAACTACACACGCCCCACATACGATGTACGCAAGTGTGTTTGTAGGACTCGGATATGGGGCGATCACTTGTACACGTTGTACTTACAGTTTATCGCTATTTTCGGAACTACATGACTTGGTTTTCGTACTTAGAAGGCCGAAAGATTTCTCTTGTTGAAGCTCTTCAAAATATCGTTCTGACTGGCAAAGAAGTAAAGATTTCACAAAGAAAACCTTTACTTAGTGATAGTATAAGTAGTTATTAAATGTCTTTGAGTTCGGCGGAAAACTTAACGGTAATGAACAGGAGTAATGACTCTTCCCCTCTCCGCTTTTGCTGTGTCCAACAGGGTCCATAATGATCTGTTATATGTTATATTGTAAGTTCACCTATATACTATTATGGTATACAATATTATAAAGTATTGAGATTATTTCCTAATGGGAAACAATCTATTGGTCAATATGGCGCTGGTCAACAGGTTGATGTCAATATTGTATCGGGCACGTCTCAGTGTTACCTGCTCGTGCCGTGACACCGACCCAACTTCTCGAAAGTCGGCCAAGTGGAGTGTTTCTTGTTTGAACAAGGCTCAGTACCTACTGCAAATTTTAAAGATAAGTATTTATTATGTGGCACGCAAGAAAATTGAATGTTTGAAATATATTTTTATTTTTAACAGGTGATCTCCGTATCATCGTCATCAGCCTATTTCTGTCCACTGTTGGACTTAGGCCTCTCCTATTTTCAGAATTTCTTGCCTATATGGCCAACATGTAATTTATGTAACGTTTTAAGTTTACAATTACTTCAAAACCTTGTTGAATTTTGGTTTTAAAATAATCTAAGAGTTAACATTAAAAAATACTTTTGTGATGAAAAGGTTTTTTGAAGTTACGGAACTCCAAATACGAGATGCCGTTCCGAATCATTGAACGATTGACAGCGGAGACACTGGCTGTTAAAGTTTGGTGGTTAAGGATTTTTTTATTTTTCATGTAATTGCTTTGCTTAGTCTTATTTATTGACTAGGAAACTCATGACGAGTTACTAGTTATTAAAATAAATTAAATAATACATGCGTGCCGAACGGTATTTTTCTTACATTCTCTTCATCATCATCAGCCTGTTGCAGTCCACTGCTGTACATAGACCTCCCGAGGTACCGCACAGAGCCTGAACTGCTGCTTTATGCATCCAGTCGCTGCCAGTTACTTTCTCTTATTATGGTCTAATATTATTTTTTCAATGTAGAGCAACCGCTTCATTTCCATTACAATAAAGCTTATATACCTACTTAATAACAATTACAAAAAACCATAGGTATCTAGTTTGCAGAATTTGTACATTATAAATACATTGTTAAATATGAACTCGAACCTGTCATAGCAAGTCAGTTTTACATTTCATTTACGATCTGACAACTTTGACAATCACTGGCGCGTCAAGTGAGGCGCGAGAGGCTGTGTTGTTGTGACAGCTCTCTGGGACGCCTCGAACTTACAACAATATTATATTATACACCTTTTGTTCGTTCATCTGTTCTTTGACAGGAAATCTTCGAAGAATTAGAAGCGTTTGTAATAATTAAGAGATTTGCGACCAGAAATATAAAATTGTTTGACTCTACTGTACTTTATAAGTTCTTTGCGACTATGTAGAAGAACCTAATTGGAACAAATCACACATAAATTTTCTTGATCATAGTCGACCGGGCTCTGTAGCGTACCTTGGGAGAGGCCTATGTCCAGCAGTGGACTGCAACGGGCTAATGATGATGATGATAGTAGACCATAAAATTTTAATCGACAAAAACCTTTCAATACCTACATTCATAGCAATTGAAGTTCTGTTTCTGATTCACTTTTCAGCCATCCGCGAGAAGAAAACCATTGTTTGTTATTCAAACACCACACAATGTAGGTAAAACCTACGTGCCGATAATAATACGATAACGAACCGGGATCACGTAGACGCCGGCGGCAAGATTTTAGTCAAAAACATTACGCGATATCAATTGTTAAAATCAAAGGATATCTTCAGCGCTACCACGATACGCAGTGCTGATACGTTGGAAATTAAAAGTAAAACTGATTTATTTGTACAGATTCCGTATATGTGATTTCTTTGAAGGTTGATAAGTAGATACGACTAAGTAACAAAAACAAGCCTTTTGGGCACCCTACTAGTCGACAGCGATGAGGAGGAATTCTTTGATGCATAATTTTTAGTTTAATTTTTTTCTTTTGTAGATATTATCTATTTTTAACCTAGATTATAGTGTGTACATAAGTGTAAATAAGATTTAAGTATATTGTAAAATATTATATGAATAAAACGTTGGGTATACTAATACAAGTAGGCGTAAGTTTGTGGCACTAATCTAAACTACACATTGCCAGTTACGCTTTCGTTGGCTATAAGAGGCCAGCCAATAATTGCCCTGCTGATGGGCAAAGGCTTCTTCACAAGCAAAGAAGATACGGGCATTGTTCAAAACGCTGGTGGTGATTACAGAACATTGGTCCTGGTTACTTAATGATATTAATTTCACCGTTAGCCAGGGTTACATTGGCATACAAACTTTGTCCAAACTTCATACGTATTTATAATCAATTTACATACTCCTCATCCCTCCCTGTATTCTACAAATGGGAGGTAGGAGGAAAGTTACGATAGACCTAATTTTAATGTAAAAAGATCTAAACGTCGATTACGGCTTGCGTTTCTTAAAGTCCCTACTAATATAATTAACACGAAAGTTGCTAAGTATGGATGGATGTTTGTAACTCTTTCACGTAAAAACTACTGAATGGATTGTATAATGAAATTTCATATGGAGGTAGCTGACACCCTGGATTAACACATATGCTACTTATCCCGAAAAAATGTAGCGGGTAACACCGCGGAGCGCCGCTAGTACATAATATACTTCAAACCGTTGTAAGAGAAATAGCCAATCAACAGGTTGGAAGTTGGACTGACTGAATAAAGAGTACTCTAATAACAATTGAGCATCGTCACATTGGTCACCCGTGTGGGCTCTTATAATACACCCAATACATAACTTTTTGGATTCCATACGTTCGATCAGTTCTATGGAAATGCCTCTCGAGCCCCCTTACCATGATTTCTAAACCAGAACATTTTCCGATGTGGGAGTGGCGTCTCGCTTCCACTACGGTAGATGTCCTGCTTTACGAGTTCATAGTAAGGGCCTACTCCAGATTGTTATTAAACAATTTTCGAGGAATTCTAAAACATGACCAACGTAAAATTGATTAATTACTAATAAATTATGATAGTGTTGGCAGTTGGTATCGCAGATAAATTGATAAAAGGCTTACATCGACCGAGTTATATTCGTTGCGATAGCTGCAATGATTTCTGATTAACCGTGTCATGGTTACGCAAGACAGGATTGGCTAAATTTATTTAGGACATTTCCCCTTTAAAATTAGAAAACAAAATACTATATTGAAAAAGCGCCTGATAGAATAAAACTATTCGTGAATGACACTGGATAACGTGACTTATGCCCGGTTCCTATATTTTAAAAACGAATAGTTTCTGTAACGGATAGTTGAAATGTCTACCAGGCGTAAGACAAAACCATTCCTATAAAAAACGACTCGTTATCCAAATAACTGACATCTGGTTACTTACGGATGGGAGGCCGTTAGTAAGCATATTGTATGGAGATGTGTTCGAAAGTGTTCCTATAAACATTTTCTGCTGTCTCTGAACTGTCAAAATAACGCCTCGTTACGGTTTCGTTTACCAGCCGAATTCCGTCGGTTATACCCATAGATTTTGAATCCAAGTAGTTCCTACTATACTTGGTCTGAGGTTTTACCAATAGTTTCCATTTAATTTGTGTTTAAAGAGGTTTAAAGTGATTTCTGTGATAATGTCAAGCTCTGAAAGTGCTAGAGAAATCATGGCTTTGTTATTTTATTTTAATTATGCAATGGTGACAGCTATGACTATCTGTTTTCTAACTGTACCTTTTAATACCCTTTGCGCAAATTAGTTAACACATGTATAATATGCGTATTTCACATCCCATAGTAATAGTGACAAAGGTTGTAATAGAAAAAGGTGTATTAGAAATAAAATAAATATATGTTGCCATTGTAAATAATACGTAATCATTTATTACAGTTATGCAATAACAATTTTTCTAATTCTATTTTAAGTAATTTAATTTCTAATTCTAATTTCTCTGCCTTCTCATAATAATTTTTCGCGCCAGGTTCAAGAGTTGTCGACTATTATCCATCTCCTTACTTTTCTTTTCTGAAAAAATACAATTAAAGGCAGCAATTAGATATTATTTACATAATTATTAGGTATTCATTGTAATTACGTCAAAAGTGGTCTCTGCCTACCCCTCAGGGAAACAGGCGTGACTTTATGTATGTATGTATGTACGTCAAAAGTGACCCCGACTGCCTCTTTGGTCTAATGGTTGCTAAGCGCGACTGCTGAGCACGAGGACCTATGTTCAAATCCCGGGTCGGCCAAAGGGTTACTGGGTTTTTCAATTCGGTAATTCTCAGTAGCAGCACGGAGTCTTTGTGCCCGGTTGATGGTCAGCTCGCCTTCTATTACATTGGGACCGGAAAACATAACTGGCGAAATGTGGGTGTACTATATGTGCACCTCTGCCTACCCCTTCGGGGAATACAGGCGTGATGTTAATAGTATGTATGTATGTCAAGAGTCGACGGTTGGCCTTTTGGAGAGGCTCAGAGTACTCAATGCTATGCTCAGGGAAATAGCCAAAGAACAAAGTCACCGACATAGCTCGAAGAACCGATAACCGCTAGGAAAGAAAGGTTCTCAAGTGGCAACAACGAACCGGAAGACAGTTGGCAGGCCTTCCACCAGGTGGACCGGCGATATCGTCAGAGTTGCGGGAAACCAATGGATTCGATTGGCAAGTTGTAATACATTGTGGCGTTCTAAGGGGTAGGCCTTTGTTCAACAGTGGACTTCTTCCGGCTGATGATGATCGTATGATAAAAAAATAATTTTACTTACCGATGAAGTACAATCCATTTTATCACAAGTAAAAATCGCAATAATAATTATTATTATTTACGACAGTGTCAGAAGCAGTCGCCACGCAACTGATTGCGTTTTGTTTGCACCATGTCTAACATCACACTTTCAATATTAGGTATTGATTTATACTTATTTTAAGCCTAAATGTCAACGCAAATAAAATTATTAATATATTATACGGTAATTTGTACTAAAATTCATTTATTATAAGATAACGTATCTTTTTTGTTGCACAATTGAGGTACGTTGTTTGGAAATATCTAAACGTAAAGAGAAACGAGAGGTCTATCGGCGAACGAGTCGTAGGTGGTTTAACTAACGGATGCCCGTCGCAAGAAGGGCGTTGTGGAACGCTAGTTTTGCATCGGTATCGGTTACTGAATTACGAATGGTTAGGTTAACCAATGACGGACCGTAAAATAAAGGAACCGGGCGTTAGATGCTTGAACCAATCGTACCTACTACTAAATGAAAGATCTATAATTTATTTACAACTCATAAATTAACGATTAAGATTGATTTATGATTAATTACAGCAAACAATATTAAAGAAACAAACAACAGCCAATTTTAATTAATCAAAATAAATGTTGGCTTTATTAGTGATAAAGTTTTTAATCGCCTCTTATATGAATAATATTTGGCATTTCTTTCCACGGACTAGAAATAGCTTTAAAATATCTGAAAAGTATGTTAAAATCGTATTATTTTATTAAAATAAAGCAAACAAACTCGACCCAGAATCAGAACAGCAATCCGATAAGAAATCGACATAACATAAAACTTCAAATATTTTTCTTTAAACTTGTCACGTGTCACCCGGTTCAAAAGATGTGTATCTGTGACAGACAGGCTATGGGGCCCACAAAAAGAGTATCAATGGCGAATAATCCTCGAGGCTTAAGCTAACAATATTAGCCACAACAATAGGCTAAACGTTGAATCGGTAGCCGTAACGCTTTTAAACATCCATTTAGCTTTTTTTTTAATCCTGGCAGGTAGGTCGAGGTGTTTTGTGAATCAGCCACTTTACCATAAGCTCTTAAAGCAGGACATTTTTCGTCGTGGAAGCGAGATGCCGCTACGTGCAGTGTAGTGTGGCATCTCGCTTCCACGACGAAAAATGTCCTGCTTTAAGACTTTATGGTAAAGGCCCAGAGGAGAATTGTATGTACCTACCTCCATGGTCAAGTAACCTTTTGGGAACTTTGTCAAAATAAGTTTAGATAATTTATATGATAATGTTGTTTTATGTTTGAAGAATTTGTAAAATAAGTAGTAGTAAGTAATGTGTAAATGAATATAATGTTTCAGCTAAGTGAATTGCGATTATATTTGTCTTAGGCGTTATGAGTAAAAATGTATTTGTAAGATATTTTCTGGCCTGTGTAGATATCGTTTACCATACTTTGCTGGGCAACCTTTCTGCCCAGTGTGGTGACTATGGGTGAAACCCCCATAAAGAATAACCAAAGAAAACGTCCCCCAGTTCCCGGCCGACCTATTATTTCAGGTAACAGGACTGGGTGGCATAATCGGGAAAGTGTGCCTTGTGGCGTAGGTACCCAGAGGGAGGCCTAAGTCTAAGAGTGGACTACAATAGGCTGATGTAATGAACTAGTAAAAATAAAAAGAGACAGATTTTTGTTTTTAATAGGTACTTGCATTGTGTATGAAATATTGTTACTATAAGCGTCAACGCTAGCATCATTGTCACTTTTACTGTCAAAGTGAGAGCAAGCGTTCTATGGTAAAGTAAGTCCTAACGACTTGATGGGAACGTGGAGTAGAATACTGTGCAACATGGAGTGTGTTTTATTTTATAGCGATAGGTGTATACGTAGTAGTACCTACGAGATATTGCTAACGTAAAGTTAGTGCAACTTGTTTCACTAATCAACAACATTGCTCGTCCCTTTTTAAAAGGCGATAATTAATTTACTTTCTGACGTTATTCTATAGTAAATGTACATATTTATTTATTGTATCCTCAACTATTCTTTTTTTTTTCGCATCAGCGTCTTTTTGAAGTAAGGATTTGATTTGATGGATGCGAGCAGTGACGCGAGGGCTCAGTTGGCAGAGCGGCGTCACGGTACGGCGAAAGTCGCGGGTTCGGGTCCCGCTCGTGTCCATAATATTTTTTCAATTTTCCTTTATCAATTTAGATTCAAGCTAAGCATGGGCAACATGTAAACATGACACCAAAACTCATATACATCACATGTAGTTATCAAAAACTCTTCTTAAACAACCTCACCACACAGACGTTGACATCATTTTAGTCCGCCAAAGACATAACAATTGCAACCACTCCAAAGAATTATTAAATTATAGGGAAAAAAATAAAAAAGGTACAATTATAGTTAGTTTATTTAAATTAAATCAATTTCCGTAAAAAAATGAGGTATACACTACACGATAGAGTAAGATATATTTACACACAAACACAGATACAGATGGATAGACTACAATTTACCAACATTTGTATCCCAATGTCGAGTCATTGATGATTAACAATTAAATGGTGGAACTGAAACAAAGCGACATTTTAATAAGTGAGTGAGTGAACAAAAAGTTTCCTTATAAAAGTCAATTAATCCAATACATAAACTTTTGTACACCGTACAAATGTTTTGTAAGTTGGTATTTAAGAGACATTTTGCTCAAATTGATTACATCAACGGTGGCCAGTGCAGATTGCATTGATAGAAGTATTCGTTTTAGTTAATCGTCTTCAGGTATTATGCTTTACAAATTTACTGCAAAACTCTAGCAAAACTGGGCAGAATATATCAACATAGTATGGCAATATTATATTAAGTATAAGTGACTGGTATAAATGGTAATTAATTTAAAAAATCCCCAGGAACCACTATTCCTGAGCACACATTCATAATGCTACATTCTTTCTTTGTATCATATAGCATAGTTGTATAGCAACGCATTTCTCACCTGGGACAATGCGTAACATTATTATGTTGCAAATGAATACAACTTCTATTTTCAAAACATCGCATTGGAGATCCTATATTTTGATAATATCATACAGAGACAAATACATTTTACACTCAATTGTTTCAATACTGAGATTAAAAATAATGATCTGGAAATATACACAGAATTGTTTCAATACATTACTATTTAATCATATAATGTTATTATGTGTATGTATAGAGTTATTTGCAAAACACTTATGCACTTTCACTATGAGATAAACCCATTTGTAAAAAAATATCAGAAGTTTCATACATTTTTAAAAGGTAATGTTGTGTAGGACACAAGAGATTTTTTATAACCCTGTATAACATTGTCGATAGTTTAACATTGCAAATGGAGGAACACGTTCCAGAACTAATATTTAACCAATTCCATTAACAAAGTTTAGAGAGTTGGGAGCTCGCCCCCTATTACATTGGGACCTATAACATAACTGGTGAAATGTGGGTGTAATATAGGTACACCACTGCCTACCCCTTCGGGGAATACGGGCGTGATGTTGTTTTATGTTTATAGTTGGGAGGTGTCATATCGACATTGTATACAGCTATTATCCGATCTACTCACGTGTTTCGCACTCGGAGCTCTTATTCATGAGCTGGTGACGCAGCTCCGTGATAAAATCCGTATTAAACAAACACATGAGTAAATACAGTAAACAGCCCGCTTACCACGAAGTCTTAAAGCAGGACAGTTTACGACACAGAAACTGTCCTGTTTCACGACTTCATGGTAAGGGGGCAGCAAATAATATAGATAACAATCTTAAAGGTATAATGGTATAGTATCGCAGTCTATCCTAAGGTGTTATCCTAATGCGTTTTCTTGACGGAGGCCCTGAACCCCAGCAGGTCGTCGGCCGTGTAGTGCACGGTGCGTGTCTTCCCGTCGGAGTCGATGAAGCTGTAGAACCCGTGGACAGTGCCCCCGTCGCGAGTCTCGTGCGCTGTTTTAGAATCACCCGTCGATTTGTCCTGGAATCAAAAATGAATTGGGATTAGTATATTGTTTTCTTCTATTTAAATAGCGTTATAATTATTTAATTTTGCAATAAGGTTTATAGGAACCACTTTTAAACGTATTTCTTTTTTAAGGACTAGATGGAATCGGCTTTCCCTAATTGACTACCTTAAAGAACAAATGACGAAATAAACTCAGGAGTCATCTCTTTTGATGTCCAGATAAGTGTAATTAATTTATTGAGAAAAGTGTAGTGTGAGGTGTGGTGTTTTGAGGAAAGAACCACAGCGAGTCTGAGTTCACCTGTCTAGACAGAGGCCCCGTCTCGTACCACCTGTAGGACATTTGGGTGTAATATGGCTGGACTTAAAAAAATGCTGATTAAACAGTTCAGACTTGACGTACGGTAAATTAAATACCGTCTCCAGTAGAGGCTATGCTACTTTGTTAAGAAAACAGTCGTTAACTATATAATTGTATTAAACTTGAATTTATGACCACAATAATTCTCTAAAATAACGGCCTCTTAAATAAAATGTTGGTAACAACTGGCATTTTAACCAAAGCAGTGGTAAACAACCTTCCACTTTGTTCTAACATACAATTACTTTAGGTTCAACAAGATGTTTATAAGTTCAGAATCGTGCAGCTATTAGGAGCTTTGGGTGAGGTTACAAATAGGCACTTAGACCTATTCTAGACAATTGTGGGTATCAATCACTCTGTAATAAGTTAATAACAGGGTGTTAACGTGTAGCGGTGGACTGTGAATGTCATGCATTGTTTCAAGTATTTCAACACATGGAAATGGGTTTCTCAATATCTATTTGGTTAATTTGACGACCTGATTAGCGCAGTGGCTAAGCGATTGGACTGCTGCGCTAAGGGTTGCGGGTTCGATTCCCGCACGGGGCAAAAAACTTTGTGCGAACCACAGATGTTTGTCCCGAGTATGGGTGTTTGTGTATGTGAATATTTCATGTTTGTGAAACGCACCCACGATACAGGAGAAATTCCTAGTGTGGGGCGACGTTTTTTAAAAAAAGAAAAAAAAAAAAAAGAAAAGAAAGAATTTAAACAGAATTTGGTAAATAAAAATAATTTTGGTCGAAGAATCGTTTAATGTTAGGCCTCGATTAAACGATTCAACTGAGTAATACTTATTTTAAAATATTGCTTTTACTGCACTAGTTAAAAAAACAGCGTGTTTTTATATTATTTAAGTAATTTGTTACAGGCCATTAGTCAATTGGATTAAGTCGAAATCCAATTACGATTTTTTTCACATCCTTATTATACGAATCGATTTCATTGATAACTGAATTTATTATGATCTTGAAAAGGCGGTAATAACAGCATTCCAGGCATCAATCAGTCGTGAGGCAGCAATTCAACCAGTTTACCTTCCTACATTCTAGACAATAGCTCATGTATTGTTTGAGTAATATTAATGAGGCTTAGGGAACCAGCTGGTAGTAATTTCAGGGCCGAATTAATAAATGGAAGGTTTAAAGTGAATTAATTGCTAATTTCATGTTGGGGTCACATGTGAATGCCTTTGTTTTATAGTCGTTATAAAAATTGTGTGGGCCTAATGGCTGGTAAGGCTTGCCAGTTATTACATTGGATGTGATGAATGGTTAATGTGGGTGTACTCCTCTGCTTACTTCTTTAGGGATTACAGGCGTATGTATGGTATAAGTAGAAATGCTCTTTTACAAATGTAGGTCTGTTAATTTGTATGCCTGATATCTTCACATTAAAAAGAAACGTTGCCTCACACTAGGATTTTCTCCTGTATCGTGAGTGCGTTCCAAAAACATGAAATATCACTTACACCTAGACTCGAGACAAACATCTGCAGATCACACAAATTTTTGTCCCGCGCGGTAAGCAAACCCGCAACTATTAGCACAGCAGTCAAATTGCTTAGCCACAGCGCCATTGATCAGGTCGTCATTGACCGGTATAGGTGTTTCAGCTTCCCCAGGATTTGCCAAAACGCAATAGTCGAGCTAATTGATAATCATCATCAGCCGGAAGGCGTCCACTGATGAACAAAGACGTTCCCTATAGTTACCTTTTGATATTTGCATCTACCGGTTGCCCACAACTCTGACGATATCGTCGGTCCACCTTGTGGGAGGCCTCCCATTGACAGTATAGAGCACAATTTATAATTTCGGACCATCATTGGAATGGATCCTAATATACACTCGCCATAATATTGATGATGGAATTACTATCTAGTCTTTGGTAGGGCATTCGGTCTAAACTGAGGATGGTCTACCGTCTAAGTCTTGAAACCAGTGGTAGCGATGTAGTACGCTAGGCGGAGGCTAGTATAAGATACCTAATTCTAGGTAGATTGATAGACAGATAATATTGTTTATTGCACACCAAGAATCAGAGAATATAGAAAATTGGTACTATCCTATCTGCTTGTTGATCATAATTAGAATTGAGTATATAATACGTGCTCTCACGCACCTAATTACTGCCTATATCGATTTAAACCGCAAAATTACAAGCCTAATTATCAAAAAAGAACGCTACAAATTGCTCTAATTATAGAATGTGATAAAAAATCGCACTAGATTTTCCTTTCAGAAGGTTTTGCTAAAACAAATCCTTATACAAACAATACTTAACCTTATTACTGTTATAATAAGCTTTATATTCAGATACTAGTATACTTTTGCAAATTTCGTACAACGCTCAAGCTAAAATAAACCTTAACATTCTTTAATAAATCTTATTTTACCAACAAACCTTTTTTAATGGCATATGACATGTGTAGCTACGAGGTACAAGTACAAGGTTATGATTTAAAAGTAAGTATGCGTATACGCATTTACGCAAGCGCGTGTGCTTGACTTCGTAAGGTCAAAGGCGATATGCATTTGTTACGACGCTCTTAATTGTCTAAAGTTCCTTGTTGTTAATTAAGTTATAGCTTTAATCATATTGTTATTATTTCGAATGTTTCATACTATATGCTGGAACGTCAATAACTCGGCAGAAAACTCGTTTACCCTTATGGACCAAAGGTTAGGGTAAAGGTATTAATAATTGAAACATGTGCAGGGGCAGCAATTTTTTTTAAATCTTAGATTATCATATTTTTATCACATTGCATTCTAGATCTACTCACTACTACTCATAGAAATGGAAAGGGAAGTCTGTGTGTGAAGTGACTTTTGTTCAACAGTGGACGTATTGAGGCTGATGATGATGATAATGACCACTTTTTTCATTTACTTAGTATATCTTCAGATATGTACCTTAATCTGAATTAAATTACCTTTTGCATTATTTTAGTAAATATTTGATTTAGTTAGAAGCCTTACCAGTAAGACTTACCACGATTTAAATCCACCTCTCGGTCCACGACCTTCGTTCTTTGAGGAATTTTAATTATCATCTGACTTTCTTAAGTACGTAGATTTAATGTTTGGTTATAATTACCTGTTCTCGTAATTGTAAGGTGTTTCACTTCTGTTTCGTAATGTACTCTTAAAATTAATTAAATGGACTAATATTAATAATGTCATAGTCTAATTAACGCACCCCTATAACATTTAGGATAGGATAATTTTGCGTAAAACATTACAAAAACTCGAAAACCACGGATCTGATTGACATTATTGTACCTATATTTTTTTATTAGAACTGATGACTAGGATCGAACCTAGCGTAGTCGTCTAGTCGTTTGGTGCGACGATAATCATGTCATCAAAATTTAGTAAAATGTTGAAATGAAGAAAGATAATTGATTGAAAAAATATGTAATTTTTTATATTGAAATTACTAGAAAAAGGGCAGAAACAAAAAAATTAAATAACCTCAAATCTAATCAGTAATTTTAGAAGGCTCGCCTATAAAAGTATGCGCAAAGTTCCTTTGAAGGTGAGCTATCATTTGGACAAAGACTAATTACTATGCATGAGTTCCTACTCTTACTACTTATATGAATTACCTTCTTTAAACGGAAAGTCCTTGTGAATTGACAGCTACCTAATCAGATTGCACCAAATGATAAATAGAGTCATTAACATTAAGCAAGGTCGATTAATATAGCTCTTAACCTCATTACAATTAGAGGTGTGAAAATTAGGTATTTGCATTTTAACAACATTTTTATTATTTTTTGCGGGATGTTTTATGCCGACGACCCCGAAAGGGGTCTTATTGGGCGTAACTGGGCAAAGGCCAGATTTTGCGAAAGCCTAGTCTAAGTATTAATAGGTCTGCAGATAATATTTTCTTCCAAGTAAATCTGTAGATAAAATTGTACCACCCTGTATACTGTGCTTCAGAGATGGTCTCACGATAGAATTCATGCAATATGGTAAAAATCTTGTCAAAAAATGTTTTCTGTGTTTACAAAGTAGATACCTACTATAAGAAAATGATTAAACATTTTTTATAAATTAAAAAATTATATCAAGGCTATTTTCAGTACTACAAACTGTCCTAACTGTGGCAAATACTGTCATCATCATCATCATACGTCCACTGGTAAAAAATGGCCTTCAAAATAATAATACTTATATACTTTACACTAATAAATGACAAATGGCATCATAACAGTACGCACAGAATATAAATGTAAACTCAATCTACATAGTTACATCAGATTCCTACTCGCCGCTAGAGAAAGCGATCTAAACGGAACCAGCCAAGATAATAAAACTGCTGTTAGAATGCGTTGCTGGTCGCGAGAAAGTTGACTCACTATTATAATTATTGTTTTGTGAAAAATAAAATGTTTTGTGTAAACATTCTTATTCAAAAGATCGGTGTCGTTATATTGTGGGAGATAACATTTTTTATAAACATCATCCAACACTAGGAATTTCTTCTGTATCAAGGGTGTGTTTCACAAACATGAAATACCATATTTACAAGCACCCAGACTCGGGACTAACAACAAATAATTGTCCCGTGCGGAAGTCGAACCCGCAACCCTTAGCGCAGCAGACCAATCACTTGGCCAATCAATCAGGTCATCATATAACTTATCTGCATGTGATCACTGGTGGCAATGGGGAGAGACGAAGAACCTTTCAATCCTATAATCCCTGTATTATTTATAGAGCTAAATCCTTCTTCGGTGAGCCAATTGCCTCGTGGAAATAGAACATACCGTGGAGACATTCGTCACTCAACAAGGATGGTGGCGAGGTTGACCGTCGAAGGTGCGCCGGACGAACTTAGGTACACTTGTGGACGCTCTCTATTTGCACCAGATTGAGCACAGTACACTATTGTCTAGATATTAAAATACCATGACCCTAATGTAATCTTGTGGCTACCGGCCACGATTCTAAACGTTGCCAGTCAAATGTAAAGTTCGTGACTCCCATTACCTAACGATGCAGTTAAAACTGATGAGATGGCATTCCTCCTGAGAACCTGAAGCGACCAGTCGGGCCGGTGTTGCCATAAAAAGCCATGGCCCGACTGGTCGCCCAAGCTTCCGGTTTTCACCACTGACCGGTGACCTAGCATGAGATGGTACTTATTCTGGAAGATCTTGGTCCCTGCTTTAACCTAACGCAAAAAACGAACTTTAATATTTATTTTCTCACTGAGATAAATAAATGAAGAGTATTTTTTTATTAAGTATAAAATTTAAGTATATAAGTTCATGGTCTTGGCCTAATGGTTGACATACCGGATTTGTATGCACAAGGCTGCAGGTTCCTAGCTGCTCCAAGCTGATACTGAGAATTTTCTAATGGAGAAGCCCAATAACACTTTGCCGGACCCGCGACTTGAGCCCAGGACCTCGTGCTCAGCGACCACTAGACCAACAAGGCAGTCGGCTACTTATACCCAACCTTGATTATTGGAGTATACTGGACAGTACACCCACTTCGACATTTACTTGTGCTTACATATCTATTTTCAACCAAAAGAAAAACAAATGAACTTGTAATTTACAGCTCAGTAAGCTGTTAAATGCTTATGAAGTAAAATAGGCCGGTAACGAGTATTACCGGATTGGCAAGCAACAAGTCGATTGTATGGGAATACCGGCAAGTAAGTACCGGTGGGTAATTATGTAAAAACTTGTCAAGCGCAAGCCGGTATCGTGCAACGAGGGTCTCGTACCAGAAAAAAAATGCATGTTTTAATTTGAGGTCACAATTTACCAAAATAAAAGCTATGTGTCTGTTAATTTTGATAGTAGTCTCAAAATTTCTCACCTTTTTTACCTAGTTCAGACAAATAACTGTGTACCTAGATACTTAGGGTTGAACACAGATGGTCAACACTACATATTTAATTCTAATCATTCATTCTATCAAACGTTTCATCTTTCACTCTTTTCCAATCTTCCATACATTACCTAATCATTTATGTCTTCTCTATTTTTTAAATAGAAACAATATTCTTTGCGTAACTTTTTACGACACATACCGAAATAAAAGATGTGATAGGCGCTAAAGTGATGCTATAAATGTTAATTTTATTCTTACAAACGGTACTCTAAATAAAAATGACTTCCGTATCGGTTTTTAAGAAACTTATTTATTTTCTGACTATTATTAGGCAACGTATTGCAAATTATTAAGTTATTCGAATTATTAAATTAACTGATGATATCTATCGTTTGCAATATTATCATCCTTATTTTCTTATATATAAAATTCTCGTGTCACTATGTTCGATCCCGTACTCCTCCGAAACGGCTTGACCGTTTCTCATGAAATTTTCTGATCATATTGAGTAGGTCTGAGAATCGGCCAACATCTATTTTTCATACCCCGGGTCAGCTAGTTATTATTTAAAAGAAAGAGGTTGTTTAATCTGTTCTTCGTAGTAGACATAAATTTGATGATGATGATACCTACGAATAAAATCACGCTATTTCTCGAGGGGTAGTTAAAGACAACGGATTTCCATTTGCTACGATCCTGGCAAACTCCTTTCGCTACATTCACTCGTATCACGTTTTCATTAAATTAATGATGTATTTCGTAGAAGACGTAGTAGGTACAATTAGGGGTCACTCAAACAAAAACCTTTGAAAAGTTGTACAAAACATCCTGGTAGTTTTGATTAGACTGGGAGCCGTCCGATATGGGGTGATAATGACTTGTTCGGACGTCTGCCAGTTGCCTTACGATGAGCTTACATTGCAAGTTCATGGTAACCTCCGAGGACGTCACGAACCGCGACATTTCACAAGAATTTTCGCTGCGTGCTACCAACACTTTAATCGAATACTGCTATGCTATTCTGGAACACTAGCTTCATCTCGCACGTCACCTCGCTATGCCCTAGTGACTTCGATCGCTAGAAGTGAATTCGTCAGTAATATAATACCGGTCTTACCTTGAAATTACGTAATTACAAGGTGTTATCGTATCAAACAATGTAGTCAATTGATTCAATGAGTTTGAGAATGCTGAGCCGTTAGTTTCACGGACAGTCAAGCTCTAGACTAGTTCATGATTTATAACCAACAATCATGTGATTATTAAACCATTAGAATGTTTCACAAATTGTATGAATGGGACGCAAATTATGTTTATCGGAATATGATTGTCTAGTCCGGTACCTACAACTGAGAGATAGACAGAACCTACTTTATATTATTGCAGGACACAATTCATACAATTCCCACGCTTCGACAGAGACTGGGGATTGTAGTATTGGTGGTAAAGTTACAAAAGACGCTGTAGCCCATCTTCTGGAATTCCCTTTTTCGCCTCTTACGACACCCTCGGGAAGAAAGAGGGTGGTCAATTCTAGGTTGTATAACACTGCAACCGAACCGGAAGACGCAGAGTTGGCAAGCCTCCGACCAGGTGGACCGACGATATTATAAGAGTTGCGGGCAACCGGTTGATGCAAATGGCAAGTTATCGCTCATTGTGGCGTCTGAGAGGTAGGTTTTTGTTTAACAGTGGACATCGTCTGGCTGATGATGATGAATACTGTGAAATGTGCGTGACCTATGGCACAAGTAATTCTACCCCTTCAGGGACATTTCTCTTACTATCATTCCAAATAGGTATTATATATTTTCCGTGACATTGCGACACTGTCCAAAAGCAACACGATTACTTTTGACAACACATAAGACACGTGTCAAGTTCTACCTTGATCTAGTCACGACATGTCATAACGTACTTGTCAAAATGTATGCTTACTTAACCGTGTAACAATGTTTATTGTCTAATGTTTCTACAATTCTATCCGTGCTTGAACTTGACATTTGATGAAACGGATAACAGCTCTAGAACGCAGATTGTATCATTTTCATTCATATTTCTATTGAAATGTTAATCTTTTATTATGTGTAAGTCTCTATTAAAGAGCCTAAGTTTATTATTATCTAGCCTAAGTTTATTACTATGCTAATAGTAATAAACTTGATAAAGAAACTAAAGAAAGCCTTTTAAGAAATAGTATTTTATTTTTATAGTGATTATCTACGTAGTGTAACAACTGTTAGCCATTCATCGTGGCAATGCTGCCAGTCTTTTGGGCACATTACCGGTTGACATCGATGGGGATTAATTTTTTAATGCTTTTTAACTTTTTATTTTTGTATATATTGTTTTTATTTTGTATTAGAATTAAATTGTAAATAGCCTGATAGTTATAATAGTAGAACATGGTTTATATCACAGAAAAATTCACTGCAGAACCGTTTGCCAGAGAAATAAAAAGACTACGTAAAGAAAGTGATCGTTAACAAACGCGAAACTTTTTATCGCCTACTATTTTGTCATCGTTAGTCGCGATTGTTGCTGATTGCCAACGAATTGATGTCGTGTGCGCATTCTTATATTAATAACGTAACATGTAGCTGTTGTGTTAGTTGTTATACAGCACTTAAAGTGCTATTATTACAACGAATCCATCACGTGTGTAATGGTCTACGGCACATCTGTAGGTATTATGTTTTAAAGAGTGAAGAGATGTTGATGGTATTTGTAAACCAACGTCACTGGGGTAAGGTCGTAGAAATTCTGTGGTGATCTTTGTGGTCATAGTTATGAATATTATTATTGTCAGTATTCCAGCAAGTATGGAAATCTAGGTTTTCGGCTTCTGTCTCCAACAATATGAGTGGAATAGACATTTATTTCAGCAGCACATGATGAGGTCGAATGTAAAGAACATCCAGAAGGTTAAGAATACTAATAATTTGGGCAGTCTATCACACTATTTCAGAGGCTGTATACCAGTGCGATGGGGGATTGGCGTGGGGGATTATGGCAACCCCCTTTTTTACCTAAGGGGGGGGGCTTTGTTCAACAGTGGACGTCTTCGGCTGATAATGGTGATGATGATGAAACGAGTTCGAGAACTTCCTAATTTCCACTATGGCACGCACAACGAGTTGACCCATACTTCCAGGAAGCATGTCAAAACTCAAACCACCAAGGTTGGACGGGGCGTCAAATAGAAAGCTAGCGTCATGCTCCAGTAGTCGCTTGCATTGTTCATACATATTATATGCGATTCTAAGTACTTATGGCGTGCATAAATACCGGGTGTGGTTGCCTAATTATAGTTGTGAGTGTGAAGTTTTATAACCTAATGAATACGTGTATATATATACTGTATACTGCCCCTTCTTCTTTTTTAATTCTATTTAATTTTTTTAAGGGCACAATCTAGAGATATCCATATCATATTTTGTACGCATACAATCATTCTCTGCACTTCACCGTTCCATTTGTTCAGTAATCTGTGGCATGTCTACCGGAAAATACATGTTGATATAAACTGATTCCAATTTAGCGTAACTAACGTGATGAATAGCAGTTAAAAATAAACTAAGTAACTTCAGTCATTTCCGGTTAAGTTTTAATTAGATTGTTAGGTTTGCGCTCTAGAGATTTTTTTTTCTTTTTTCTTAATTACCAAAATGGGCAAAAATATAGTTCTAGATGTACACTTTGAAAAATAGCTCATAAAAACACCGAAAAAAGTAATTAACAAGCTTATGTTAGTTATGTTAAGACGAGAACGCGTCGCGGACAGAGCGCAGGCCTTTGCCCCTTTGATATACTTGCATACAAAATGTATAATTCTATTCTATTCTATAAACGTCGCGATACAATACATATAGAAAAGACACGCGCCCTGTTCACGACGCGACTTCTTCTCACGTCTTTTCTGTGTAGTCATCGCCTAAGGCATCTATTACCTCTGAAGGTGTAACAAATAAGAGTAAATTAACGTTGTTTTGCTAACTGACTCAAGAAATCTTGTCAACATAAAAGAGTATTAAGAATTATTTTAAATGAAAGTAAAAGTAATATAATAAGAAAATATTACAAGAAATTTAATAAAACGTTGAAATCAAGCATTAAAATATCTAAAAAACTAGAACATATTAGACAAATGCAAAAATCAGATAATAAAGTAAAAACGATGTGGAGGATAATTAACACAAAAACAGGAAAAACAAAACAACAAAAATATGAAAACATTGTAATAAAAAATGACAAAAAGGAAATCAAATGCCCATATAATATATCCGACATATTAAACAATTTCTTTGCAACGGTTGGACAAAGTCAACTACCCCACAACAATATAAACACCGCCAAGGGACTGCCTGTAATTGAGCCATCTACGTGCTCAATGTACCTGCGCCCGGTAGATCAGAAAGAAATAGTCAAAATCATAAAACTAACTAAAAATAAAAATAGCTGCGGCATAGACGACATTCCACCTATTTTAATAAAACAATGTGCAATAGAATTATCTTATCCTCTAACATTACTAATTAATCAAAGCTTTGAAGAAGGTCAATTCCCCGATGCATTAAAAACTTCCCTGGTGAAGCCAATACACAAGAAAGGCGACACAGTCACACCTAGCAATTATAGGCCAATAGCCCTATTGCCTAGCTTTTCAAAAATATTCGAAAAGGCTATGTGCAATAGGCTCTATACCTTTTTAGAAAAATATAAAATTCTTGACGATAGCCAAAACGGCTTTAGAAAATGTAGGTCAACCACATTAGCGGTTTATAAGTACATCCAAATGGCGCTCCAGTGTGTGAATGACAGGAAACATGTTATTGGCTTATTACTAGATATGACTAAAGCATATGACAAAGTTCTCTATAGCATATTACTTACCAAATTATACGGCTGCGGAATACGAGGACCAGCTTATTCATGGTTCCAGTCATATTTAAACAATAGAACTCAAATTGTACAGATTGAGCATTACAATAGTCATAAAAATGAAATTAAATACGTTAGATCTAAAGAAATACAGTTATCTTGTTCAATTCCCCAAGGAAGCGTACTGGGATGCGTATTATTTTTAATTTATATAAACGATCTTCCAAAAGTTCTTAATAAAGAAAACCACTTACCTATACTATTTGCAGATGACGTATCCATATTAATAAAATGCGAAGACCCCACAAATTCAAATTTCCTAATCCAAAATACACTGCAAACAATAACTCATTGGCTAGAAATCCATAACTTAGAAATAAATTCAAGCAAAACGAAGATCATGCAATTTAGATCATATAAAAAACCACCCCTTGATATGCACGTAGTATTCCAAAACACACCCCTAGAAGAAGTTAATTCATTTAGTTTACTCGGTTTAAAAATAGACACATATATTAATTGGAAAACTCACATCGAACTTATAAAATCAAAACTTTCTAAATTTTCCTACGCCCTATTTCAAATTAAACAAAGTACTGATATACAAACAGCTTTGTCAGCCTACTACGCGTATGCATACTCATGGCTACGATACGGTGTTATGTTATGGGGAAACAGTGTCAACAGTAACGACTTATTTATAATGCAAAAGAAATGTGTAAGAATCCTAGCCCAAATAGATAACACTGAAAGTTGCAAACCATATTTTAAAGAATTTAAATTGTTAACACTACCATCAATTTACATACTTGATATATGCACATTCGTTTACAAACATAAAAACACCTTTAAAAAAGTAGAAGATACCCACAACATAAACACTCGTCATAAATCCAGATTATATTTACCACCTTCACGAATTAAAATGCTCAATGAGAGCCCATATTATATGGCAATAAAAATATTTAATAAGCTACCAAACACTATTAAAAACCAGGAATTACTATTAGCATTTCAGAAAAAACTAAAACAATACTTAATTGAAAAATGCTACTACTCTGTCAAAGAGTATCTAGAGAGTAAATAATAAAAATAAAAATAAAATACATAAAACAAATAAATATATAACTAACTACTCAAACATACATAAACTACAATAATAACACACAACCAACTACAAATTACTCAACTTTATTAAACTTATTATAACCTAATATATATGTATATATATTGTATAGATTATCTCGAAATGTAGAATAATTACTATAGATTAAAATTATTTTAAGTTTACTGTGATATTGCTATGCCTGCAAAAGGCACTAAGTTATAAGTTCCATAAAATATATTAGTATAAGACCTAATGTAACACTTAGTAAGCAATAAATATTTGAATTTGAATTTGAATTTGAATTTGAATCTGATCCACGTTGTGAGTGATGGTGAAACAAGGCCACTGTCGCAATGTCGTGGAGAACCAGTTCTTACAACTTTCTTATTTCCAGTGAAGACTTGAGCATGCTGCTTTTTGCGGGTATTGAGACATGTCGTACGTACAATATTGTCTCATTAATTAAATTGTTACGGTAACAATAATGATGGGTGGAGTGGACGGTTTGTTTAGTGGAAACTTATTAGGATTATTCTAGACTTAGAGATTTTTAATGGTGTGTACAGCCATGTCAGAGGCCTGCAGGCGGTTTTAAACTCCGACACCAGGTTGTTCATAAACCATACTCTAAGAAAAAGAAGAACTCGACTAACTCGTTGGTTCAGTGGACGCATAGCGCGGCTGTTGAGCATGAAGACCTGGATTCGAATCCTGGGTCGGGAAAAGTGTTACTGGGATTTTCCAATAGGTAATTCTCAGTAGCAGCACGGAGTCTGGATTTGTGCCCGGTATATAGTAATAGACTCGCCCCCTATTATATTGGGGTCTATAAAATAACTGGCAAAATAAGGGCGTACTGTACAACGTATACCCCTGCCTACCCCTTCGGGGCTTACAAGCGTGACGCTGAAAATTAGGTACACAATTGAAAAATATAGTACCTACCTACACACTTTGCCCGACCCGGGAACCCGGGACCTCATACTCAGCAGTAGCGATTAACAACCACTAGACCAACAAAGTAGTCTACTTTAAATCTTTGTTTATAATGAAATTGTTGATGAATGAAAATTAAATTATTCATCCACTTGGACTAAGTATACATATTTTATTACTAATTATAAATCTAGCGTTCTGATTCGCATGTTTACGCGACAAACATTTCTGTTATGAAAACACGTCTATCAGTGCGCGTACGCAATAAACAACAATAGAAAAAAATCCGTAAACATTTGTACAATGTCGTACATTCCAAACGTGATGCGTTTTACTGTTTTATATCCAGATACCTACCGGGAAATAATATTTATTAGATTGTTACTAATATTGTAAACAAGTACCCTCTTATTCATAAACGAGGATCATACCGGTATTAACTAAACCCCGTATTAAGTCTATTGACATTTATATTCGTACATGCAAACGTCATTGACAGGTATATTTAATTTTAATCCAGGGTTTAACATTGTAATTTTTTAAGATTAAATGATTGATTATGGAAGGTAAAGTTCATTGTTGTATGTAAGGGATAATCTCGGAAGCTATACATCCGATTTCCAAAATGTTTACACTAATATTGAAAGTGTATCATCGGGATCAGGAACATCATCAAATTTCCGCGCCGACGAACGCAAGCTGATTCTTCATTCATGTTAACAGCAATGTTACATAACTGCTCGTGATGAACCCTAAATCCATGATGGGTTCGATTGTGAGAGTCAGTTTAGGTTAAAAGAAACAGAAATACATAAAAGTAAGCTTACGTGCAAGTCTAGTAACGTCCACAGCTGCAGTGTAACGGTAGCAGCTATTTGCTCCATATTGTCAGCTTAAATAATAGCTATTGGGATGTAAGGGAGCGCGACTACCATCTTAGTGCTCCAAGCCAACCTCTCCTGCACGTGGTACATCCTGCCGACCAGCGAACGAGGCTCTGGCGACCGACAAATGGCGGTATAACCATTTCAAATCCAACAGACCGGTGACGGGCAGCAGCGTCACCAGTGCGAGTCCCCACATACTGCGATCGCCAACCCGTCTGCCCAGCGTGGCGATTATGGGCATTTCCTCTATGGCCAATACACACACGTAACGGCCCCCAGTTCCCGGTCGCCCCGCTATTCCTGGCCAAGGCGGCGGCCATGGTTCCGGCGGGGCAGGGGGTGCTAAGAATCCCCGGGCTACGGTAGGCCGCCAACACCGACTGACTCTGGCTACGTTTAACGGACGCACGCTACGGCTCGACGAACATCTGGCACAACTCGAAGAGGAACTCAAAAGTATAAGATGGCATATTCTGGGGTTGTGTGAAATCCGAAGAGAGGGGGAGGATACCATAACCTTGGATTCGGGCCATCTTATGTATTTCAGGGAGGGAGACCAACCATCCCAAGGCGGCGTCGGGTTTCTGGTCCACAAGATGCTCTCGGACAACGTTATTGAAATCTCCAGTGTGTCGTCAAGGGTGGCGTATCTTGTGATCAAGCTAACGGAGAGGTATAGCCTCAAAGTAATCCAAGTATACGTGCCGACTTCGACATACTCGGACGATGAAGTAGAGGAAATGTATGAAGACGTTTCGAAAGCCTTACATACCACCTACAAGGCCCACTTCAACGTTGTCATGGGGGATCTAAATGCAAAAGTGGGAGTACAAATAAGCGGCGAATCGGTAGTAGGACCCCACGGATTTGGTAGCAGGAATCATAGGGGGCAAATGCTCGTCAACTTCCTGGAACAAGAGGGTCTCTTCTTGATGAATTCCTTTTTCAAGAAACAGCCCCAACGGAAGTGGACATGGCAAAGCCCCGATTGTATGACCAAAAATGAGATTGACTTCATCATGACGGATAAAAAGCGCATATTTAGAGATGTCTCAGTGATCACTAGGTTTAAAACCGGAAGCGATCACCGACTCGTCCGAGGCACTCTAGATATCAATTATAAGCTTGAACGAGCCCGTCTGATGAAGTCTACGCTCCGGCCAAATATGCTCCAAACCGTGGTGGGATCTGAAACGTTCCAGATAAAACTGGAAAACCGATTCGCTGCCCTGGAAACCACAACTGACATTGACCAGGATCTCGACCAAGTGGTGGGTATACTCCGGGAAGAGGGGACGAAGTTCTGTGAGACGCAACGTACCGGTAAGGGGTCCAAACTTTCTGCAGAATCTCTGCAGCTAATGCATCAGCGACGAGAAGATCCCACTGTCGCTTCGTCAGACCAGCGGGCTTTGAATAAAAGAATTTCAAAGCTGGTAAGGCGTGACCTCCGATGCTCCAATACACGCATTATTATGGAAGCTATCGAGCAAAATCGGGGGTCTAAAGTCTTTGTTCAGCCGCTGGGCCGAAGTCATCTGACGAAGCTGACCAAATCTAGTGGAGAAATCGTCGCCACTAAGCCGGAGATTCTCGCGGAAATTCAGGACTTCTACGGTCAGTTGTATAAGTCTCATGCGTCCCGTCCCCAACCCAATAGAGAAGACCCGAGAGCCACTTTAACCCGCCACTTTACCGAAGATATGCCAGAAATTAGCCTAGACGAGATCGAGATCGCTCTTAAACAGCTTAAGAATGGAAAAGCCCCCGGAGAGGATGGAATTACAACGGAGCTCTTGAGAGCAGGTGGAGCTCCTACGCTCAGACAACTCCAGCGTATATTTAATTCCGTCCTTTTTCTGGGGAGAACTCCTAAAGCATGGCACAAGAGTATGGTCGTTTTGTTTTTCAAAAAGGGCGACAAAACCCTGTTGAAGAACTATCGACCCATCTCTTTACTGAGCCATGTCTATAAGCTGTTTTCAAGAGTGATCACAAACCGTCTCGCGCGTAGACTCGACGAGTTCCAACCACCCGAACAGGCCGGGTTCCGAGGAGGATATGGCACCATAGACCACATCCACACAGTGCGGCAGATAATACAGAAGACAGAAGAATATAATCAGCCCCTGTGTCTCGCCTTTGTGGACTATGAGAAGGCATTTGACTCTATCGAGACCTGGTCTGTTCTGGAGTCTTTGCAACGGTGCCAAGTCGATTGGCGATACATCCAGGTGCTGAGGTGTCTGTACGACGCCGCGACGATGACCGTCCGTGTACAGAACCAGCAGTCTGAGCCGATTCCGATGCATCGTGGAGTGAGACAAGGGGACGTTATTTCCCCCAAATTGTTCACAAATGCATTGGAAGATATGTTTAAGACTCTGGACTGGAAAGGACGGGGTATAAATATAAACGGCGAGTACATCTCACACCTGAAATTTGCAGACGATATCGTCATCGTGGCCGAAACCGTGCAAGACCTACAACACATGCTGCTTGATCTGGCTGACTCTTCAGCGCGCATCGGTCTCCGGATGAACTTGGACAAAACTAAGGTTATGTTCAACCAACACGTCATTCCGGAACCGATTGTGCTTGACTCTGTAGCTCTCGAAGTTGTTCACGAGTATGTTTACCTCGGACAAATAGTCCAAGTGGGTAAGAACAACTTCGAGAAAGAAGCACGAAAAAGAATACAGCTAGGTTGGGCAGCATTTAGGAAACTTCGTCGAGTCTTTTCGTCGCCCATACCACAAAGTCTAAAGACGAAAGTCTTTAACGAGTGCGTCGTACCCGTCATGACATACGGAGCCGAGACGTGGACACTGACTGTGCGACTTGTCCACCAATTTAAGGTCGCTCAGCGAGCTATGGAAAGGGCTATGTTGGGAGTTTCTCTGAAGGATAAGATCAGAAATGAAGTTATCCGACAGAGAACCAAGGTTATCGACATAGCCCACAGGATTAGCAAGCTGAAGTGGCAGTGGGCAGGTCACATCTGTCGCAGAACCGATAACCGTTGGGGAAAACGTGTTCTGGAGTGGAGACCACGACTCGGTAAACGTAGTGTAGGACGTCCTCCAGCTAGGTGGGGCGACGATATACGCAAAATGGCTGGCAGTGGTTGGAGGCGGAGGGCCGAAGATCGAGCTCAGTGGCGTGCCATGGGAGAGGCCTATGTCCAGCAGTGGACTGAGATAGGCTGATGATGATGATTGTAACGGTTAAATTACCGATCATTATCGGAGGCAATTGATACAGATTAACACTGTAGCGTGTCTTGAGATCATTTACGTTTTCCATCTTGTGATGAAGCTTATAGCACTTATAAGTCAAATGAAGCGTCAAATTAGCTACAAATTAAATAATTTCTGGTGATGATGAGGCCATATTGGTAAGAAATAAATTATATATAATCAGATGCTACTTACATGGACTCCGTATGAGAAAGTGTACTTTGGGTGTGGGTCGAACTGCGCATGCGCCAGCTTTTGATCTGGATCCCTCGTGTAATGAGCCAAGCTCAAAGGACTACCTTTCACGGACTGTATCTTGTGAAACTTGAAAGGCTCTAACTTCTTGTCACTTTGGAAATGACTGACAATCTGCTTTCCATCGAAATCTTTGACTGTAACTGAACCATGCTTGACGTCCTCAGGATAAAAGATCTTACTGCCAGGAAAGTTGAACGAGACTGCATCGCGGTTCGAGGGCCGGAGCTGTGGTTTATCGAAATGTTTGAACTTATCATTCTTAAGGAACAGCTTCCTTGATTCACCTGTGTTGTGGTAGAAGGGTGACTTTAATAACTTGTTGATAGCCTTGGCTCTTTCATGCTCTGGTAGTTTTGTGTCCGGGTCATTGAGGTACGCGATTAACGCGTCTTCGAGGTGGTTGTACGTGTTGTACGCGAATTCTTGGCCCCTAGCTCCTGGGCCAGTGTCATCATACTTGTTTTCTTTGGCGAATTTAATCTGGGCTTCTGATGCTACTAATGGCCGTGATACACGACGGAGTGAAGTTGCCGTTGAGACGAATATTAGTGGGATCTGTGGACAATGAAGCTTCATAAGTCAGGCGAAATTAAATACTTAACCTTTTGAGCCACCACGGTCACCGGTGACCGCGAACAATCGTTTTTACAAGCTTTTATTTAACTTGCAATGGTTATATGTATGTGAGTTTGTTTAGGTCAAATCTTGCAATCTTAATTAGAAACACTTTTTTACATCAGATTGAAATGAATTTTTGCATCAGTCAGAAGATGGTCATAGAGACTGTGACAAAATGAGGCAATCCCACTGTGTTGGGCTTGTTTAATGGATCTTTACCAGTACTTCGAGCCTAGCTGATTTAAAAGCTTGTGTTAAAACATATTTTTAATATTAATTATAATTATTTAATTGCATCTGCTGCGTGGCAGTTAAATAAAGTATAATCTGCTCTTATTTTACACAGTAATAAAATTGATAAACCAGAAATACTTTCTAGAGTACCACATACCGTAGGTGGTTTTTAATAATACAATAAAAATAAGGATATTTTAAGCAGGTTACCAACAGTTGTTTATACCAAAGAAGGTTTTATGACTGTTTTTTTTAAATATTTTTTTGCCATCCTATCTTTTGATCGAGGTCTTCACGCAGCTTATACTCGAAAATGTTGCAATAGACCCCCTATTTAAAGGATTCTCACCATTGTATTCACAAGGTCTTCCTAATCAGATGGCTCACATAAGCTGTTCGGGCCCACATGGTCAATGCGTCGACCGACTTAATACCAGTTTCCGTGCGTTGATCAAAAGAACTCGTAACCGTGTTGTTTTTCGAAACCGGTCTCTATACTCTTTGTTATATGGAGCAGTTAACATTTCGTTGTCGTTACCTAACCGAGTGTTTGAGGCCGGCTTTAAGAATGCTTGTTTTCACTCTATTATCGTACGTTCGCAGGTTATTTAGGTGTCGAGTTAGTGTCAAAATGACTGAGGTGACGTAGCATTTTTGAGGAGAGTTGGTATCGTTAACGGTGACAAGATAGGTATAATGATCTCAAATGAGACTTTGGAATGATAGGACTTGGGTTAGGCACCTAAGAGCTCATGAGCGTCATGTGGCAAACGGCAGAGGTAACTGCAGTCGACACGTGTCGGCGGCACTCCTGTACTAAGAGGGCTGACTGCCCCCTTACCATGAACCCTTAAAGCAGGACAGTATGTTGTGGTTTAAGAGTTCATGGTAAGGGATTGATCTTTGAAGTTGAGAAAGGCTTCTAAGTAAGGCAAAGTGTAGTTATATTTTCGTTTACTAAAGATTCTCAGTAATAGCCTCGGGTTTGGCATTAAGTCAGAGAAATGATATTATGTTTGTTTTCTATAAGGAAACTAAGCCGTTGCATCAGTATGCCCTCTATCCTAATCCATCCTAACACATTACTATAATTATCTATGTTAATACTACGTACATTGTATAGACGTTAAGATGATACTTAAGTATTATTTATGTAGCAACACAACACTAAGTCTACTGACTTGTAGATTGCTATAATTCCATCTTTTTACGATACATTGTCTAAAGTTGAACACCGTATTGTTGGGCAATCTCTTTGCTTACCAAATATGCAATTTGTTAAAGAGCCAACTGGCCGTATCAAGGGATACTGGTTGAATGTTTAATTAATGTGTAATAGCCACAAGGTCGACAATTAAAATATTCGCATATGAAGTTATTGTTTATATTTCCTAAACTGTAGGCTTAATTGCGTTTGGCAATATTAATTAGTTTTTACATTATACGTAGCGTGACGGACGTAGGTTCCGTTGCAGTTAAATATGTTGTTGTAGGGTTTTGTTTTATAAACCGCTAAATAAGACGAAAAAAATCTTAGAATAAAAAATAAATCTTAAATTATCTACTTGGTTGTACTTTTTTTTTCTAGCTAAACTCTACCCAGATATTTATTAAAAATATTCGACATAATATAGTTGTTTATTTGGAACTGCTCGGCTTCAAAATCAATTGTAGTATAAAGTAAGTTAAGCTCATTGGAAAGCATTAATTGAGTTAAATAGGATTAAAAACTTTTTGCTCATGTCAGTTAAGATGACAGACATGCTTGCTGACCCGACCTGACCTCTCGCGTGTGGTCCTTTTAATGCTTCTGAGAACTGATCAGATCAATTGTGTTTTCGATTTATTTCGTAGTAGTTTTCATGTGCTTATGTACTCCAATAGGCTATTGTTTATTGTGTTGTTATATTAATGGGGTTAAAGGTCTGCTGTTATAGTTTTAGTACACGAAACTGTTTTATTCAAACTATTCTTGAAATCTCGGTAAAGTTGGCACATCGTCATTAACGTCTCTGCTACCTAAGATTACCTACATAAGTTCATGTATTTTGCGCTGAAAACCTATAATTTATAACTAAATTTTGTAATCATCAATTACTTTTTTTTTTATTTTACCACAAGAAATGAATAGAAGAAAATCTATATTTTCTTTGCCAATCTCTGGAATTCATTAAAAATTACAAATTATCATTACAACGTTACTTGAAGCAAGAGTTAAAATCATACGAGAAGTTTCGTTTTTTAGTACTCGCTCGGTAGCGGGTAATAACTGTTCTAATAACCAGACATTCAACAGTTGATTTAGTGCCTAATAATAATAACTCATCATCGCGTCACCGGTAGTAGATCGTAAATAATGTATAATCGAGTTAGTACGTAAATAACCGAGTATTAATTGTTATTTATTCGGTATTCATTATTATTCGATTATTCATTAATCCTTAGCAATTGCGATTTTCCTATGTTTATTTACATGCGTGCGTCTCTGTTCTTGACACCAAATTACAGTTTCCAGAATGTTCTCTAATTTGTTTAACGTAACGTGTTTCACCTTGTGTTGCGTGCATAGTATTATAATAATCTCAAATCCGTGCTTCGGAAGGCATGTTAAGCCGTTGGTCTTGCGCCTGATCTCTCTTCGGTCGCGTCAGCCTACCGACCCATCGGACTAGTGAGGGAATAGGGAATGCAACTGTGTCGGCGGGCATACTTCTGCAGTAATATTTCCTGCGTCAGTCTGGGGAACGTTATTATACAAATTCACATGGAAAAATGTGAGAATTCAAGGGAATAGAGATATTAATATAATATATTAGGGAATAGAGATATTAATATAATAATAGTGGAAACACTAATCACGTTGGGACTGATAGCTCGTGTCTACGACATGGGAAGTGGGAAGGCATTTCCAAAGTATTAACATAGGTACCTATCAGCATGGATATTTACTCTGTTCTTTATTGAACACATAACCATTTACGCTTATTTACACACTATAACCCAAGTTAAAAAATAAATATAAACAAAAGAAAAAATTCAAACTAAAAATTTGGGCACCCTACCAGTCGACAGAGATGAGGAGGAATACTTTGATGCATGGATATTATGTAGTTATTATTCTCCGACTGTCCTCACATGTTTGTGGGAATGTACAAGTTTTGGAACAAATATGGCTCACACACACTAACAGTATAGTAGTAAAAGTCACTTGTTTCATAAATCCCTCAAATTAATGGAAATTTGGTATGAAGTTCTTCTTGTTCAAGTATTATAATACCATCTATGTAGGCACCTACTTCATCACATGAATACATCGATTTCATAAAACTTAATAGGTAATCAACCAGTAATTGATTTCTTGTGTATGTTATAAAATCGTTTAAGTTTCAAAACAACTAGTTTGCCTTAAACGAAGATTTCTGAATGTATCGCTTAATGGCTTTATGGAGGACATCAAAATCGAAATGGATGAGAATCGGATATTAAGTAGATCAAGGTAAGGTAGACGAGATGCTAAACAATTGGCCTAGTTTTGAAATTCACACCTAAGATGATGTATATTTTTATATCATACATGGTAGTATAGTTCCCACCATTAGATAAGACTCTACTTTACTACTAGAATGTACCTTTACCAAGACTCTAGGGTAGGTAATACATTTCACCACCGTTAAAACTGCCGATGCTATTTGCTTTTGTATCGTGGATTCGTGGAGTACCTACATAAATGTTATATTGCATGCACAAACACCCAGATTTGAGACTAACATCTGCTTCTTACACAGAAAAAAAGAAAACACTTCAATGCTATATACTCCAATTAGCTTTCAATATCTGGATAATATACCATGATACGTCACTTTTCTAGTATAAGAGTAGCCAAAAGCCTGGCTAGAAAATTACCATGCTCTGAGGTATGAAATCCTATATTATAAGCTCTGCCTTCCAGACTGAACTGTAAGATTAATTGCCAAAATCTAAAAATAAGGTGGTCATTCTCTGAGACATAAGCTTTACTATGAAGAGCTCTAATGTCTTAATGGTAATCAAAATCAAGGAGGGAGCAAAGGGAGGGCACAAAGGGAGCATTATCTCAGGCATTCGAAAAAATAGTGGAATTTGATGAGCTATATCCAAGCATTACCTCCTAATCTATAGTACTACCCCTTTCAGAGATTAGTATAAGGTTGATAGCCAAGATCCGATTGCTCACTGACCGTTCTCTGACCAGCAAAGACATTCATTTCTCTAAGTACGTAATTAAAATGTAACTGGTCGGAATGCAAAGCAATGTAGATCAAGGTGTGAGATGCCTCGTGACTGTCCCACTTTGCATACGGCGAAAATCGTTACCATTGAAACAGCCTTGTGTAACCTTAATCAGTTTTTTATTATCTTATTGATCAGGAAATCCGTTCAAGTACGAGATTTTTGATACTCACACATTCCAATAAACATTATTTTCACACCTACAGGCTACATTATATTAAATGTTTACAGATAACCGATTGCTTTCTTTCTCTAAACGACTGCCTTGTTAGTGTAGTGGTAGCAAAACGCGACTTCTGAGCATGAGATATTGAGTTCGATTTCTTAATCAAGCAAAGTAACAGTACCAACTCAGTAATACTGCGAAGTCTGGATTTATGTCCGGTTAATGGCAATAGGTTTGATCCCTTTCCTATTTTAACTATTCCGAACTTGGCTCTCAAACTATTTATGTAAAAATCACTTCTAAAACAAGAACCTAACAATAACAGTCTTTATTATATAGGATGGGAAACAGATTCAGATATTGTAAATACAGCAAGCCTTGACCCTAAACTGAGGCCCGACCTCAATACAATTTGGCAATCAAATGCGGTAATAAGTTCTGTCATAATTGTCTTGTTGTAAGAAATGTTCTTTTTCTCTTTATTTTCTTTCCAGTACAATGAGTTTTTAGACATAACTTCAAGCTGATAACACGTTGGTTTTCTCCAACATTTCTCTTGGGTTGATATAGTACCGCGGCCTCCGTACGTGTAGTTTAATTTCGGATAATATTAGTAAAGCACAATTCGGTATCAAGTGTCAGTATAGACTGTGTAAAGAAAACGGTTTTGAATGTGTACAGTGATACCATAAGTATTTTTATTTTTCCCAAATTTGAAAAGGTACGTATCTACTTACGACGAAAAATGTTGTTGCAATAATTGAAATTAGTTAAGCATTGTTTTTTTCTGTTCCTAACTGGACACTCAGGCGATTTAAGGCTTAAACATGAACCCCCTTACTTTTAAGCATGTAAGTGGGTTAATAAACAAGATCCGCTTACCAATAAATATACTCTTATTGAATAAAATTTAACACACATGCAGTAATAACAGTATACTATATTCGCTAATTAGGTAGCATTATAATTTATAATGTATTCGACGCAGAATTGCGAATGATTCACGACGTCACCGTTAAGATGTCAGTTTTAAGAGAAAGCGGAAACTTACTGGTTTTTTAAAAGTAGTCTGATTATATAATTAATAAAAGGAAACTTCGTCAGTGTATTATAAACTTATATTAATATCGTACTAACTGATTATTGTGTAAGGTATATAATGAGAGGGAACGAGGCGAATGAAGTATCATATCGTAGTAAATGGATTGCTTACCTCCCTGGGAAACAGGCGACATTTTATATACCCCTTTATCAAAATTATGTTAGTAAAATTATGTCCGAATTCCAGGATAAATATCTAAAATATAAGTGCTATTGATATTCACATTTTTCCAAACAGTATTGGTGCGAAACCACTAAATGTTGTCTTACCAAACACAATAATTAATTAGTAGCATAATTAAAAATAGTACATTATACAGGTGCACTGAGAGTCACTTCGTTACCTGCCCGGAGTTTAATCCGCAACCTTCCGCAAATAAATCCGGTGCGTAAAACCTTAAGTTATCACGGCAGAAAGGTAGAAATAAAATCTATTGCATATGAAATACTTTCTTTTCATTCTTATTAAATACGTACATTTGTGTACCAATTACTTTCGTAACTAGGGTGCGATCTTTTTGCTCGATCACCGGTTTCGGGCAGGAATTTCCGTAGTTTTAATTAATTTAGAAAATCATTGTTTTATTAAAGATTAACTCATGAGTTTTCCTTTAAATAGAGATACTACCTACATAAATAAGAAAATGTAATAGCAAAGCGTATTTTTTTTCTTTTATTCCCTAAACAAAAAAAATAATTAAACAAATCGATGATATAAAAAACAAATCCTTACCAAAAAACGTAACATGATGTTTCCTTTTAGAACACACAAAATCACAACCACAATAATTTAATTAAAGGTTCCTGCACATAGTCCAATTTATCGATATCGAATACGATCGATTGTTTTAAATTTGAATTTTAAAATACGCGAGTGTTGCGCGCAGACGCGGCGTACGAAGTGACGACGATCTACAACTCATGCGCATATCATTCCTAACGCTTTGATTGTCAGTGTTACAAATGTACTTACGCATATTAGTGGAGCTTACTAATATGTAAACATTAATTAATATTCATTGTTATTGACAAGTTTTGATTATTTTCTACATAAGCATCTGGATGCTTCAGCTATGTACAGCTATTTTCCTTTCTGTTTTAATTTATTTTTTAATTTATTAACTAACTCACACTAACACTTATATACATAATTGTATACATAACACAGGGTGCATATAATTTTGGAGATTAAAGAAAGAGATCAAGCAGGTAGGCAAAGTTTTGATAATGTCTTATTTCACCTTTTAAATATCGGCCACTTAGGTAAAAAAATAAAGTTGAACTTCAACAGTTATTTGGATGCATTTTATTGCATATTAACTAAGGTCAAATTATATAAAAATTCGCCAAAATGAGGCAACTTCGGATAAACTTAAATAGGATAAATCCAAAATTAGAATAACCAAAATCAGTCCAATTACAAATTTATAATTAAAAAACCTTGTCTTTTTTTCAAGTTGGTTAAAAAAGTGTAGCAAAATAAAACTAAACAGGGTGTGGTTACGTTACCCACTTTGGCATTAGGATTTAAAATATGGCAAGGTCCTTCCTAAATGAAAGCTAATAAATTATAATATGTAGGTACAGTCGGCATCTCAATCTGATTAACATGTTAAGAAACCTTATGACAAATAATTGAAAGAATCGAACATCAATTAAAGTACTTTTTTCAATTGAAAATTTCAATTCAAAAGCGCCACGGTACGGCGACTGTCGCGGGTTCGAGTCCCGCTCGTGTCCATCATTTTTCAAGTTTCCCTTAATCAATTTATAAATACTTTTTTCAAATTATAAAAACGTCCAAATGGTGATATGAGAAGAATAAGACTTTTTTCTTTACCTATAAAAAGTTGTTCTTTAATTAATGGTTATAATAATATTAAGTATGTTCAGCTACTTATGTTGCTGACTGTACCTACTATGAGTGGGAATATTAGTTTTTTGTTACGGATTTAAATATTACTTGCTGCGAATCCGGTTTTTGTTAAAAAAAATACCAACTTAGTGTACATTTATTAACGTCAGTCAATTTTAATGCCATTCTATATGGATTGAGGTTATCATTCAAATATTAGTTTAAAAAACACGATATACAGGGTGTTAAAGGTCGATGTCAAATTATTGCATGCAGTCAAATGAGAATTGCGAAAGTGTTGGCAAATCATTATGACATTTAGAAGTAGGTGACAGTAGTGCAGTTTAGGTTGACAAACTTAGATAATTAAATCACTGTTGTTTGATAAGTAGGTAGCGTGTCTATGTATGGCATTGTGTCAAAGTGATATTATGAACTTACTGGCTGTTGCTGGCTTCCACTTTGTCCCTATCAAACGCATCAACGATCTCATGATTAGTTTTAATCAATGATATGTAAAACAAGTACAGATATGTTCTAGTCTCATTTTGAAGAAAAGGCGGCAATAGTACCTAGTCTTGGGTAGTATATTTGTTGTCCGTTCGGACTCAGAGTTCGGAACACTTTCTTGTTTATTTTGTTTGCATATCATTATAATGACGTATCTATAGTTTTTGACATATTAGGTTTCAATTAAAAACTTGGATTTTTTTGGAAATGGTTTGAAAGGGCTATCTAAAATATTTTCGTTTATATACAGTAAAAAATGATTTCTATTTACCGACAAAAGTGAAAACTCAATATTGTAAATACATGTTTTTAGGTTAAGTTTTTTCCCCAGATATTATTATCCATGTTTATGTATGTTAATTTATTTTCAAAGCGGTTTTCTTGTGTAAGATGTTAGATGAAATGCAAGCACGTCATAGCTCAGATAATTTCGCAACATGCAAATTATTCAAGTTATTGGCATAGAATTTTAATCGGTAAAATCAAGAGTAAATGTGATTTGAATACTTAAGGGGAAAGATTGTCTGGGTAGCTAGTATTGAAAATAGCTAAACAAATAGAAACAAATCCGTATTAGAGAAAAGATGGAAACATGTCGTGGCCCTCTGAAACCTGAAGAAGACTGGTGGTGACGGCAGAACCTGACGTGATTACGTCATCTTGCCTTACGAAATTTAATGCATTAACTTAGCTACAAATATAATCAATTGACAGACACTACACACAAAGACATATACACTGACATTCGTGAATGACTACTGTGACGTCTTACAGGGTGCCAACTCGGTGTCATATTGTCTTTGCCGAATGAAATAACAAGACCAGCTAGGTATGCTATTCTGAAACAAAAACATCTCGCCAGTCACCTCGCTACTCATCGTTTGGTGGCGCTAGTGTTGAATCATTTATGACTTGACTTAGATGCTACTCGTATTCTCATTGTAGGTATTTTGTGTAGCTTCTCTCATACTTTAATTTTGTTAGACACCCATAGTTAAGTATTCCTACAACATATTTTAAAAGAGTAGGTAACTATGGAGTTTCTTCTCCATAGTAACGACATTTTGGAACCGAGCAAGTAGATTTGACGTTTTCTAAGTGCCCTTTTGTAGCCTTTATGAAATAAAAACACTACGACTATGGCTAGTCTCACCGATGATTTAGAAGCGAGTTCGTAAGTAGAGAAGTAAGCACTTGGAGATAATCTTCTTGGTTTTCAGTCTATACTATTTTACGTTCAGAAGTTCTTAGAAATGACAGAAATAAGTACTTTATTTTAGCTATCTTAAGTCTGTCTTCGCTATCTGGTTTACCTTTTTTATTACACTTCAACATAAAATAAGGCCCTCTTAAAAACAGAGCAACACAAATCTCATTCAAGCCATTCGTCACGCGTGGCTGGTCACCCATCCGATCATTGTCCTCAATGAAATTGCCTCACTCGGTTTTGGGCAACCATTAACCAAATGAAATCCATCTTATAAAGAAAACCATTGTCTATCTCTACAATGACCTTTAGGGGAAAGTGACCTCTATTGCGTAGGTAACAAAAAACATTTTCAGTGTTATGGAAGTTGGTATAAGAATGATTTGGCCGTGACCTTGAATTTTGGTAATTGATTTTTATATCCGTCTTGTCGTCTTACGTTATTTATTTGATTTCCGTGTTTATGTGTATAGACTTTCTTAGTTTTATCTCAATAATTATAAACTAAAAAAATCGATGGTTCCCTGTATATGTGTATATGGATCATTTTTTAAAACTATTCAGACAGGCAAAAAATAAATGTTGTAAGTATATGCATGACGTGTGCGATGCACCCAGCCACGGCTTTCAAAACAGTTTACTGATATATCAATTGACCATCAACATTTACTTAGACAATATGATACTAGGACTCATGATCTAAAACGCCAGAAATTCTTGTCTAAACGGGTGCGGAAGCTAAAATTTCAACGTCATTTAAATACTTACTGCTGGTACAGTCAGGGACATAAAAAACAAAAGGAATCAAGTGCAAAAATGCAGTAAATCGTTGTGTTAAAATACAAAGCAATTTACCGCAACTTTTTAAATGCAGTAACTATAACATATTTATTCAAATGATTTGATACAAACATACATTCTTTGCCTGTGTTTATCTACAGATGATGATTAATAACTATCTCACAATTTAAATAAATAATATCTAAGTATTGGCAACACAATGCAGGAGATATTAACGGATAACCTACTAGGAATATGTATTTTTAATTGATTTCTAAATTAAACTTATAAGAAAAACCATACAATTGTGAATTCATATTTAATTTTCATGTTTGCGGGCCGCTCCCATGACACAGGAGAAATAAAAACGTTATAAAAATAATATGCCATAACTACCTGAAAGTATTCGGAATGTGTATATATATTTTAATACGAGACTGTACATGATCAACAACGTGTGCAGCCGCCTCTCGTGCCGAAAGCATGGTAATTGAGCGTCACGCCTTCAACTGATCAAGGCCGCCTCCGGTTGGGATCTGACGGAATCAGTTTGACGTATCTAATAAATAATAGCATTGTAATAACGTACTAAAAGATAGATAGTAATATTCATGGTCGCCGCCAGGATCTCTTTTAAGGGGGTGCATAAAGTGCATTTGCATTAGTAACTACATACACACTGCTACACAACTAATACCAAATGTAGAATAAATTGACTAGACGCATTGGCTTCGTTAGGCACATGTAAAAAGATCACGGATAGAAGGGGACTAAAGGTGCATTTCAAACTAAATTAATAAAGAATAAAAAAATCTATGTATTTTCCTGCATGCCAGAGGGGTGCATGTGCGCCCCCTTGCACCCCCCTGCCGGCGCCCATGGTAATATTTTTAACTTAAGTATCTATAGCCTTGTTGACGTGAAATGCTCATTGATTTCCGGGGGAAAAGTTTAACGCTATACTTAATTAGGTTAAAGCTGGAATCTCAGCTATCTACACTGTAAAAACAAAGCTTCGAAAGTACCTAATAACCAGGGATACGGTCTATGGAATTATGCTGATTGATGTACTTATTGCATTCCCATATAAGTTACCTAAAAGTGCATCCTACGTTTTATATGGCAGATGTGGCGACCTGCAACACATGTTACTATGAACTTGTGAAGCAGGACAGTTTATGTTGTGGAAACGGGACACCTACGTGCACATCGCAATCTGATAAGAATGCCCATACAAATAAGAAAATCCAAGGATGTTTTTCCTTCATTTCCTGGGAACCAAACAAGGACATTGAGCTCGGTAATCGGCCTCGAGGCCCATGAAATCTTCCTCTCAACTGTACCAAAGACTAAGTAAAACATGAAACGGATATGCAATAATAATATGTTACTTGAATACTCCACCACAAAGCAAACTGACCGGTTACCAAGCTAGCAACAGTTTCAATACTAATGTTTGCTCTTATTGTAGTAATTGTGCATTGATTTTATACATTTTATAATTCAATGGAGGTTTGTTCTTGGAAATAATGTAGGATTTTTCTGGTTATAAGTACGTATTGTCCATTACTAGTAATTAATTGTTATGTTCCGCCTTCACTTAATTAAATTTTGTCATAATTATGTATTGTTAGTAATAGATTTATTACTGGCGAAATCTGGGTCATACACCTCTGTTTACCCCTTTTGGGGGTGCAAACGTGATGTTATCTTTCAGTACTATGACTATACACCTACAAAGTCTTCAGCACTTGAGTACCTACAATACAATAGATAAGAGTCAGTTATCAGTTACCATGGTAACCATTCCTAACAGCGGTTTGAGTTACTTTGAACTATGGTGGTTCTTTTTGTCATTCTAGAAAAAGTTGGCACACAAAATAGAGTGTATTACAAAAATATCTCGCGCAAGAGTGTCTCATTTGGGGGAAAAATCGTCTAATTTTATCGGTAGCTGTACACGGTGCGCGGGCGGAGGGGGGCGTCCGATCCATCACGGCCCCTGTCACATGCCATTAGCCAGGCCTAAGGAGTACAGCCGCTGGAAAGTACGGGGCCATGTTTTGGGGCCTCAAGCGTGCAATATTAGAATTTAGTGTAGCCAGCAGTTGTAGGCAAATGCCTACAACTGCTGGCTGAACAAATGTTCAACAGTGGACGTCTTCCGGCTGATGATGATGCAGTTGTAACACGGGGTTTTATGAGTCTGGACACCACGTAATCTTTGTTGCAGTGCTGTAAATGAATCTAATCATTGGATGTTAATTCTAGAAACCGCTAAAAATAAGTAGAACTTAGTATACAATTTATAAGGTATGGTAGGTATCCGATATGAGAAAAACATGAATAAGTAACGATATAAATAAAATCTATCTGTTATGTATACTGCTAAAAAAATCCTTCTAGGAACTGCAGAAATAACAAATGTCTTGCATAATTTCCTAGAAATTATCGTGTATTTCCCATAGCTGTATAATTATAATAAATACGGCAGCTAGTTATATCTTATGAAAGCGAACTAACGCGAGGTTTATTCATATTATGACAACTTATAATTAATGCAATTTGTAACTATTTAATAACTGTTTAAATTCGTTACCGACTGTATGTAAAATATTTACATATAAGTATTTTGAAATCCTACTGGCGTAGTATAACTCAATTGCTATTTAACGACAACATGTATAAATTAAAAATATATAACTGTTAGCAAGTTGTTGTTCATTTTGACGTTCTAAGGGGGAGGCCTTTGTTCAACAGTGGACGTCTTCCGGCTGATGATGATGATGAACGGGTATTATTAGAGGCCTTAATACACGATTGACGCTTCTATGGATTTATCATTACGATACGATTCGAGTTTGCATAGGTTTTTGTTGCTATCTTACAATCTTTTACGACGTCCCGCAAGGGAGCATGTTGGGTCCTTGGTTTATATTAACAATATTTATATAATAGTTACGCCGTACTAGCTGCCTCGTTAGTCTAGTGGTTACTAAGCGCGAATACTGAACACGAGGTCCTGGGTTCGCATCCCGGGTCGGGCAAAGTGTTACTGCGTCTGGATCTGTGCCCGGTTGATGGCAATAGGCTCGCCCCCTATTACATTGGGACTTAAAAAAAAACGGGCAGACACGGCTATTTACTACACTGGCCTGAAAATCTGAATATCTATCCAACTTTGCAAAACTTGCAATATAGTTTACTGTTAGAAACTGTAGTTTCAAATAAAGCTGACAAAATTTGCTATAATAAGGTTTTTACTTTACATCTCTTACTTCTATCTCTTAGTTTTGCAGGCCAGAGTATAAAAACCGCAATTAAGAAAAATAAGTAGCATAAAATGATTTAACCCAGTACAGTACTTTCTCTATCCGTACAAGTGCGATATTTCTCACAAATATAGGCGTAAATACAAATATCTCCATCCGACTTAGTCTTAGTCGGCACGTCTACATATTTACGATATAAGTCGCTGTATATAGGTATATTATGCTGTGGTATTTACCTGATGCCAACATTGAATAAAATAATAGCTATGTATTACGTTCTTGTCTATAAAAGCATCTTGTAAAAGAATACCGGTAACTAGGTTCGAAGGTATAATTTGGTAAATAAATAACAATATTACCTATTATAACAACGATTTTGTCTTCTATTTGCTTTACCGTATGTCATCTCATCCTTTACCGTATACCTACCTAATAATTATAAATGGTCTCATGCCCTATTATAATCTTAGGCACTATTATAATCATGAACGTGGGTTAAAACCTGTGTTTTTAGTACTTAAATAAATTCGCTGGGTGCCCCAAAGTACCACAAGAAACGCGGCCGGCTGGATCTGTGCACAGTAGGTGACATGGTACTTTAATACATGATGCATTATAAACTACTATTATTTATATAGGTCCACTTTTTCTATACTTGTCATACAGTCACCCTTGTTTTAAATCACAACTGACCCTCTTTAAAACACTCTATTGAATTAAAATCACCCTTTCAAGTTAAATAGGGCGTTTAATGTATTTTGAAAAGAGGACAGCCCGTCTTGTTAGGAAGAACTTAGGAAGGTACATAATTATTAACTCCGAATAAAATGTGAGCTTGATTGTTCTGTGGTTACTTACCTATTTTGCGTGAACTTGGATAGATTATAAGGTAGAAGTTAAATAAAGAGATGCTTTGTTTTTTAAACAAAATGATCCAGTTCTCAAATATTTGACTAAAATCATCAGTATGAACGCATTTGTGTAGGTAAACGAACGTTAGGTAGGTATACGACGGACCAGACATTCATCATCAAAACCTTTTCATCAGAGTAAGACACCAAGGGAGACATCTCACTAAAAGCTCTCAGACTTCACGAGCGAAAGTTCTTTCAAAGGTTTAGAGGAAAGTTCTTCTTATCGTATGGTTGATGAATAACCTGGTGTTAGAGTTTAAACCGCCTGTAGGCCTCTGACATGGCTTTACACATCGTTGAAAAAACTCTCAGGTGTGCCGGTTATTGATGTACACTGATCACCACCAATAATTTATTTCCCCAATAATTTCCTTCTGTGTTGTTCCCACAAGCCCCAAACTCGCTAAACACTTGGACACGCTCGTTGTCACTCGTACACCGGTGACGTCCAAACTTAGCGCACTTGATGGATCGCTGCAATTTTGTTCCAGCTTTAATGTTGTCGGGGGTTTCATTTGAGGTAACTGTTGAAGTGTGATGTTATTTTTAGTATTTCTCTAGTTTTTTTTTAAGAACAACATTTTTCCTATATAAAATTTAAGCATAGCATGGCAACATGCAAAAAAAAAGATACAAAAAGTCAAACAACGTTGCCCTACTTTAGGGATTTCTCCTGTATCGTGGGTTTGTCTTACAAACATGAAATATCACATACAAAATCACCCAGAATCGGGACAAACATCTGTGGGTGTGTTTTTCTGTATCTAACTGTACCAATGCGGCTAGGTTAGAAAATTATTGAAATGATACTTAATGCTAATCTACTACCTACATAATTACAACTAGATCCCGATTTCTGCATTTCACTCGTCAGACGTCTCGATCTTTCGTCACTATTAAAATGCAGATGTCTCCTCCTGTATTCAATTTTTTTTGTCATCCTTATACGTTATTTCACATCCGATTGCACGTCACAATTTCAAAAACCAGACTAATTCCGAATATCTGTTATACTTAGCCGTTGTACCTATATTCAGAGACTGTCAGTCGTTGTCCAAAATTGATGGATCATTGGTATGGTATCGCACATTGTGAACAGAACAAAAATTATACAGACTTACCCCGGCTTATTAATACATAGATATAGGTAGCTACATTTTTTTTATCACGGTATATATTACTTACTTACTAATTATACTTGTATCATAAACCAAATATGTAATTTTCCTCCATGCCTATATTTACATCTAGCTGCGTCGCGCGGTGTTACCCGCTACATTTTTTTGAGATAAAAAGGGTACCTACTTAGCTTTTGTGTTTATCCAAGGTGTCAGCTACCTCCATACCAAATTTTATCCAAATTAGTCCTGCCGTCTAAGCGTGAAGAGGTAACTAACACACTCACCAACTTTCGCCGTTATAATATTAGTGTAATGTGATTAAAGTTGACATGTTTGTTTATTTGTTAGTCCTCTTTTCGCTAACATCCCCTTATAATATAATTTTAGGATTTGTGTGGCACATTTGTTTGAAGGTGGTTCAATGATTCCTAGCTTTTGAAGCTGACGAGTCCTGAAGTAGACTTTCTCGCGGTTAGCTTTTCCAACTATCTATTTTTTTATAATCATCAAGGTTATACTATCAATCGAACTAAAGCCATAGCACGTGGATATTTGGAGCCTCGGTAAATCGTAATACATAAGAATTAAAAGTCCACAATCCAAGCTCACATACTATATATATGGCAGCATTATATAACATTGTAGGAACGTCTCGCCGATCCATCATTCTGTCATCGGTCGTCCCCCGGCGCGGACGTCTGTCGCACAAAGGCTACATTTCGCTAAAATCGCACGAATCCGCTATTGTATGGATTTATCGTTCAAGACTCGTGACGGATTTACTATATCGATTATATTGTTATTTTAATTTAGATGTTCTTTTGTATCGACATCTGTGGATTGTTGTAAATACAATGTGTTTTGGAGTGGAGGTTGAGCTGTGTTGATGTTTTCATATCATAATTTTAATTCGTATTGCACATGGGGTCACACAAATGAGACCTTTTAGATAGGAATCGCACATGATATACTTACAAGGCGCATCGGTCTTAGAACTCAGGTATACCTACAATGGAATACGATAATTATTCGTAGATACCTACCTAAATGGCAGACAGAATGGCAGCATGCATTAGCTGCCCGTTTTTCCCTATTTTTCTATATGTCAAAAGAAGGAAAACTTCCATAAATCAATTACGTGTAACACAAAAGAATTGGTAACAGTAACACACAGTGGAGATATTTTTTACCTAGCAACCCGCAAAAGAATAACGTCATACTGAGGATAGAGTAGGTACCTATAGCTGGAGTAATGTTCCTAACTAATGGCTGCAACACTACATTATTTTAGCAATACACAATGAATAATCAATTAGCTGTAGAATATAGTTTTACAGGTTGCTATTGCTATATAAAATCTAGGGGGGAATAAAATATTAGACGACAGCTCATAAAAACATACCAATTAATTGGCGGAAGAGTAACTGCTAGTCAAATAATGAGCTGTATTGTGAAGTACACGTACATAGCAATATAAATAAAAAAAAGTATTTATATAACATTATTTATTACCAGGTTGATTTTTATCCATTTAGTTTTAAACATGGACACCTTGAGAAATTTCATTGTAACGCCATCTATGAATGTTATCACAAAACTGTCAGAAGAAATAACAAAAACAAATGCGAACATAATGATTTCCAAGAATAATACAATTTTATTAAAAAATCTCATCTTTATACATAATTCTTACTCGATATGCGTTATATTTTTATTATAAACTTGTGCACAGCTTCTTAGTACCTAACTAATCTAAGAGATGGCGCTAAATCAAATTACCGTTACGTAAAATCATAACTAAAATATATTGATAGATTTATCTAATCTCCATTCAATATACATAACAATCACATAGCATGAAGCTCGGCTTATACACAATGAAACGATTCTTGTATAAAATAAATAAAAGTATTTACACTTGAGAAGTCGCCGATATCAGTGGGACTTCGTTCTAGAGATTCCCAGTTACTGGCTGCTTGCTGCACTTATTCTGTGGAAGGAAAGAAAGTCAGTTATTTATATTTACCGCGATATTAAGGAAAATAGATCATACATTCTTATACAAAGAAACGAAAAAATATTTTGTCTGAATTTGGGGCATCAATTCGGTCTGAAATTAATAATTGCCAGGTGTAATTTTGTGCAAACACATATTTTACACTACACCCTGTAATCCCTCTTAATCACAGGTCGATGGGAAGGTAGACTGATATGACTGGAGAAAGAAATTAGGTGTAGTACTGATGGTTTAACATGCCTATCAAGGTCAGGAGGAATCTCGATGTGACAAGCCACCCATCAAAAATCTGACGCGTTATCTACATAGCTACGAGTGTGTGGTAGTGGCGTACTTATTTTATTTTATTTTAATAAGTACAGTAACAGACTAAGACAATAAGCGCAGTTAGGGCAACATACATTAGGTTAATCTGAAGTACAATTATTCCTGTACATAGCATTTAATTATTAATATGCTTATTAATACATACTTATTGCCGAGCACGGCCTGCACGGCGCTGACGACATCGGCGGCCCGCGGCAGCGCGAGCCCCTCGAGCGAGCGCGTGTAGGGCATGGGCACGTCGGCGCCCGTGACCCGCCAGGCGGGCGCGTCCAGCTCGAAGAACGACGGAGACTCCATCACGCGCGCGCAGATCTCCGCGCCGATACCTGCGGGGTTACGTTGGAATTAGTACTCTTACATTACACCCACCACATTTCATTCTTTTTGGAACTCAGTTCGCTATCAGAAATCATCTAACGGATACAGAATGTCAGTGCGCTTTAATATGCGCTCAGATTTACATTTGCTGTTTAAATCAGACTCATAACCATTTGTTAATTAATTACGAATATACATAGTTATAAAAGCCTACAATACACTCACGTTAATCTCTGTAGTAAATACATAAGAGGACCTGTAAGACGTTTATAGTTACAATATACTGATGGTATAATATACTTAGTAAGAGTATTACCTGATTGGGGCCAGCCCTGTTCAACGGTGACGAGGTGGTGTGTCTTCGCGATGGAGCGCGCGATCGTGTTGAAGTCCAGCGGCCTGATGGACCGTAGGTTTATGACCTCGCATTCGATACCTGGAATTTATAACACATTTATTGATATAACAAAGGACTTCAAATATTTGAACAAAAGTGTCATGCAGATGAAAATGTAGTTTTCTTTTTACAAGTTTTTGCGTTATCATATCAGTGCCAATACTCAAGTACCATTGTTTTGCTTGTAAGCATATTATTATAATAAATAAATATTTCACGCTGCGGTGTAAAGATCCGGAACAGTCTATGTCAGCATGACACCACAATTCGATACATACTCTTTACTTGCAACACCCAATGTTCGGTTACTGTATATTGGTGGTATACGTAGACACGTAGTCGTGTCAACGACGGACAGTTATATTGTAGCATAAGTAATGAAATATAAATATATGTTTTGCTTTGTAAATAATAGTATAGTATAGTTACCATTTCCTGCTAGTTCGTTGGAGGCCTGCAGTGCAGTGTCGGTGCCCCGGCCCGCACACACAAGCGTCACGTGCTGCCCCACACGCTCCACCTTTGCCTGCCCTGAAGACAAATAGATTTCTCTCATACAGATTTATCTTTATTGTACACGAAAAATAAACATAAATATAGTATAAGGTTAATGTACAATGGGTGGTCTTATCTCACTAGGAGATCTCTTACAGACAACCTAAGGATGGGCAGAGTTGAATGTATACAAAAGGCAAGGGTAGTGTTCGGTGTAGCAAATATTGGTAACAGTAGTAGATAGAGGAAAGGAATATAAAAGAAGGTAATAAAAGTTCTCCTGAACAATATGATAGATGTCTACAATTTTAGAAAGTTGTCTCAAAGTAAGATTTTTTATATATGGAGACATGAGTTAAAAAAAATATTTTTAAATAACATGGCCAAGCAAATAATTGTCTTTGGTAATTCCATACAGTTTTATGGGTGGCCAATTTATAACACTAAAATGTAATACCAGTTCCTTTTGTATTTATTTTGTGGCAATAATTACAGCCTTATATTAAACTAGCTGCGCCCCGCGGTATTACCCGCTACATTTTTTTCGGGATAAAAAGTAGCTTATGTGTTAATTCAGGGTGCCAGCTACCTCCTTATGAAATTTCATCAAAATCGGTCAAGGCGTTTGAGCATGAAGACGTAACAAACATACGAACACCCAAACTTTCGCCTTTATAATATTGTAGTGTGATATAATGTCTTAGTTATAATTGTATTCATATTAAATACACATATTAAAAAACATACGTACCGATTGGTATAACAAAGTCTGAAGAAAGTGCTTCGTCAGACATGGGGAATGGAATACCATAGAGAATTTCATCTTCTAGCACTACAACTGGGTCTGGATCCCTGATGGCAGCTTTTAGAAGACCTGGAAATTAATATTATTTACTGTGTATTCCGGTTTGACTTACGTGTGTATTTGAGTATGCCTGACTATAATATGAATAACAATAGCAAACGTATAGTAAAATGATCATAGTAATTCCCGCAACATGCATTTATACTAAACCATTATCCTTAAATCCCATGTATCCCATCCCAAAAGAAATAACCGTGGACGGAGTCATAGTTGATTCGTAATACGTTGACTGCCTCGTTGGTCTAGTGGTTGCTAAGCGCGACTGCTGAGCACGAGGTCCTGGGTTCGAATCCCGGGTCGGGCAAAGTGTTACTGGGTTTTTCCATTAGGTAATTCTCAGTAGCAGCACGGAGTCTGGATTTGTGCCCGGTTGATGGCAATAGGCTCGCCCCCTATTACATTGGGACCTAAAACATAACTGGCGAAATGTGGGTGTACTATATGTGCACCTCTGCCTACCCCTTCGGGGAATACAGGCGTGATGTTATGTAATACGTTATTTATTTACAACCACCTTTCTTAAGATGTCAAGATTGGTTTTTAAATATTATCTAGGCTTGGTAGATGCTAATGATTTCCATGTATCAAGAGGTTTGGGATTCCATGCTCGATGTAATAACGAAATAACTAATGAGAATTACTTAAAAAAAAATCTATGAGTTGACCTTATTCATCATCATTTAAAGTTATTTTTAAGCAACCTCCATTTCCTAAAATCTTTTCATTGTAAAATAGAAACAATGGTCCAGACTCTGATAATTCTAGAAGTCTGTGCATTTTTGGCAAATAACAAAAACAGCTTTCAAATATTCTATCAATTTGTAAAACTTCGAGAGAAACGGAATCAGTCTTCACATCCCAGCTACTAATTCTAGACATACCTTTAGCATCTTCAGAAGAGTAAGGCATCAGCACCTTCAAGCCAGGACAGTGGCTGTACCAGGCTCCGAAGCACTGTGAGTGCTGCGCCGCCACGCCCGCAGCAGCGCCGTTGGGACCTCTGAACACGATGGGGACCGGCACCTGACCCGCTGACATGTAGAAGGTCTTGGCGGCCGAGTTTATGATCTGCAATGATAAACCGAGGATGAAGGACGTGATAAGATTGAATGAGATCAAACGGTCGTAGCTGATAGCATACGGACTCGGTCTACCCAGCGAGGAAAGACAGGACTTTTCAGATCAACAACTTACAAGTCGACTATTCACTCATGATAGTCTAATGTTTATATTTTATAACGGCTACAAAATAGCATTTACAAATCGTCAATCATATCGTTATGCGGTTCCAGAGTCGTTTTATGCAGAAGAACTGGCAAGAAACTAATCTTACTTTGAAAGTTACAGTGTTTAGCATGCTGACTAATAATTCAATAGCTAACTGATATCTGAATTGTATAACTGCGTGACGCCAATGATTGGTTAACTGTAAACATGGTACCGTTTCTAAAAACACGAACCATTCCACGCATATTCATCAACATTCTCAGCAATTAGCCATTGGAGCCAGGTTATCAAAACAATTACTTATTGTCTGAGTCTCGCAAGGATAAAATAATATTATGACGTCTTGGAAGACTAATAACTAAGTCTAAAACTTAGTTAGAATACTCAGTTGTTAATTCAGTTTAATTCCGCGTGGGTATTGACTTCGGCCCACGTCCGTCTGCGAGAAATTTCAGACATGTAATTGAATTCAGATAAGGGTCAGACCAATCAATATAGGTTAAAATAATAACTAGAAATGATGTTGAATAAAATTTCACCTTATTTAAAGTCAGACAAAAACCTAACTAAATCACAAGGTTCTTTTATTTCACTATGTGAAGAGTAACTTTGTAACTCTTTTTATATCTAGATATTAGTATTGTATTTAATAGTAATAAATATTATTAGATTTATTGAATTTAAAATTTACATGTCGTTCAGCGACAAAATGTACTACCTATAAAAACTGATCTCCATCACCTACATCTTGCGTAAATAAAGTATTATTATTATTCATGATACAAGCACGGGATATTAGAAAATAGCACACTGCATTCCTGAGAAGTGATTTTTTGAGAGGTAATTTTTTTTATTGTTATTATATGAGCATAATTAGGTTGTAAGCAAAACATTTTCAGCTATACATATTCTATGAATGCATATAAAAGCAATTAGACAGCAGATAACAGTCTACAAATTGTTATCACATAAATCTTACAAACATCTGTCTGACGATAGTTTATCTAATCTGTACAATTATCTCAAGGAATGTCAAGTCAAGTGCAAGAAGTACTTAATAATATGTGATGCTAATAGTGTAGCTTCAAGCGTACAATTATAATCATGTATCTTAGTATCAGCAGAGATTGTCATAGGGTGTTTATTTCAAATAGGCTACTAAAGGGCACTATAAAACGTCACACCAAGTTGCTTGGTTCAAATTGCCATTTCTATGCAGGTGCTAATAATAATAACAGCCTATAACTGTCCCACTGCAGGGCAAAGGCCTCTTTTCTTACAGGGATTGAGCATTGATCACCAGTTCACCAAGCTAGCTTGTTGTGTGTTGGCAGTGATGCTAATGTGTCCTTGATAATTATGGTGCTCATTTAAAGACAGGAAAATACACAGGTACAATTTCTGTTTATTTTCATTTACCAAGTGCAGATATTGTTTGTCTAGCCTTTAACAATAAGATTATTATTTCCTATAGAATTTAAATAAGCTTTCTGAAATAATAAAGCATATGGGAATCAATCCTGAGAGTTTAATTGCATCACAAGGGGGCAAGAGAACAACAACACAACATAAATATCTATCACATTCTATATCACAAGAATTAAAAAATAAACGGTTTTAATCATAGATAAGGAAATTGACTACATACATGATCAATAGCCTGCATGGAGAAGTTGAATGTCATGAACTCGCAGATTGGACGGAGACCGGCAAAGGCAGCACCAACAGCTATGCCAGCAAACCCAATCTCTGTGATTGGTGTGTCAATGACCCTTTTATCACCATACTTCTTCCATAGACCCCTAGAAATAACAAACAATTTAGTAGTGTAATAGATTAGAATAAATTGGGAAAATATAATTTGGATCTTAAAACTACCAGAGAGAGGGAAAAAATAAGTTTTAATTGTAGTTTCCTTGCTTATTTCATAGAAATCTATCCAGAAAGACCGGACGAACAGTTTTTTATAACAAAATGTTCATACATTAAAGTTTCAAGTACATAAATAACTATAAAATTGTAATAAACTGAAAACATTATGATTACTTTATTATATTCTATGAGGCATGAGTAGAAAATCAATTCACTGCTGTGGTGTTGGGTGGGCCCATGATTTTAATATCATCTTTTACTGTTTGATCACAGTATTACTATTAAGGCTTGTTTTATGATCATGTTAAGTGATAAAATTAATATTAAAACTTAATGGTACATGGCTGCAAGAGATATGTTCTCTTTTAGTGACTGTTTAGTTACATATTTAATGAAGATTAGTAAAATAATAATAATGAATACAAAGGAAATGAGGCACTAGGATTTACTTCCAGTGATTGCTCTATGGATAATTGAAATTTTGAAATATTTATGACAGATGTTCAGAAAGATTACATTTTGATTGAATTCTGTCAACAAACTTCTTGGTTATGTAACATTGAAATATTTTTTTTTGAAAGAAAATCAATTCAAATGCATGTTTAAGCGTTTTTATGTCTTGTGGCACATACATCGAACACTTAAATTTAATATATCGACGATAAAACACTGACAAATGCCCCGTACAAGGGTTATGTACACCATTTCTCTCTAACCTTGTCACTTTGTAGGCACCGTCATATTGAGCCACTTCTTCGCCCATCACGAAGACTTTCTCGTCTTTTTCCATCTCCTCATCGATCGCTTGGTTCAAGGCATCGCGCACAGTCACAGGCTTCGTGGCTAGAGCGCTGGATGTTGAGAAATTACGGCGAGGAAGCCGCGACAGCCAACCGAACAGAACCGGCGACGATTTCAACGCCATTTTCACTTCAAATTTATACTGTTACACTTAAAAACTAAATAAATAGCACTTATAGCCCTACGGGAAAATTATTTTGAGTGATTTTCGTTGAAAATGGTGTTAAAATCGTTATTTTGATTCGACGAAGGATGAATGGAGGTCGTAACTCGCTAAGGTGTGAAGTTCGTCCGTACGGTACGTGTCAAACAAATGTCAAATAAAAGTGTGGTCCAGGTTACTAAAACTAAGCATGGTTTACAGAAATTGAATTTAGTCTTTATATTAATGCGAGTAAAGCTTAAATTTAATTGGTGAAGTATTGTTACTACCGTAAATTGTTACAATTTTAAACCTGATTTTGCCAAGTGGACTTGTAAAAGAATTGAAAGAAATAAACCTCGTTATATCAATCGCTAAGGAAGTCAATTACGTTTGCTCAACGATTGCATCCGTTTTAAATTGTCGTTCGGATCATTAGTGCAATTGACATTAGTTGAACTGGTACTGAGTTCTTCCGTCCTCTCAGACTATTGGAAATATTTTTGCAACATAAAACCATTATAGTCATTTTTAAGACGTTTATCATACATAAGTAGGTACCTATTTACTCATAAATAGCCTTCAGAAGGAATTATCATCATTAGCTTTTATGTGACACACGGCTGGGCATAAGCCTCCTCCGTTAAACGCTACTGATTCCTGTTTTGGGTCTTTTTCATCCAGGTCTTTCCCTGTACAGCAACAACATAATCAGTTCACTTCGCTGGAGGTCTGCAAGGGGCTCTACAGAATTCTCTGGGCCACCTCTCTGTTAGGGCCTTACTCCACCTGCCATCACCAAAACTTGCCAAATGGCCTACTCAACTCTACCTCAGTTAGGTAATACAGTAGGATACAAATAAGCCTGTGTTAATCCAGGGTGTCAGCTATCTCCATACCAATTTTTATCAAAATCGGTCTAGCCGTTTGAGCGTGAAGAGGTAACAAACACACTTACAAACTTTTGCCTTATTATTAGTGTGTTTATTATAGGTACTTTACGTAATACTTTGGAAAAGACTGGAATTTAACAAATCAAGTTAACGGTCAGCGTTTTTTTCCTGAGCGGAACTATTAAAATCAAACGCCAGTACTTAAACTTAACTAAGTTGGCTTTCATCTGAAACAATAAACATATACATGTAACTATTTTCAAAGTATACATTTTTATTTACATAATGACGAGGTTAAATGTTTCTCTCGTAAAAGATCACAACAAAAACATTTTCTTATTACAAAATGTCAAGCTACTAATGTTATTTTTCCTCAAACCCAGCCAAGGTCGTCTTTCATTCAGCCTCGTCCATACATAATTACTGTAACGATAATCGTAACAGGACGTTTATTGTCCATGGCTTTATGACCGTACGGTTGTTGGTTGACAATCCTGCCTTAAAATTATGGTTGGCCCGAACACGTTTTATGTGAAAGTGGCTATTTGAGCAATGTGGCCCTACATTGGCATCCTTAGGTCTATAATAGGTACATATTTATAGAATACTTACAATTGATTTGAGGAAAATGAAACTTGATCACGGCGGATCACGTTTATTTCCTGTCACAGTGTAAACTGAGGTAGGATATTGTTCAACATAATTCATCATTATCCGATATAGCACCCGTTCCGTTATTTATTTCACGATATTTCAAACTGCATACAGCTATCAATGTAATGCAATAAAAACACTGTTTGAAAACTGCTCCATCCGAAAAATACAAAAACATAGCACCCGTAGACTTCAAATGTTTAATTCTCCTGCAAATTAAACATACATTCATTTAGCGTCTCTTAAAAACAGCTGTCTTTTTAAGGATTTCCGAAAAAGGCGTGTACCCGGTCCATTTATTTAGTTAGGGCTTTTCTCTCATTATAACCTCGCCGTAATAAAAGCTGGCTTACTAATTACCCGGACGACGACCGCTTCAACCCATCGTAATTCCCTTATACCTTTCCACACATCATTAATTATCCCCACAGGCTTCTAAAACAGGGCTCTCGTAAATAAACTAATATGTGTGCAAACTTGGGTCGGCCGTCCTGGGCCGCGGGATGAAAAGACAAGTCTTCCTGATCGCGATAAGCGGGGAAGTTGGGGCTATCTTGACGCCTAATTAAGAAGCTGTGGTTGAGATATTTGTAAAGCTCTAAATTGATATTCGGGTAGTAATATAAGTCGATTCGATAATTACTTTATGGCAAAATAACTCAATAAGGTTAGAGCACACCATTCTTTACCTTATACCTTTGTTCAACAGTGGACGACTTCCGGCTGATAATGATGATGATGATGATACCATTCTTTTGAATTCAACGGATTTTCTGCTTCAACGGATAATAATTAAAGAAGAGTTTACAAAAAAAGGTTGGCTATAAATCTACTCTAAGGAGAGGGCTGGTGCTCACTGCTCATCTTTCAATGCCCAACATACATAATTATAAAAGTCTTTCGACAATAGTAAACTTTGATCCTTCGATCAACTAACAACATCTGTAAGTATTATGGAAGTCTGTTGGACTATGCCAGGAAAAACAGGAGTATGTAAGATGTAGCCAATGTAGGCCCTTATATACAAGTTCCGAATATGGGTCACCGTTGTCCGCTTCCCCTATACTCTGGGACGGTTCCCAAAATGCGGCCAAAAACAGACTGCCATTAAATCTTTACAGTTGCACGCGGCCTTGGCCCATTTACGCCCGGCCTTAACTCTTTACCGGAAAACCCGTATCTTACATGTAACATAACGTTTTACGCTCACTTGAGGCATCCTTGTAAAAATTGCAAGATATCTGACGATTGAGCACTTACGGGTGGTTAATGGCCACGTGAAGGCTAACTGAGAGCTTGGTAATGGCCTTTTTATTTCTATCGATAAATGCTTGACCATTTGCTTTACGCGTGTCAGGTCAAACTGAGCCTTATTTTCGCTTTGAATTTAATTCAATTTTTTTTTTCTTGTTATACTATAATGATTGGTGTAAACATTGGCTAGATCTGTTAAATCAAAATTAATGTGTTAGGAATTTACTGATTCGGGTCTCATATCTGATGTTGCGGTAGCATCTGACATTGCATTGGTTTGCTATTGTAGCTCGGCTCCAGTGCTGAGGAATTCACCCGTCTCTGAAATATGTGTCAGCTACAACTCCTCTTTATATCGTGTTTTGCAATAATTGTACAGTTAGTGGGTATAAGGTACATTTGAAGACAATTTATTTATTTGCATAATTCCTGACAAATAACTTTTTAAAAGCACATTAATCTACCGCTAATTGATTATATAGTTTATATCTATGAAGCTACCATCATTTACCCCAACTCCTATTAAAACAAACTCCTTGGTCCTCCACCCTTGAAAGTTTAAGTCTTTCAAACCAGGTCAACAGTTGTCTAAAGTGTGAAATGGCGGACCAGTTTAGGTCCACCCAATTTTGTCCTAAAACTGTGAATGTCTGTATTTGCATAAAATCACTTATTACTCCACAGCCGTTGCCGTGTGGTATCCGGCTTAGAATTGACCACCCCCTCTCCTCCCGTGGGTGTCGTAAGAGGCGACTAAGGGAAAAATCCAGTAGATGGGCAGCAGCGTCTTCTGTAACTTAACCACCAATACTGCGATCCCCAAGCCGCTCGCCAAGCGTGGGGATTATGGCAACCCCCCCCCAAATGACAGACAGAACGGCGCGACGGCCCCTAGTACCCGGCAGCTCCTCTATCCCTGGCTATGGTAGCGGGCCAGGTAACGGAGGAGCAGGGGGTGCTAAGAATCCCCGGTGGATTTCTCGCTACCACCCCCACCGGACCTTGGCCCTGGCAACACACAACGTCCGCACGCTCCGGACTGACGAGAAGATTGTCGAGCTGGAGGAAGAATTGAGCAGGTTACGTTGGGACATCATAGGATTATCTGAAATCCGACGAGAGGGGCAGGATACGATAATCCTTGAATCCGGCAACATGCTCTTCTTCCGGGAAGGAGACCGAAAGTCCCAGGGTGGTGTTGGGTTTCTCGTCCGTAAGTCTCTCATTAACAACGTGGTAAAAGTCGATAGTGTGTCAAGCAGAGTAGCATACCTGATACTCAGAATTACCGACCGGTATTCGTTGAAGGTCATTCAGGTATATGCGCCGACCTCGACACACCCTGACGATGAAGTAGAGGCTATGTATGAGGAGATCTCTGAAGCCATACATACCTCCGAATCCTACTTCACCGTTGTTATGGGAGACTTCAACGCTAAGGTGGGCACTAAGAATGGCGATGAGTTGAGAGTAGGGTCGTTCGGATATGGGCAGCGGAACCAGAGGGGCCAGCGGCTGGTCGACTTTATGGAGAAGGAGGAACTCTATTTGATGAACTCCTTCTTCCAGAAGCGACCATCCAGGAAGTGGACGTGGATAAGCCCCGATGGTTCAACCAAAAATGAGATCGACTTCGTCATGACAACCAAGAAGCGTATATTCAGTGATGTCTCTGTGATCGGGAAGGTCAAAACCGGTAGCGATCATCGCATTGTCAGAGGCACACTGAATATCAATGTTAAGCTAGAACGGTCTCGTCTGATGAAGTCCACGCTCCGTCCTGCTCCTGCCCAAATCCAGAACCCCGAAACCTTTCAACTCGAACTGCGTAATCGTTTCCAGTGCCTAGCCGAATGCGAAACAGCGGACGAGATAAACAACGGGTTTGTGGAAGCTGTCCAAGCAGTGGGGTCCCAGTTCTTTAAGACCCCACGCCGAAGAAAACCTCAAAAGCTCTCCAATAAAACCATTAGACTAATGGAAGCCCGGAATGAGATGAGATTGCAATCTTCAGCTGATATGTCGGAATACGGCCATCTCAATAGGCGGATTTCAAACTCCACGCGACACGATCTGCGCTCCTTTAATACTAACCGTATAAAGGACGCAATAGAGCGGAACCAAGGCTCCAAAGTGTTCGCGAGGAATTCCTCTATTGGGAAAAGCCAAATGACGAAGCTGAAGATCAACGATGGCAGTATCATCTCATCAAAACCGGAGATATTGAGAGAGCTGGAGAGGTTTTACGGACAGTTGTACACTTCGACACGGAAACCCGTTGTCGGTTTGGCTCAGGACTCTAGGGCTAAACTGACCCGACACTACACCGAGGACATCCCAGACATCAGCCTGTACGAGATTAGAGTGGCTCTGAAACAGCTTAAAAACAACAAGGCGCCGGGTGATGACGGAATTACAACAGAGCTTCTGAGAGCGGGTGGAAAACCGGTACTTTTAGTCCTCCAGAAGCTATTCAATTCCGTCATACTCGAGGGTACTACGCCAGAAGCATGGCACAGGAGTGTGGTGGTGCTCTTCTTCAAAAAAGGTGACAACACCTTATTGAAGAATTATAGACCCATCTCGCTCCTGAGCCATGTGTATAAGCTGTTTTCGAGAGTCATTACGAACCGTCTCGAACGCAGGCTTGATGACTTCCAGCCTCCCGAACAAGCCGGCTTCCGAAAAGGCTTTAGCACCATAGACCACATCCATACGCTCCGCCAGATTATACAGAAGACCGAGGAGTATAATCGGCCACTGTGTCTAGCGTTTGTGGACTATGAAAAAGCCTTCGATTCTATCGAAACCTGGGCTGTATTGCAGTCCCTCCAGCGATGTCATATCGACTATAGGTATATCGAGGTGTTGAAGTGTTTGTATAGTAACGCCACCATGTCAATTCGGCTACAGGACGAGAGTACGAAACCAATCCAACTGCAGCGTGGTGTGAGACAGGGAGACGTTATCTCTCCGAAACTGTTCACAAATGCGTTGGAGGACGTTTTCAAGCTCTTGGACTGGAACGAGTTCGGCATCAACATCAATGGCGAATACATCACTCACCTTCGTTTTGCCGATGATATAGTTATTATGGCGGAGTCGCTGGAGGAGCTCAATACTATGCTCAGCGACCTCAGTATCGTCTCCCAACAGGTGGGTCTTAAAATGAACATGGACAAGACAAAGATCATGTCCAATGTCCATGTCGCACCTGTACCGGTTGTCGTTGGGAACGATACCCTCGAAGTTGTCGACCACTACGTCTACTTAGGACAAATTGTTCAGTTAGGCCGGTCCAACTTCGACAAAGAGGTCGCCCGAAGAATCCAACTCGGATGGGCAGCGTTCGGGAAACTACGCGACATCTTCTCGTCCAAAATTCCGCAGTGTCTGAAGACGCAGGTCTATGACCAGTGTGTGTTGCCAGTGATTACGTATGGCTCAGAGACGTGGTCGCTAACGGTTGGCCTTTTGGAGAGGCTCAGAGTCACTCAACGAGCTATGGAGAGAGCTATGCTCGGGGTTTCTTTGCGCGACAGGATCCGGAATACGGAAATTCGCCAAAGAACTAGAGTTACCGACATAGCTCGAAGAATATGCAAGTTGAAGTGGCAATGGGCAGGCCATATCGCTCGAAGAACCGATAACCGCTGGGGAAGAAAGGTTCTCGAGTGGCGACCACGAACCGGAAGACGCAGCGTTGGCAGGCCTCCCGCCAGATGGACCGACGATATCGTCAGAATTGCGGGCAACCGGTGGATGGAATTGGCAAGCTGTCGTTCTTTATGGCGTTCTAAGGGGGAGGCCTTTGTTCAGCAGTGGACGTCTTCCGGCTGATGATGATGACTCCACAGCCCTTGAGTGTGAAAATGGACTTAAGGAAATTAAATTGAAATCTAGAGTGCTACAGAATGGGGCAGACCCAGATTCATTTAAATTTGGACTTTCAAGTTTTGTTTTTCTTGAATTTGAATTTTTTTAGCCTACTGTGCCTTTTGTAGTTGTTATTTTTTGTTTTCAGCCAGCTTATACACGTCCATTATTGATGGTCTCCTATTTAAACACCTGAAATTGATGAGGATTTTTTATTTATCTAAAATTGTTATATCTACACGTAGATAATTTGTTGTACTAATATAATAAAGTAATAAATAAAAAACATTTTTGATTTTCTTTTATTAGAACTCTAGCTTTTTTTTTTAATTTCTTTGAAGTATGGCACGTGCAATAGTTCCAGACAATACACTTCACTGTCACTGAAACTATAAAATCACATACTTACAATACTTTATGTTTAATTTATGACCAAATCGTATAAAAACTACAGAACAAGGGGTGTGAAATTACGGATCTGGATCGCTTTTATGACACGCCCCACACAAATGTAAATTTGTTAACTGCTTCGAAATTTATGACCTGGAGCAATGGCTGTCTGTGAAGTAGATATAAGAATAATATGTGGTGGATTTAAAATAGTGTTTATTCAATTAACCCCTTAGTTATAAAAATTGTCAGTGTTGAACAATTGATTAAATTAAAGAATAGAGATATAGATCAAAGAATAGAGATCAATAGACCAAAGGCGGTAAATAACCTGAAATACCTAGGTATATTGCTACGCATATTTCTATTTCTATTTCCCAACGGAACATAGGTAGGATACATACGATACTAGAACATAATAAAGTAATATTTTTATGTTTTTTTATGTATCTAGATAGTAAATGTCAATCCTTATATTATTGCCCCAAAAATGGGAATAGGCACGCTATTATATGAGACCTATGATAAGCAGCGAAATGTGGGTGTACAGGTAAAGGATACAGGAGATTAAAGGCGTGAATACACCCATGTAGACCGGGAGCTGGAGTGAATTCAGTGTGCAAAGTATGAGGACTCGCATTTTGTTATGTTTTAATCTCAGAAAAGCTCGTAGATTAAGTATCTGGATAGTCGATCTGGATATATTAAAATGGCTTCAATACATTTGATCAATCGGTATACTCTATATTTCCACGTAAGTCTGTACAAGTAAGTCTGTGGCTGGGGCATAAAAAAATTCAATGATTTTATTTCCGCAAATGGGTTTTACAAAACATATTTCCGTCATTTTATTTAAACTAGATGGCGTCGGATTTTTAACTGCCTACCTTTGAGAAGAAATACAACTACAAAGAAAGAAAAACAAACTAAACTCAATTGAATTAACAATCATACTGGCAACACCCAGAAGCTTTTCCAAGCAAAACACAATTACCGGGATACGGTCTCATATTTAGCATACTCGAGAACTGAGTAGCTTCCTACCTTCCACACCTGCTCTAATGTAAGTTTAAGACAAAATTGTCAATTTTCTATTGCTGTGAGGTCAATGCCCGCTTTACCTGACTGTCTTAATGACTTTACAATAAGCTACAGTTCCCAGCAAGGGTGGCCAAAGGGTCGTTTATCTAAATAGATCCTGTTAATGGACCTAAACTAGACGAAAACCTTCTTAGCAAATACTCAAGCGTCCATTACTTAACAAAACCTGGTAGAACAGTTTTCGTCTAGACATTTTGTTAGATTCGTCTTCCGATCTTAATGAGGCGACGGTGCAACTCACCCCGTGCCAACATGTAGTCCGGTGCGGTAATAATTTGACTAAAGGATAACTGAAGGTTCGGACAGTAATGTGATTGACCGCGAATTAAATACGTTGAATAATTTGCGAATCTTTAAAAAGTAAAACTTTAATTGTTTGTATTCTACAGTTAATTTGTGAACTGTGTTGTGGGCTGCAATATTATTCAATTAACGTCATGTGAATGCAGGCAGGCGGCTGTTCGTCTTTTTAATAAAAAAATGAAATAAAAATCAAATAGACGATGTGAGAACAGCTTGACTACCCCTTCGGGAATCCGACACAAAAAAATGGTTCAGTTACTTCTTCTCTCAAAGTCAATACACAATAACTAATAGTTACTAAACCTCACACTCCTCCCTTCGCGTAATATCTTCAAAAAGAGATTAAAGTTTTCGCTACCCATAAGAGATTTAAAAAATAATCTTCGAAGTGTTACAAAAAATAAACAAGCTCAACAATAAGCACCAGTTTGTTGCTACCCAGATATCACAACTGTGATTTGTAAAGGAAGATAATATAATAAAACTGATTACCTTTTATAAAGACAAAGGAAGAAAGCGGATTATGTTACACGCCTAGATTAATTCCCTTAAAATAATATAAATCTACAACATCGGGTTATTGTCTGTAGGTAGTACTGTAGATAGAAAAATAAACGTAAATGATTTATTTGTAGGTCATTTATTTATATCTAGAAAAAAATGTTCATAGTCAGTCCTCATTTGACGAACAAATCGTTGAACATAGATAAAAGAAATATATACAGGCGAACATAGACGTTCCTCCTCATGTAAGTCGGTGAAAAAAACACTAATCAAAATACACTTGGGTAGCTCTTAATAACTTCAAAACAAAATTAGTCAAACTAATATATGACAAAGTGATTATAGTCGTTATTTTATTCTGATATCTAAATAAGAGATATCAATTTTCATCAAAAGTAGCTTTTGCTATCAGGCATTTTTTTCTATGAAAAATAACAGTGTTAGTAATGAATGCAGGTACTAGGCAAAGGTCTATCTATAAGCAAAGGCTTTCCCTCCGTTTAAAGGTTTTCCGTACAAGTGATTGATACGCCCTACTCCCAACGTTTACGGTCAACAGCTCCCGCTAGCTCCTGCTTACGTATGTGCATACTTTAGTAGGGTAGTCCAGATAATTACCACTTACGTACATATTAATAGTTCTCGGGAAAACGACGTGACCTAAAAACGGACACTAGAGATCATCTCCAGCTGTTTTAGTTGCTATTTCAATGTGGCTTGGTTTGTTAGATTTTGCGAACAGTAAAAACCCCCTATTACGTGATATGCTAACGTTGACTACCTTTTAGCATGAATTAATGTCAATTTCCGATTTTCAGATCCATAATTTTTTACGAGCCTGAAATTAATTTAGATAGTTTGTGTGACTTTTTGGGCAGTGCTTTACATTGGCTTAATACATAAAAGGTGATCGTATGGTTGATAAATAACCTGGTGTCAGAGTTTAAACCGCCTGTAGGTCTCTGACATGACTTTACACACTGTTGAAAATCTCTCAGGTGTACCGGTTTCTTCACGATGTTAACCTTCACCGTTTATAACAACTGATAACTAATTTAGAATGCGCACGTGAATTCGAAAAGACATTGGTGTGTGGCGGGTTTGAACTTACGAACTGTGACTGGGGAGTCCAACGGTCATACCACTCGGCTATCACTGCTGAGGTGTTATATGATCCCAAGACATTCAATTTGCACAGCTGTTTAGGTATCACGGACGCGTGGGCTTTTAACATCGATAACATTTTGTCATCACGCCTGTATTGTGAACGGAAAGGGTACCTGTCTTTTGTACACCCACATCCACGCGGCATTTGGCCCTACAGTATCAGTCCCACGATATAACCTCCAAGCCCTATATATGAAAAATGGAATTTCATAAAGTAACTCATTCCAATTTCTGTTGATATAGGCGTGGGTTTATGTTGAAGTAGTTCCAGTAACATAATTATTGTAATTTGTTATAGGAATAAATAAAACAGGTAATGCCAGTTACCTTTACAAACCCACGCATTACCTTGCTTCGGTTGATTGTAAGGGCGCTTTCAAATTTGCCTGCAAAAATCGTGCGGCTGTCGTCCGGTTCATACAAATTACTAAACGGATGTCTAATATTTGTATGAACCGGACGACAGCCGCACGATTTTCGCAGGCAAATTTGAAAGCGCCCTAATAATATGCACATTTATATATTGTTTTATTATGATATGCTTTATTAAAATTGACTACCTGATTAGCGCAGTGGGTAAGTGGACTGCACCAGCTCTGGACAAAACTTTGTGTGATGTGCAGATATTTGTCTCGAGTCTGGGTGTTTGTGTATGTGGAATTTCATGTTTGTGAAACTCACCCATGATACAGTAGAAATTCCTAGTGAGGGGCGATGTAATTACCAAAAAATGTCTCTGAATACCTTTGAGTTACTTTTTGTAATTTTACTGCCATCAGTCGACACTTACTTTCGTCAAGTCTCGAGAGGCACTAACACCAGTAGCGAGCCATTGTCGTAGAATCACATGTTACTAAACTTTCAAGCCATGGATGTGGAAGTAAGGTACAAAGGCAGTGACTATAATTATGTATATTCATATAGTACGCCTTTTTTCAGAGAAACAGGTAGAAAACGACCGGGTTGCCTGATAGGCGTAGTGGCTAAGCGATTGAATTGCATCCCTAGGGTTGTTTCTCACACGGGACAACAATTTGTGTGATCCGCAGATATTTGTCCCGGAGTGTTTGTGTCAACATCAGCCTGAAGACTTCCAGTGAAGAAGTTACAAAAGACGCTGCATCTTCTGAATTTTCCCTTAGTCGCCTCTTATGACACCCACGTCAATTCTAGGCCGGATACCACTCGGCTAATCGGTGTTTGTGTAGTACATACTGTACATATGTGGTATTTTATGTTTGTAGGTAGGTATCATGTATCAGCGACGATACTCATTTAATCGTCCGACGAAACCTGAGCAGCTCCCAACCAACGGACTGACTATTTTATTTCTATTTTTATTTTATCACTTAAACTCAGTAACCAACAAACCTTCAGTAACCAACAATATCGCTTTAGTTATATCGTTTCAACTGCTTTGTTTCCATCAAAATGTTAGTTTGAAACAGTTTGAAGGCTGAACTCGTAGCTGTCCTCGTGGCGGTCTGTTTATCCCCCAAGGACCGCTATCGGCTCAAACCGACGCGACCACTTCTTGGGCGGAACCAGGATTTACGGATTATGTTCCGATGAAAATTTGATGCGAATATGTCTCATCATCATCAGCCCGTTGTAGTCCACTGCTGGGCATAGGCCTGTAAATATGATTGCTATCGCTAATTTGCCAATCTTCTTATCGAATGGATCATAAGCAATCTGGTGTCAGTGTTTAATCCACCTGTAGGCCTTTGATATGGTTCACAACGTAAAAAAGTTTGGAGATTTGAAAGAGTATTTTTAAACGACTTGGAAAAAAAAGGAGATGATTTTTCGTCGGTAGGTTTGTATTTCCGTTTGTGTCGTTGCGTCATACAGTATTTAATAATATCTGTGCATTACGATGAATTTACGAACTTAAAATTTTAACAGAATTTAACATACAACTTTAGAGCAAAAGTCCAATCATATTTTTGGATATTATATATTTATACTCTACAGCCCTTCCCTTTTGGAGAATAAAAGCGGGGTGATAGAGAAAGAAAAAAATTGTAGGCATACAAAGATTTAACAGATAATACCAAAAGGACTAGTGAAAATCTCTCCAAATCGATTGCGCACATAAAAAATCTTACCAACAAATATAAAGATAATCACAAGAAACCAGTAACAATCTTACTTAGAATAAATTTTACGCGTAATTTACTAACCTTAAATAAATAAAATGTTACTTTGTCAGCGCTGTCTTATAATAAACTGAGTTTATGGGAGATAAAACGTGATCCGCCATGAACGACCCCTGAAAGGAAACTACAGCTCACCATGATTTAAAGAAACCGTCGATAAACTGGGAGTGCAAAGTATTGTAAATAGGTCTTTAACGTACGCATGTATCTATATAAATCTGTATGCCACTGATAGCCAAAAGTAGCATGACCGTTGGACTGCCAAGTCAAAGGTCGCAAGCACAATCCCCGGTACGCACCAATGTCTTTTCGAATTCAGGTGCGTATTATAAATTAGTTATCAGTTACTCTCTATTCATTTTTCAACGGTGTGTAAACCCATGTCAGAGGCCTACAGGCGGCTCAAACTCCGACACCAGGTTGTTCATCGACGAGACGATAAGAAGAAGATCTATAGCTTAAATAATTATACTTTTAGCGAAATAATACCGTCTTCAGCCAGGCAAGAGTACACATCTACGTGCGTGAAGGAGTGTGTAATACATAAATTAAAACGCAGTAAACAAGATGAAAGTATGAGACCTCCCCTGCTCCCTTCAAGCCTGTAGCCGGCGTCTATGAACTACGTCACAGGCCAACGACCCTGTCGCAACATATTACACCCTTTGATAGCTCCATATAACCACAGGAAAGGGAACCACAGAAAGTAATACCGCAGCCAAATAATGAAAAGAAAAATAAATCAACGTTTTTATCAACTTTTTTATATATTTTTTTAAATGCTTGGTTGGTCATGATGAGGGTCAAGAAAAGTTGTTCCTGGGTTTTCCAGTAGGTAATTATCAGTAGTAGTACATAACTACATAGAGTCTGGATTTGTTCCCGTTTGATGGCAATAGGCTAGCCCCTATTACATTGGGACCTATAATAAAAGCCAAATGTGGTTGCACATCTATCCCTCTCTGGTTCTGCCCACCCCTTCGGTGTACACAGGCAGGATGTTATGTTATTTTCGAATTACTGAAATTTAAGCTAGTTTATGGAATTTTTAACTTTCTATCTCTGCTATCGTGATTGTTGCGGCATAACAAACATCTGGTAGCAGCAATTGCGGGACATAGATTTTCTTTTGTCATAGGCCGCAGTATAGTTAAATAGCTTTCGTGTCACAGTAAGACGAGCGTGAACCTGTTGAATATTGTTCGCAGCGAGACTTCTGTTTGTGACAATCACGTGACGTCACGTCAAGCCTCTTTTGTGACGGATTCGAACGTTTACCGAGTTAATTCGTTTGTTTGTCCGCTGAAGTGGGTGCCGATTAATTGAGAAGTGAGATCTAGGTTTTCATCTTCTCTTAGCAGTAAGTGATTGGAATGTTGTCTCGTACTTACAGCTGTGCTGTATAACTAAAATTTATGTAGTAAACTTAAATAAAGCTAAACCTTATATACTTTATCATTTTTAAATTGTTTCCCCAATCCAGGAATATTTTCTATAGGTATCTTGAGCGGCTTTGATAAACATTTATAGTTATTTTTTCTCTTCAGTCACAAAAATGTTGCTACTTGATAGAGGCCTATGTCCAGCATTGGACCGTGTTAGGCATATGTACTATATATCTTGCTTTAATTTAAATATGGTGCGTGGTATTTTTATAAACAGCATTATGAGGAAAAAGACTTATAAAGGTGAGGCATATACATACTTGCTTATTTCTCTCGTATATACCGTATAGTAAGGCTGTAAGGGGCAGGGTTACGACCGGAAATCCTTATGTATACAAAAATGCTACACCCTTTATACAGGGAACACAAAAACTTGTTTGTTTTGTATGTGAATGACCACATAATGATTGAAGGTGGAGCAGTGCCTCAGAATGTGCTCGAGGTGTTGTTTAGAAACAGTTCAAGTTTTACCGGTAACATGTGCGAGATTCTTTCGGTTTCAGTCTGGGCTAGACATTCAGACCACGCACTGTTGCTGGCTACCCGTCGTTATGTGCCTAATCGAATTTAGATGGTTGACATGCAGCCACTGTTTATACAGGTCAGTGACTTTGAAGATAAAGGTAAAAAACATGTATTCAAAATAGACAAAATATTAGTACTTTTGAACGTCAAATGCTTTCTTTGGGAAGCAATTGTGTGTATTAATATAGTTAACAAAAAGGGACTTATGTAACCCATTAGTAAGGTTAGGTTAGGTTAGAGTTGTTAAATTGATATAATTCTATTGATATAACATAACTATAATTTTGCTTGTCTTTTTACAGTGAAGCTGCGCCTTTATAAAAATAATTATCCTTCAGGTCCTTACGATAGGACGTCACACGCAAGCCATGAGCCTAAAAAGACGTAAAAAACTATGACGCAGATGGAGGCACGTAATTATGTGTCAGTGTCACCCTTAGGGGAACATCAGATACTTGTGTGTTTGTAATAATACTAAAATTTGATCAAATACATTATATTTATGAAGCCAACGAGCGTGATGTTAATCAACTATAACTGAAGTTACAGCTTTGTGTAACAATATTTTCTCCACAAACTGGTCTGTTTATTTGGCCTGGCAGATTTGGGTCTGTTGTTCTTAATCTAGGGCACAATTAAGGGCACACGGCGATGCTACCTTTCCGTGTATAGGTAACAGACAAAAGCGACCAAAAACGTACGCACATCTGTCTATTTGTTGTCAGGAGAGTGTTCTTTGAACAAATAGACATAGTTAATAGATATACACCCAATTTTTTTCTAGCGATAAATCACATATAAAAAGGGCGATCTCTTGCGATATTTTATCAGTTATTAGACCAAATCCCAATATTAATTTTGTAACAAAAACAGCTTGTGTTATCCCAAAGTCAGTCCCATTCAGACAGGTTCAACTTTTAACCGACGGCATTGACATCTATCGCTCATAAAAATATCTCGTTATCTGCTGAGCACCCGTGTTCAGTCATTATCAAAACAGAACACGCTTTTAAAACGGTCTCAAGTTACAAAGATCACGCAAATTCAGCTACCCTTAGCAATAAAAAATTCGTGTGTCAAAGAACTTTGGATTTACTGTGAGTAAAGAATTCCCTTAGTTTTATAATCTTTCCTTGAAAGTGCAAATGTGTTCGGGACGAGAAAAACTTAATGGATCGTTTCTTGTTTAATTTTCTGATTCTATTTTTATACGAATTTAAGAATAGAACGAGTTTTTAAGGTTGTCTGTGGATACGGGCGTCAGAGAGCTTCATCTATTTTTTTGAGGATTTCTTGAAACTGGATTTCCGAAGATCCATCCAAATAATGTACTTATTTTAAATAAAACGCGACAGTATCTTCTTTCTATTCTCTTCTCTTTCTGACTTTCTTTTCACCTGTATCTAGTAAGTCATAATAGGTATTACACAAACTCAGATATTCAGGGTTAAAACTTAGGTTTTCAATACCCATTTACAAGTATCTGTAGTGCAATTCAAAGTGAAATAAAAATATAAATTGCATTTAAAACCACTAGGTTTTTAGAGAACACCTAGTATTTTAGTGATAAAAGCTCGCTCGTAAATGTTCGAGAGTTATTTCCACCAATTTTGGGGTTATGAGCAGCAATGAAATATTATAATAAAAGTAATTTAACGCTGTTGAGACATAGCACTGCGACGAACGTGTTTTACGATGTCGCGGCGTGTACATACTGTTGTGGTATTTCGATGAATCAATCACCCTTCCCTTTCTGGAATTGGCGTTATAAGTTCCTTGTTTTTGTCTGTAAACACAACCAATGTGAACCAACTTTGAACGATACAGTAGGGCAGGGAGAAGAAACTGGCGTTATCCCATTAACCTTAAAAAAGTTGGTCTGTCATGGAACGCGTGGCAGACAAACTTTAAAGACGTGTATATGGTATACGCGCACGGACAAAGGAGTCGGAAGCGGTAGTGTAGTGGGGAGTGGGGACATCACGTCACGGTTTGCCGTCACGGCACATGAGTCGATTTTACTGCCGAGGTGCGCTTATGTCAAAAATCTAACGTCAATTACACATTGTAGATGTGCCTTTATACGGTACTTGTTCCATACCATTTATTATGTATGATCTTCAGTGTCAAAAACAATAATTATGAATAATACTAAATTCAGGAAAGTCAAGTAACAGTCTTCTAAGAATATTTCACGCCTAGTCAGATAATTATTATTCGGTTAAGTATTCCAGTAACACGATACGTCGCCTCGTTTTACGTGCCACTACACTTAACTTCTAGTGACAAAACTTAAAATCTAGACTCATTAGAATCTGTTTTACAACCTAAGCTTCAGAAGTCTACGTCACAGGTTCATTGACTCACCTAAAGGACGATTCAGTTACTATGTATAACATAAATCAGTAAATAAATAACCCGAAACTCGATTACCGAAGGTGTTATCTATGAAATTCCAATAAAAACGCTAAAAGCGGAAGTCTATATAAAAACGCTTCGCACACAATTTTCGTTTTCGGTCAGCGGTGTAGCAATAAACGGTGGCTTCGAATACAGCCTTAATGTCCCATTGTTCGCAGTACACCGACCTATGTTTTATTACTACAGAAATTACCAGGTTTCATTCAAAATCACTGGCCCTCCGATTATTTGATAAGATTTATAATGGATGATAGAAATATCTTGTTTTATGGCGCATTTTTTAATTTTAATTTTGGTCTTGCTAAATAAATACGAAATAGTGTAGGTTCAATTCTTGTCGTCGGATTTCTCCAGTTCAATGAATAGTGAATTTGATCTCTCTGGTTAAAGCGTTAGTAAGTAGAACTGGCCACCTGAATGATAAATGTATGGGGATGACATAAAAATTTAACTATGTTATCGATGACGTAATTATGTCAAGCCCATATTTATTTTTAATTTAACTTCTATTCGGCAAGCGTTTTCCACTCGTCATCCGTCTAGGGGTCTGGTCTAGGGATTTGGTTTGAAGAAGAATGTTCGGACTGTGTTAAAAGCCTAGTGGAGAAGACTTTTGTTTAACGAGTTCGGAACGTCCGAACTAACAAAATTTTGCCATTACAGTTGACGATGAATCGAAACCCCTAATTTATGCTAAAAACAAACATGCTTTACTGCCTTAATGATAGTAAAAAGAAGCTTTGTACCAAGTGGTCTTAGGCTTTCCTAAAACTAAGCAAAAAGGCTTGATTACGAACAAAAAACTGCCAAGTTCAACGACCTCTTGATTGCACGATAACGTCCAACAAGACAGACCGACAATCTTAACTCGTTGGACAGGAGAGCCACTGAACATTTAACGTGTGCTAACTAGAGGGATAGTGAGAACATTATATAAAACATGTAGAAATATCACTCAGCACAAATGCGTGGAACATATTTATTTTTATATTTTAATCAAATTTGATTGATAACGTTGATAATTGATGAAGAATATTTGAAATACTATGGACTCGAGCGGGATTCAAGCTCGCGTTTTTCAGTTTGGTTATATACTCATTCTACAACATTATTATCACGCATTAAAAACAACTTATGGCATACAAAAATAAACAGTTGCAACTTAAAATTTGAAGTTCTTAAAAAAAATGTTTAAAACCTTTTCTAGAATTCATGAGTATTTTTAGTGTGATTATCCCTGAACAGAATAAAAAAAGAAATTCAAGGGCCACCAACTTTCGCAGTACGTCCATAATTGAAAAAACTGCGTGGGTGTGATTCGGTCTGCCCACTATTAACTTAGCATATAGCGAGTGTATTTCCTATTCTACAGAAGTAAATTGAAATAGATTTTGGACTTTAAAACACTATATTTTAACATCTCAAATCTTAGTAATATTATATAACACCAGACAGAAGGGGTACGCAGAGGCGCACATATAGTACACCCACATTTCGCCAGTTATATTTTAGGTCCCAATGTAATGGGGATGAGCCTATTGCCAACCGGGCACAGATCCAGACTCCGTGCGAATGAGAATGACCTTATGGAAAAACCCAGTTAAATTTTGGTTGACCCAGGATTCGAACCCAGGACCTCGTGCTCAGCAATCGCGCTTAGCGGTCTCTAGATGAACGAGGCAGCCTATGGCAGTATTTAAGTAAAAACGATATAATCATCATGCCATATTTCTTAATGTAAATTTTAATTATTATTGTTTGATAGATAGGCAATAAGGTAACACAAAACATTATTATTATTTTCGAGGACTAAGTGACCTTCTGATACTTTTTGTTTTGTGTCATTAAAGCTGGGTGACTTGACCTTTACTGCGTTGGGCAAAATTTATGTAGAGGCGTTGTATCGCTTCGATTACAGAGATAATAACCTAAAGCGACTTCCAGAGGTTCATGCCATTGATTTCCTGCGTTCGTTTTAATCGTCTTTAACCTAAAATTAAATCTAATAGTCCTGGCTAAATTATATCTCCATGTATATATAAATAAATTAATTAATCTCTAAATCCAAAGCCGCTTATCTAAGCTCATACTATTATCAAACGTTTTCGTGTCAAATGTCAAATGCTCTAAGTAACCTTTGTAAGTTAGGCAAACATTTGGCCAACGCCTGAGATATGATGTTGGAAAGCAAACATAATAAGAAACGAGCTCGTTCTTGTAAACTATCAATAAACTGAACATTGACACAGTCAATTTATAAGTCTGTTAGTTTAGCATCGATTATCGAAAATGATGAATATCTATAAATTGGTGAATGATATCATCATTGCCTCGTAGGTCTAGTGGTCGTTAAGCGCGACTGCTGAGCACGAGGTCCTGGGTTCGAATCCCGGGTCGTGCAAAGTGTTACTGTGTTTTTCCATTAGGTACTTCTCAGTAGCAGCACAGAGTCTGGATTTGTGACCGGTTGATGGCAATAGGCTCGCCCCCTATTACACTGGGACCTATAAACATAACTGGCGAAATGAGGGTGTACTATATGTGCACCTCTGCCTACCCCTTCGGGGAATACAGGCGTGATGTTATGTATGTATGATATCATCATTTTCTCTTTCTAAAAATAGTATACAGCCCCCTTACTATCAACTCCTAAGGGAAGAAATTTTTCGATGTAGAAGCGAGACGCTGCTACGTTCAGTGTATTGCAGCTTCCCGCTTCCACAGCGTAAACTGTCCTGCTATTCCTATAGCAGGACAGCAGACACACATGGTAAGGGGGCAGGCAAGTATAAAATCTTGTAGACATGTCTGTATACTATTTTTTAGAAGGTAATAAAAAATAGACAATGAAGCCTTTTCCAGTCCTTTTTTATAACAACAAACTGACAAGGTATAGTTCTACTAATTGAATAAAGTTCGACAAAAAATGAATTTGCATTTCCAGAAAGGATAAAAACATAAAGTTCTGTGCAAACTTAAGCGGATAGATTTATGCGAGTAGACTTACTGGACAAAGTTTCTTAGCACTGATGCACACAAGTTCATCAATTTATTACAATACTTCTCAAATTTCTTCCAAAACTTGCGGCGAATATTGTATGTCTTTAAGTCTTAAAATTTCCATAAAATCTATTGTCGCTATTGGCTTATGTAAATTAGAATAGATTAACAAATATTGGAGCAGTTCAATCATCTGAAGTTTTGTCTTTACACAATTATTAACATGACTTCGTTTCAACTCTTTTTACTTTGGTTTTAGAGGCATTGACATTCGTTGAACTCTGAGTTTTGTTATCAGATGAGCCCTGAACTTTAGTCTTCGTGATTAACGACTATGGTAAATAACTTAATGACCTTGTGTAGTGCCCACGAGTAGTTTTGGTTTAATTTCCTGACTGATAAAGAGTCACATCGTGGTATTACAGGTGTCTAAAAGAGAATATGGTCTAAGTATAATTGTGCCTACTTTTCGCCAAGGACGATAAGTAGTTATAGGTACTTAGAATAATAACATAATTGAGCCCATAGTTCGTCTATTAGGTTTCAGTAATAAAGGTCACAATGGTCAGATTAGGTATCCGACTTAAACACTGAGTGGGCGCTAAAAATGTTTTGGGCAACAGATCAGAGACCAACATCAAAAGAAGGTACGTTTCTTCCATAGTTTACTTTAGTAGTTAAGCTTAAATACAAAAAGGTCTTCTCAGCTTTCCTGTAAGAACTACTTAAAGCCTTATTGTATTGTTAATAACACCTGTTTTAGTTCGGCGCAGCATTCTATGCATCAAGGCTGTGTAAATAGTTCATGATCAAGTTGATCGAGAATTCTACCTACACGGATTCCAAGAAACTGCTTAGAATTTTATATTAAACTTCTAATTATTATGGAATCGATTAATGAGTTCTAGTCTCCAACGTTGATGTGAATATGAGCAATAAAAGTGTAAGGAAATCTCGGATTGATTTTTAATGCACACACTATTTAATGTAAATACAAAAAAATAAACACATGACTTTAGGAACCTACCTACGTCTTATTTAGTTTATAAACACAATTAACAAATGTTTTGTTTATTATAAACTAGTTTTTCAGGTTACCTAATTGTTTCAACAAACCAGGGGGTAGCATTTAAAAATATTATTATTATATTTGTGAAATTGAGTACAGCGCCATCTGTGATTGACCTTTGAAGTAAAGGTCGTCAATAGAAAGAGAACACTTAGTGTCGATTGTTTTTATTTTAATAGCATTATGCCCATAAAACGGTATCAAGCTAGTTTTATTACTATAGTATTTTTTCTTTAACGAGGGCATTTCTAATAAAATATTCAAAAATACCGATATTTGCGCAAGTTGTCCGTAATGGAGCGTAATAAAACGCCTATTTTAATGTAAATAGATTTAACGCAACAGGTGCAATCGTATTGGAGGGATTGATATTATTGCTGAAATTCTAATTGAGTGAAATGTTTTTATTATAGACATGCATATTGGGGCGAAGTGGAATAAAAATACCTATTAGATTTCCATTATTAGAAGTGTCCATTGGTGCAGTGGCTATGTGATTGGAGTGTTACGTTACAGTATGCATTCCGAACGGGTCACAAAACTTTCTGATTCGCAGAAGCTTCTCAGAAGTGATATAGTCTTCCCAGGGATGTGCCTAATAGGCGTCACATGGATAAGTTTTAGAGTTGGTCTTTTAAGACGTCCCGGGACCTTCCTTGTTCGTGCAGTTGGTGACCACAGGACTTCACAGGAGTGGATTTAGAGAGGTAGGAATCACCTCCCTGATTCCTACCGCCACAGGGGCCAGTTACCTATGTACCTTACGTTATATTACATACTTAAAATTTTGTTAAAACGTAATCCCCCTTATTCATAAACAAATACAATTTTAAACCAAGGATTAAATTATACCTGACGCTATCAAAAAATATAGAGATGTCAATAGTTAATGCCGGTATGATCCTCGTTTATGAATAAGGAGCATCTATAGTTAAGGTTAGGGCTGTTACCATATCAAAGTACAAGCAACAAGCCGAGTCTGCCTACGCATATTATGGTGCTAATACTACATGTACTAATGCTAAGCTAAAATTATCAAGATGGATTAAAATAAAAGCAAACTACAGCGAGACCTGGTGTTGCGTAAATGGTCGGCGGAGCGTGTTCTAACGCGTGACCGTGCACATAGGCTGCGCTGTGTAACTCTAAAATATAATTAGTTCTGAGGACCGATTGGATAGGATTCTGGTCTTTCACAGTTCACACCGCATATTTTCATTGATAAATAGATTTTATCGTTTACCGCATTTGTTGTATATATGCCTATGTTTACAAATGTAGCTGCCTATAACTAAGATAGTTATAAAGTCTCGGGCTCGATGAAAAAAAAAGAGGTTTATTTGCGTTTATCGCATAAATGAGGTTTTTGTAGATATTCCGTCTTTAGTTATCACGTGCAAGTACATTGCTATCGAATGATACTTTCATAATTTCATTTCAGGTATTAGCCTTGTAACATTGACGACATTTTCGTATCAATAAGAGCTCGAGTCCCTCACGGGACAAACAATTGTGCTGTCTGCAGATGTTTGTAACGAAGGTTTGTTTGTGTTTGTGATATTTTATGTTTGTGCATCCACTACACAGGATAAATTCCTAGTGTGAGTGGGGATTTATTAAAAAATACGTTACACAGCGCACCTTTATCCCAGTAAAGGTGGCGACAGGGTACCGTATCACAGTGGCGTGTTCTTCAGTTCACGCGGCGTGACATTTGGTGTTAATTAATTTTGATCTCAGCGCTCTGTGGGTGTTAAACAATATTCAAATTCTGGCCAATATCGGAGAGCGATCACTTCAAGTTTCTTGAGTAGGCTTCCTACCGAAATGATTTTGTATTTTTGGATAATAGACACAATAAACTAGGCACTCATTCCTTCGCAATATTTAGGTAAACTAAACAACATTTCTGTGGATTCAACCCTTCTTAAAAATGTAAATTTGTGAAGTTTGTAGATAGTTTTATCAGTCAGTGTTAAATTATTTTCATAAGGTATATTGGGTTAGGTAAATTTTGTATTGCATTAGGTACTTGCAAAGTTAGTATTGATTTTGAAGCTGTATTGTAAAACTATGAAAATTATTGGATAAATCAAGTAATAAATAGATTAAGGCTTTTTAGTTAATCAGTCTTGCTTGTAATCGATGCTTCGATAACATAATACAAGTAACTTTTTTATAATATTAGTAAATAACTTACTTGTTTCAAACTCAATTATACTTCATAATGGTTTTCAATAGAAATATCTATCTGGATTCCTGCGCATTCAGACGTCCACTGTTGAATAAAGGCCTCCCCCATAGAACGCCACGATAATTAATGACAACTTACCATTTGCATCCACCGGTTGCTCGCAACTCTGACGATATCGTCGGTCCACCTGGCGGAACGCCTGCCAATGCTGCCTCTTAACGCTGCTCTTCGGAACGCAGGCGTGATGCTAGAAACAAAACATTTCGTTAACCAAAGTAGGTTGCTATGTGATCTACACATACGTTGTTGTAACTAAAATATGAAAGGCCAAGGGCAATGAACCCAGTGTGGTTTAGATTATGCAAATTGCATGTTATGGGAATACGGAGTTTAATTTTAGTATGTGTGATACATATTCGACACTTAATCAAGTCTGTGGCGCAGCTTCGAGGAGGCTGTTTAATTATAACCTACGTAGGGGCTGCCTACTTGTTTAGAAAACTGACGTGACTGTATTCTTGTGTGCACTTTGAGGCACGAAATAAAATAGGGTTTTATTTATTCTGTGTAATTTGAAAAAAAATACGAAAATGCGTTTACAAGGGATTCATTATGATTTGGGTTTTCTAATAGGTAATTCTCAGTAGCCGCACGGAGTCTGGAATTGTGCCCCGTTAGTGCCTTAGTGGTAATAGACTCACCCCCTATTACCTTCATTGGGACCTATCACTTTTTGACTATCGAACCACTTTTTGACATCTGATTGAAATTAAATTTTGCATACTTAAATAGGTTTAGTGACAATACAATATTATGGTGCTTTGATTTACAAGCTTGTGTTAAAAATATATTTTTAATATTAATTTATTTATTTTCAACAGGTACACCAACGGCATCCATATCACACTTAGCAACTTACAAATAATTAACACGTAGGGAACTAATATAGATGCCAATTTGTATATAATGTTTATAGGTATAAACAACACTTAATAAAAAAAACTTAGCAACCATCTTAAACTTAGCTAAATATTACCTAATATTAATTTATTCTAAATTTACATGGGACCAACTTCGGCGTAAACCCTTTGCAATAAAAAAATAATGATTAAAATCTGTCTACTATACTGAGTAAACAATTATGTGTTCGTACAAAAAAAATTACGCGTCGGCTTGGAACCTCCTCCGTTTTTTCGTCGGTTAAAAAGTCAAATCCCTGTCGCACTAACTCATACATCAACATATTCTTTACGTAAGGTACCTGGCTGGCAACACCCGCACGGAACATAAAGACGTTTATCCAACCATAAATACCAGTAATGGATACTCCTGAACACAGTCAAACAAGCGTATTGTGATGTATGATGCCGTACGTAATGTTAGCAGAGGTAATGTAAACAGTTTCCCCGTTCGCCGGTAGGTGGCGCGAGAGTATTAACCTCTGAAGACCATTGACATTCGTGATATTAATCCTCATATCACGAGACTTTTGGAGCATGATAGATGTTTTAATATATGTCTGCTACCTTTCCTATTACGTTAAATGCTTCGCGAGGTGTATCTTATTGCTCTCGGATTTTGTCTTGTAGAAATAGTGCGGTTTTCAAGTTTAAAACACAGATCTCAATTGACATAGTGTAAGTTATATGGAAGTTCATGTGTGTTTTCGTTAAACACTGGTATAGTATGAGCGTAGTTAAATTGTTTTTCTATTACTCCTGATCGTATAAAACACAACTAGATAATAGAAACTTAAAATGAAAAAATGAATGAGATTTACTTCAAAACCTAAAAAATATTTGATAAGAACCTTATTTATAGTATAATAGGCATATAGTATTAACTCAAAATAAATTACGACCGAAAATACATCGTAATTGAATTCTGAATTGCTTTATTGTTTTTTTCATTCTATAAATTAGCAATGTGCCTAGTAGGTACTTATCTTTCTTCGTATCATAAGTTTTACAAATCACAGGTATCAACGTAATACAGATTTTTAAAACGACTCCCACGCTATTAATTTGTCCTCGCAATTAACGCTTTCACGATACCCGTTTCACAAACATGAATTAATTATTACATATGCAAACACAGGGGGACTACCTCGTTGGTCTAGTGGTTGCTAAGCGCGACTGCTGAGCACGAGGTTCTGGGTTCGAATCCCGGGTCCGGCACAGTGATACTGGGTTTTTCCATTAGTTAATTCTCAGTACCAGCACGGAGTCTGGATTTGTGCCGGGTTGATGGCATTAGGCTCGCCCCCTATTAAATTGGGACCTAAAACATACTGGCAATATGTGGGTGTAGGTACTATACCTACACCTTTGCTTACCCCTTCGGGATTACAGGCTTGATGTTAATTTACGTTGTTAAAAATATATAGAATTGACATAATTATGACATAATTATAATCATATATTACATAATCGAAACGAAATGGTATCTCTATACATTTATCATTCTATACTTTTAGCGTTCTCTAGGGCATACGTAAGTACATAAGTAGATCGCAATACTTACTTAGATATGCATAAAACCCATTCATGTGTAGGTAAAGTATGTAACCGACCCACAATGCAGGCTGTTTATAAGTCTGGACCAACGCATGTGAAACAGCTTTCTAATTGGCCACCGTGACCCGCACCGGGGGAGAGAGGGTTAAAAATAACTTCGTTTATCATTGCCCTAAGGCATGGTGAAGTTTAACAAGGTAATTTTAATAAATAAATAGTCTTTAGCGATAGAATATACGTTAAAGTAGTACACAGGAACAGAATCAGTAATAATAGAGTTTTAAATTTAAATGAACCTAGGAGTTGTTTTTACCGAATGAGAGATGTTTTGTTGTCAGGCCGGTTTTATTTATTTATTTAATGAATACACCAACAATATACATACGAGTATATAGACATTCTAGTTGACAAATATACCTAGTACTAGTTCTTATATATATTCCAATTAAAGGTGTACGTGACATTCGTTAATTTAATTAACTGAGATAATTATACATTATTAAGTAGTTCGGTACTCTCCAAGTTGCAGAAGTTGCGACTGTAACAACTTATGGAAATGGCTAATTACAGGCGCTAGGCTTGGAACTTGGCACTGCTTGCAAACTATTGCAGTGTGCAGTTTCTAACTTAAGTTGCTGGATGTTGATTCAAGATCAACTTGGTCACTTAGGACGTGGGCTGGCGACACTTTGATCGCAACCCGATAAGTATATAGTTTTCGACGTAACTATAGAAATCTACGTATTGCTTGTTATTATTTAAATTTAACTTTTAACGACGTGTAAACAGATCACTTATGAACTCACTTCTAAATTCGCGGTGAGATTAGACACAAGCGCAAAGCAAACTGACGTGCGAGATGATGTTAGTGTTTCAGAATTGCATAGCTGATTGGCGCAGAGGCTTAGCGATTGGACAGCCGCGCTAAGGGTTGCGGGTTCGATTCCCGCCCAAACCAAAAATTTGTGCTTTCCGCAGATGTTTATCTCGAGTCTGGCGTTTGTGTATGTGTCGTTTTATGTTTGTGAAACGTACCCACGCAACAGAAGCAAATCAAAACCGAAAGCATAGCAGTGAAAAAATACATCAGTCATTTGATAAAATGATTTTCTTTTAATAAATTGTATTGCCATAGTGTTCATAGTAACACTAACTCTACATAATATATACAAACAGCTAATAATCCCAACTTTAAACTGATTGAAGGATATATTACGCAAAGTTTAAGGTCCGTGACCTTGAGGTCGAATGGTCCCAATAACAATTATGTTACAATGACGATCTTGACCTTGGAACCTATTGGAACACCTATCAACTATCAGTGTTAGGTAAAGAGGTGTACACACTATGTATACTCAAAATAATTAAATAAATTCATCAATATCGGTTGTATTGGAAGAGAACCTATTTTTTGTGCAAAATTATTTTTAATAAGAAGAGTAAAATAAATAAAATTGTTTGCTACACCTATATGACCTTTTTCCCATTTGACTTTTTCTCCACATTTATACGCACTTCGCTCTCACTCATATTAGCTTTTAAATAATGTTTCCAACTATTTTAATAATAGTCTTCTTCGCACATGCATGGATAGTTTTTTAATCCATTTTTTAGCTTTCTTTGTACGACAAATGTAACTACAAGTTTGAGGAAATGAGTGCGCCTGTAGTCGCGCACACACTTGTGTACTATTTTTCAGTTTCAGTTAAGATTGGCTGGCGTATCTGAAATTCGGTGAAGAGCACATTATTGTTACATACGCAAACTGTTACGTTACCAGATATAATCTAAAACAGGCGTTAAGGCTTGAGGCACTTACAGCTATCGGGAGCACTCGATTCGTATCTGTTTTCTTAACAAACCAGCCAATCAAGACATTGACCTACATTGTTCTCACATAATCTTCTATCATCACTAATATCTAGATCTGCAAAACAGACCTTGACCCATGAGAAACGCGTATTCCCTTAAATACCTCTTCGAATTGCTTTAGGAAAAAAATTCCGGCGCCATCAAGATCTAAAAGTACGTAAATAAGATGTTTTGCAAAAACAATTTATGAAAATACAAGTAAGCAGTTTGTGGACTATTGGCTTAAGACCAGAGATCCTCTATTTACTACTTGTCTAACTTAACTTGAGTGTGGCACTGATAGCCGAGTGGTATGACCGTTGGACTGCATAATCAAAGTCGTAAGTTCAAACTCCGGCACGCACCAATGTCTTTTCTAACGCCCATGAAGTGCTTACTACAAATTAGTTATCAGTTGCTAAAAACGGTGAAGAAAAATATCGCGAGGAAATCGACATACCTGAGAGATTTTTCAATGGCGTATAAATCCATGAGAGACCGACAGGCGGTTTAAGCTCTGACACCAGGTTCTTCATCAACCATACTATAAGATGAAGAAGGCTGGTGTAACTACATAAATAGCTCTCCATAATATAAATCTGTCATCAAGACATGAAATGTCACATATTATATGAAACTAAGGAACATTATTTAAGGGAACACAATATATATGAAAAAATTGTCCAGTGCGGGAATCGAATCGGTGACGCTTGCAGTCCAATCGGTACAAAAATCTTTACCGAATGGTACTATATAGTGTACACAAAGCTTAATCAGTCTGCTTACCCTACTGGGATAAGTCGTTAAGATAATTTTGAAGTGTCATCACACTAGCCTTGATCCCATCAAATGGTTCGATAACTTCTAAGTTTCCACTGTGGATGTTGACGTCTCATTAGCATACAACGTCTGGTTCGCAAATTGAAACGATCTTGTTTGAATCGTCGTCTAATTTTGGTAATTAATGGAATTAATGGTATCTATTTTGAAGCAATTGAGATTTAGAGTAGGCCCGCTATATACTCATGTAGACTACTACTAGACTAGAGAATAAACAATGGAATATTGTGTTGTTGACTATAACATATTGTTAATGTTTAATTATACAACTTTAGTATTTTTAAACGTCGCCCCGCTTTTCGAAATTCCTCCTGTATTGTAGGAGCATATCACGAACATGAAATATTACATACACAAACACCCAGACTCAGAACCGCAACACTTAGCGCAGCTGTCCAAGTGGCTAATCGCCAATCGTCGAACATAACTGATTGAAGATGACTGAGATTTATTGAGATGACAGATTAAAGGTGTAGTGAGAAAACACTGTAAGCACGTACAATTTAAGAACGTGCATAAAACGCATCTCCGCTTGCGCCATAGAACCTAAAAATCGCTAGAAGATTATCTTAGCGCGCTGATGAAGATAAGATACATTTTGTAATGTAGAGCGACTTGTTTCTTCTTGTTCTTGAAAACAGGGTCAAATAGGAAACATTAGGTATGACAGTGCTTATTATGTTATTATATTACATGGTCAGTATTGCGAGTATAGGGTACCTACAAGGCCAAAAGTGTTAAAGGTAGAATAATCGTGGGACATTCAGCAGGTGAACTCAATTTGATGCCCCCCTATCCTTGGCTATAATGCATCGTAAAACTGTGCCCAAGGTTGGTAGCTCTGTGATTATTATGCCAACGTAAATTACTTAATCATATCACGGCTCTTTGTGCCTTTCATTTCTGCAATCGATCAAGGTTTTGTAAATGATAAATGATTTTATTTCTACAAATGGGTTTCACAAAAACACTTTTATACCTAATTTTTTTATGAACTAGATGGCGTCGGCATTTCCTGACTGACTACCTCTGAGAAGAAATACCGAATCAAACTCAGGGGTCAAGGTCTCTTTTAAAGTCCAGGCAAGCTCTATATTTTATGTGAGAACAGTACAGGTGGTCTGAGATGTGATCTTTTTAGGAAAGAACCACGGCGAGTTTGTGTGGATCTGTCCTTACAGTCACCTCATCTCGCGCCATCTGAAGGACATTTGGGTAGGCTGAAATACTCAAACCGTCAGACACGTATGAGAAAAATTTGTAAAAAAAAAATCCTCCACCATGCTTACATTGTCAGTTTGTACGATGTAGGTCGTTGTAGAATAATAATTTATTATATTCTGCCTCGCTGGCTGGTGCCTCGTTGGTCTAGTGGTTGCTAAACGTGACTAGTAAGAGGTCTTAGGCTCGGGCAATGTGTTATAGGGTTTTCCTTAAGGTAATTCTCAGTAGCTGCACAGAGGCAGGTGCCCGGTTGATGGAAATAGGCGCGCTCCTATTACATTGGGACTAATAACATATCTGGCTAAATTTGGCATACTCATTTAAATACTGCCTCTATAATCCTAACTACCTACTTTAAAATTATTTACAACTTAAAAACCTAAAAAGCATTTAAAAAAAAATAAACAGCGTCTTTATCAAACTTGCTAAATTGAACATTCTTTCTAGCTTTCATAAGGCAATAATATTGGTCGTTTTAATTTAAGTGAAATTATAAAGAAATTTAAATCGCGATATCAAAGCTTAAGTTGATTGAGGCTAGAGGCTACTTAGTTTATTTTTAGCAATCCTAAGAGTTACGCCTAGACTTCTTACAGGTTCACTTGTCTGGCGTCTGGCAGTCCGACACGTGACTTATACTATCACACTAATATTATAAAGGAGAAATTTTGTAGACGTCTTCTGGCTCATGATAATGATGTGTGAGTGAGTGATATATAAGTATGTTTATCAGTTGTCTGGTTGCCATTATACAGGCTCCGCCAGCTAGCCTCAAAGCACTTGTAAAGACGAATCAAACAAGCCCAAACACGATAGGGTTGCGTCATTTAGTTACAGTGTTCCTATGACCACCTTCGACTCCATTATCAGACCTACTCAATATTACCATAATATTGTATAGCTACCAAACCTACATATGTCATGCAAGATTTCATTTCAATAGGATGTCAAGAAGTGGTTCTAATTTAGATTGCAAGATTAGTACCTAAACAAACTCACATACATACAGACATACAAACATTGCAAGTTATAAAAAAGTGCTATGAGCGTCTCAAATGGATCAAACAGCAGATATTGCTTAAACAAATCACAGTATACATAATGCCTTACTACAGTTGTATCATAATACAAGACGAAGTATAATTCCACGTCAGAAAAAAAGAAACGTGGCTCATTACATAAAGTTGTCAAACACAGATGGATAAAACACGTGCGCGGTCCTTTCTCGAAGATACTAAAATATAAAGGACATAAACAAGCGTGCCTGCGTATTTAGTTAATATAGACCACGTTATTTATCCAAAACTATCAATTTAAACCATGGACTAAATGATATCCGGCCTAGAATTGACCACCCCCTTTCCTCCCGTGGATGTCTTAAGACGCGACTAAGGGAAAATCTAGCAGATGGGTAGCAGCGTCTTCTGTAACTTGACCAATATTGCGATTGCCCAAGCCGCTTGCCAAGCGTGGGGATTATAACAACCCCCCTTCTGATAGGGAGGCCTTGATTCAACAGTGAACGTCTTCTGGCTGATGATGACATATTAATTACGATTAAGGATGCTTTTGTTAATTTCTAACAAGGCTTAATGAGCCAGGTTCCCGGTACTAGTTCAACGGGTTAAGACGTTACCTTGACCTCATTAGCGCCGGGGAAAGGTTCCGTTCGATAGCTAATTAAAGCTTAATTTATAGTAATCGATAGAGTTGATTTACCGGAAATATAATCTTTATTTTTAATTATATATTCACAGACTATTTCAGTTTAGACTTAATGTCTGTGTGACACCATAGCGGAAAAATTCCAATCGTGAAGCAATTTTAAAAATATATTGAAAATCATGTTTGTTTATTTTTTCTTAGGATTGATTTATGTATAAAAATACGAACAGATTGCAAAAAAACTAATATTTTATTCGGTGTGACCTACCAGTAGATTTTTTAAGTACTCTTTTCTTGAAATTAATTTGCTCAAAATAGTTCGTTTTTGCAATCATAAAGGATTTACTTTAGATTATTAATTCTGTGTGTAATATCAAAGACATTTGATTCGTGACATTGTAGCGCAATCCCAATTAAAATTACGTTCATTGCCTCAGAGATAACTCAGAGATACATTTTACTTTACAAATTCAAATTGGCCCCGAAATTCTATTACACTCAGCTACGATTAAAATGGATGGAACGCTAACCGTTTCAGTTTGGATGCATTTTCGATTGCCTTCCAATTTACCTGGGAAATACCTTCCATTAACACACTCAACAAAGCATTTTGAAGCCTATTCCAACAGCAATAAGGTTTATCGGAAGTGCATGACGCTGTATGTCTGTGTGTAACTCAAAATGCACATGCGTCGCACGAGCCTACGCGGCCCGTAGCTCGTAGCACTTCTACGGCCAGACGGCGCGCGAACGCCAAACCAACCGCGCGTAGACCCGCTACGACTCGCCGCGCCCAACCCACGGAACTTTTCATACTTTTCTAATGGAACATTAGAGTTTATGTTTTCGAGTGCTGTGAAACAATTTGATTTGATTGATTTGCTAACGTTTGGTGTGTGCTACGAATGGTACATTAATAATAACCAAATATTAAATAACTTAGTGATGTGTGATTGTAACATTTAATATATTTTCCGATAGTTGTTGACATTTTAGTTAGTTAGTGTTATTATTTCGCGGAAATGTCATATTGAGAGATGGCACCATTAAGGATTCCGTCGAACGATGTCTTGGAGGATGCTAACTATAACTTTTCGTCGCACTCTGGCCACGAGACGCGTCACCACTGGCGTCACCACAACCACTCTCACATGAGGGAGGGCCACAAGCACAACATGGTGGATATCCTGTCGAACTCTATCATGGAGGCGATGAACAGTAAGTTCGTGCCGGACAACAGCGTGCTGCCGGACCTGGAGCCGCTGTCGACGCACATGGAGGGCGCGATGGACCGGCACCCGCTGCGGATGAACATGACCCTCAACCGGTCGGACTTGGAGATGATCTCGGACGAGTTCATGTACCGTCACGGAGGCGCGATGACCGCGGTGTACTGCGCGGCGTACCTGCTGGTGTTCCTCGTGGGGCTGGTGGGCAACTGCTTCGTGATCGCGGTGGTGTACCGCTCGCCGAGGATGAGGACCGTCACCAACTTCTTCATCGTGAACCTGGCTGTGGCGGACATTCTAGTGATCGTTTTCTGTTTGCCGGCGACCCTAATGTCCAACATATTTGTCCGTGAGTACCTTAGATACCTAAAGATATTGCAGTTTTAACTTTTTAAGCAAGCAGTCAAGATCCCGAGTCGTTCGTGAAATGCAAATTTTATTCACGACGTGATGTGTCTACGAATTTCAGATATTGTCGGCATTTAATTTATCGCGAGGTAAAATACGAATTTAAATACAAATTCAAATATTGCTTAAATATGTTAAACGAGAATAATTATAAATCTTACTTATGAGAAGATAATTAATTCGTCGTTCTAATGTTCATGACTTATGCTCCATTAAAGCAGTTTTTATTATATAATTCACAGTTAAATGTTATAAATAATATATAATCTTCATGACAGTCTAAACGGTTGATACTAAAAACAAAAATATGACCGTAAAAACGGCCGGTAATTTATTTCGGCCGACATAACGTTATACCTGTTATACAAAAATGAAACGGTTGTTATTCACAGAAGCAATTAAAAGGACTCGAGTACCTTCGATATAAATCAAAGATAACCGGACAACCAAAAAGTTTGTATATACATATATGTTGTGAAAAAAGAAATATATATAGGTTGTAGATACTATTAAAAAATTGCTTAATTAGCATGCCGTATTAATTTCACACGCCGTTATGTCCTTTAAAACGATGTGGATTGATTTGATTAATAGGTGAAAATAATTAATTAATTGCTGTATTTACGATTTGTGCAAGTTTTGATATTCATAGAGACGTAAGTATTTTATATTTAGCAATGGGAGCGGAGTAAAAGGTAAGTACCTTTTTTAAATTATGTAAGCGTTATTATAATAATTATAATATATCATGAAGTTATAATTTATCGTGCAATTTAATGTCGTTTCTGGGTGATTCACTAGCTAGAAGGGAACACGATATCTGTGGCTAGATAGTATGGAAGTATAATATTGTATTACCATTTATAATCGTAGTCTGAATAGGGTTTTTATTTTATATAACCCACAAAAGGGCACTTACAAAACCTCAAATCAACTTGCTTGTTTCTAAAGTGTGGTTTCTATGGAGAAGAACCAGTAAGGAATTCCGTAGTGACAGGTATATTATAATTATGTATAATGTATGTAGTTATCTGGAAGTCGGTGTATAATGCTTCGTCATAAAATTCATTTTAGGTATTTATTGTTTTGTGTACTTCATTATTAGTATAGTTATATAACGTCGCACCTTTATTCCTGGAATGAATTAGTAAATGGTCAACCGATATTTCGTAGTAGCCATAATATTGTAATTACTAGAAACATTTCGTCTGTTTCGTCGGTGTGTTTACGGAAATAAATCTCCAATGCACCGACGTGATTCAAAACAAACATTATACGAGTCAAATATCATCAAAGAGGGGGCTGTAATGGCTGTTTTAGTAGAATATTATTGGGATAATCGGTTGGTCGACTCTTCACGTGACCAAAAGACTGGCATGTTTTCGACTAAAGAATTAGCATTGCTATTCAATGTGGCAATGCTGCCAGCCTTTTGGGCACTCTACCACATCGACAGCGATGAGGAGGAGTACTTCAATGGGTAATTTTTATATATTAAATTATTGGTTTTACCGTAGTAAGTACAAAAATGTAATGAATCGTGTTAAGTTGCAAAATGGTCACAAATCATTATGTTAGAATCTGTGTATGTTCCTGCGGACTGCTGCGCTATGGGTAGCGGGTTCGATTCCTGCACGGGGCATTTGTGTGAACCACAGAGGTTTATCTCCAGACTTCGTGTATTTTTAATTCATAAATTGCGATCTCAATACAGGAGAAATTCCTAGTGTGTGACGAAGTTCTTTTCTAAGAAAAAAATCTAAAGAATACGCCTTTATAAATGTGACCATTTTAGCTCTGCAGTAATCAAATGAAGAATCGAGTGCGCCAATCACTCATCAATCTTGTTGTATTAACCACAAACCTGGTTGTTATAATAACATTGATTCGCCTCGAGACGTTTATTTCGTTCCGCAATTCAATCAATAGCGATTCAATTCTGTTTTATTGGTGCCAAGCCAATTACATTCTGACAGTTACAGAAGACCTAGTTAAAACTGTTTTGATTGTGTTCAGGTTTGCATATTGTTTTGATGTTTAGGCAGCTTCTTGTACACATACTTAGGACTAGATGTACCTATATAGATCTATGTTCTTTATATAGGTATAGTGTTAGGTATAGGTAATGATGGTAAATATGTACTTATTTTATGTGCATAATTGTATTTTAGTGGATTCACGCGTGATTAACTCTATGCAGTGTTAATATTAGCTGGTTTACTTTATCTGATGTTTTCTTGTGTTTGTGGTTTGTGGCTTGTTTCTCATGTTACCTAATTTTAAGATTAAGTGTAAATAATCGTTGGTGGACCGGTGGATGGAATTGGCAAGCTATCGTTCATTGTGGCGTTCTAAGAGGGAGGCCTTTGTTTAACAGTGGACGTCTTCCAGCTGATGATGAATCGTTGGTGAATCTATTTATTACAAAAAAAAATGGCAATAGGTTGGCCTATAATTGGCTAAATCTTGGAGAGCTGTACGAGGGTCAAACTGAAAGTTCTTAGAACTGGCCACTTATAAACAATATAATAAAAAAATAATTCTAATATTTGAAAATAGAACTCTTTGCCAATATTACTGAGTATATATTTCATTAATTTGTCATTTGTTTTACGATTTGGCGGCAAATTGAAAATTGTCTGTGTCACGTCAACATGAATTTAACACGAGAAAATTTTCGTGCAATGATTTTTTATGACTTTCGATGTCATTTAAGTCAACAAGAAAGTTATGATAGACTACGATTGGCCTTTCACGATGAAGCCCCATCTCGTGCGACAGTTTACAACTGGTTTAATGAGTTTAAACGTGGTCGCACTAATCTCACTGATGATTTACGTGACGGACGGCCTTCTACGGCGACGACTGAAGATAACATCTGTGTTGTGCGGCGTATGATAGAGACTGACAAAAGAGTGACCTATCAGCAGATTCGGACAAGCTTAGGCATCGGTATGAGTCAAGTGCACAAAATCCTCCACGAACATTTAGCAGTCAGGAAGCTTTGCGCCCGGTGGATACCTCATAATTTGACTGAGGCTCAAAAACTCCATCGTGTGGATTGGTGCCGTAAAATGATTGAAAGATTTAACGGAGGTGACTCAAATGCTGTGTTCGACATACTAACAGGTGACGAAAGCTGGATTTACTGTTATGATCCTGAAACCAAAAGACAATCTGCTCAGTGGGTGTTTCCTTTCGAGAGGTTGCCAACTAAAGTGAAGAGAGATCGAAGTGCGGGAAAAAAAATGGTGGCCTCGTTCTTTGGAAGGATAGGTCATTTCGCAACAATTGTGTTAGAGGATCAAAAAACAGTTTCTGCAGAATGGTACACTACCAATTGTTTGCCACTTGTCTTGGAAAAAGTTCGAGAGAAACGACCTCGCAGTAGGATCCTCCTTCACCACGACAACGCCTCGTCGCACACCGCTAAGCGAACGATCGACTATTTGGCGACATCAAACGTTGAATTACTGGGTCACCCGCCGTATAGCCCCGACCTCGCCCCTTGTGATTTTTATTTATTTCCAAAAATTAAAGAAAAACTTAAAGGAAAGCGGTTTATGAATGGTGAAGAAGCGGTGGCTGCGTATCGCGATGCCATTGAAGAGAACCCTAAAGACGAGTGGGCAAAGTGCTTTTCCCAGTGGTTCCATCGCATGCAGCGGTGTATTGACGTGAATGGACAATATTTTGAAAAGATATAATAAAACTAATAACTGGCTAATGTAATCAGTTTTTGATTTTCTAAGAACTTTCAGTTTGACCCTCGTACAACTGTACCTTCCGGAAAATATCGGCTTAAGGTTGTATTTGATGTATAACATCACTCCTATATCCCCAGAGGAGTAAGCAGAAGTGTGCTAATTGCTCACCTACATTTCGCCAGACAGTAAAGTCCCGTGTGTAATAGGCGAGCCTACTCCCTATTCCTAGTTAGCCATTGGTGTCTTAGAATGAATTAGAACGCACGTAACGAGCGTAAGATAATACGATATTGTACTTTAGTACGTTGGAAATATGTCCGATTAATGTCTTTACAAATAAAAATTGTGAGATAGAGGAGTGCAGGCTTTGTGGCCTACCCTGGGTGTGGTGGTCTTTGTTCAACAGAGGACGTCTTCCGGCTGATGATGATGATAATGTTATAGGTAGCATTTGTTAATTTACAAATCAATATCACGTGTTTTAAGTATGTACTTAGAATGTGTCGACCGCCACGAAAGTAGGATAAGTGGTGGAACATTCCAGAAGCAATATAATACGTACTATACACGCGCGTCGTAAAGTGCTGTCGGAAACATCTTATTGTGATGCGCGGAGTTCCGAACTTGTATTTATTGCAGTGCTGTTGTGATTCTGTGTCCTCTTGGTTCGCTTTTATTGCTAGCGGAATACAAAGGATATGCCAGAGAGCTTGAATGGATATGTTGGCTTCTGATCTGGATATAAATAAATAAGTTTTCGTTAATACAACACTAGCTGCGCCCCGCGGTGTTGCCAGTTACATTTTTTTGGGATAATATGTAGCCGGTGTGCTGACACCCCACTTAAGAACTTAAGAACTTTCGCCTTTATAGTAATATTAGTGTGATAACGTCAGGCTAGTTTACCGGAAGGGGTAAGTAGAGGTGATAGTACAGGTATACCCAAAATTCGCCATTTATGTTTTAGGTCCTAATGTAAATTTTGAAAGCACAAATCATGACATCCAGAAGCTACTGAGAATTACAATTAAAAAAACCCAATAACTAAACTGTATATAGATTCGTTATATATGAATTTAATGTTGTAGGTATATACATTCGTGGACGGGAGCGTCTTGATCTGTAGATAACAGGTCCATTGAGGATTATGTGGATCATAATGTCTTACGTAACGTGAAGTATATTGATGTTCCTGTAGTCTGTAACATAGACAGAGTTGTACACTCATGATGTACAAGTAGTTTGTAAAGATTAGTAGAGCCTTACCCTTTAAAAGGTCCGCTTTTTATCTGGCAACAAAATCTGAAACCAGGGTTGCTACATTATATATTTTTATAAAAAAACCATTAATTATCTAATCCTAATTACGGATTAGGGTCTCAAAAGCAGTTACATTATGTCTTAACAAAAAATTACTCACAATTTGTTTAGGTAAATATCATATTGGCTGCTGTGTGTAGCACCTACTTTATACGAGTACGTACTATACTATGAGAGCTCTTAGAACGTAAAATGGCGTACTCGCTCACCGTCCACAAGCAATCAACAGGACTTCAAAGGATTCTCCATAACAATAATATATGTAGGTGTGAATATTATAGTTGCTCTTGCATAAAGTACAACTATTTGCACTTCGATTTCATGGAATCGATCGGCAGATATTTATCTCCAGTCTCACTCATATCTGCAAATAAAAGCCAGTGAGCTGTGCACTTCATTAAAAACCTCGCAGATCCTGCAAAGAACGGACAATAGAAAGGATATTCTCGAAACATTTATTTCCAAAAACGTTAGAAACATTTACTGAACAAATACATCCCCTATCCAGTTTATTTGAGAACCGTTCGACCAAAAGTATGAATCTTCGAAAGTCATACAGAGAATAGAGAACTAGCGAATAAAAAACGATGAAACATTTTTAAATACGAAATATCGAAAGGGAACAATCTGATTGGACAGGGTTTCCAATAAATGGGAGTTGAACGGAATTCCCGTATTTTATTCTTGTAGGGAGAGCGGTAATGAAAAGATAGAAGTGATGTGTGAAGCCTTTGATTGTGGAGACAATGTAATATCGAGTGGACTGCATTGAGTATTGACTTTATGTAGCAATTAACAGACTTTTGCAGGCTCTCTTATCGATTTTGTAGCTTATGTTTTTTTTATTAAAAGATTAGTTACGATTGTTTGAATAACGTCTGAGTTTTCTATTGTTGAATTCTCGTTAAATTAATAAGAAAGAAGTATTTTATGGAGCACCGCATTATATAAAAAGCTTTTCTGTTTTGATATTTCTTAAAATCACTGAGAAGTTCCATACAGAAAATCTCAAATACATACCCGATTCTTCGCGCTCGTGTTAGCAGCCATTTAACCAATGAGGCGCGCTAAATAAAATATATTTATGGACCTTAAAAACAAGCTCAAACAAGCCGCGTTTAACGTTAAATAATTGTTACATAAACACCTCAATATGCTTTTAGAGTCAAATGAAAATATTAAGTCATTTGTTTTTCAGTCAAGTATTAAAAGGGTTGAACTTAAGTTCTTAAAATATCAGATTTTGGCAGCGAATTGACGAGCTCGTAAGTGCTTGAACCCTTATGTGTGTGTTGAAATGTATGCACGTCGGGCAAAGACTTTGATAATGGATTGAATAACAGTAGCAGCGAGGATCTAAATGATAATAGTCTTATGACAGCATTTAGAATAATAGAATAGTGGGTTAGTGGTTGAACTGTTCGTCGAAGGTTGCGAGTTTGATCAACGACGAAACAAATAGTTTTGTGATCTAGGTGTATGCAGTACAACAGTACCTACTTAGTGGAGACGATTTAACAGTCTCCCCTCCGATAGGAGACAATACTGCTGTGTTAAAATAGTTGTTTTTAGAAGTAGAGTTCGGTTTTCAGCGTAGACTAAATTGTGTTTTTCTGGTACAATTTTCTCTATTGCAACGCTAGAGTTTGGAAATTTGCCAAAAAATTGGAAGTGCTTGATATTTACCTGGCACCATTTCAAATTAGGAATTACTTTAATTCCTTTTAAAAACTCATTGAAAAAGCTAAAAAGTACTTCTCAATTGCGCTAGAAATTCTAGTTATTATTCACACAAAGAAAACTGATTGCGAATGACAATTATAAACAGCTTCTAGAATGTTCATACGACAGTTTACGGCCCGGAAACTTTCAGCGCGGACGGAATGAGTCCGGGACAGTCTGGAATAAGCGTACGCCTGCATAGTAGGTAGTAAGGGAAATGACATTAGCAAGCAATTATTTTTATCGCGCTTTAGATTCGTGTTGCTTTACGAGCGTTATTCGTTTGCACGAGGTTGCAGGTTTATCCAGGGACTAATGAGGTTTTATAATACTATCATTTTTAACGTTATTTATGTTTACTTTGAGTCTGTTTGTGTACGTGATAATTTATGTTTGTGACACGCACCCACTATACAGGAGAAATTCCCAGTGTAGGGCGCCGTTTAAAAAAAAATATGCTCGCAAATGAGAAATAATAGTTTGGAAAAGCCATTGGTGCAGTGGTTAAGTGATTGGACTACTGCGCTAAAGTATGCGGGTTTGACCCCTACAGGACTTATATTTTGTATGATTTAAAGAATTTTGTTTTTTTATGTGTGAAACACAACCGTGATATAAAAGACATTCATTATAAAAAATACAATTGAGTACTACTATTTAGGTGTACAATAATATTACACAACATGAATAATTACATGAGAAGATGTAATTATTCATGTTGGAACTAGATACCTCTCTGAAGTCTATAACCTAATATTAAGACATGGACACACGTCCGAATGTGCACATCAGTGTGAAATCTGAAACTCGTGCATGACTTGTTAGGTGCGAGTTAAGGCTAGTTATATAATAGTGTTATAAGACAATGTATAGTGGCAATGTATGGAATTAATCATTCACTCTCTCACTAATTAGTAGCAATGGGCTAACTTTTAATATTATAGATATGTTACAGACTGGGGATTTAAATCAAAGAGGACCTGATTAGCGCAGTGGCTAAGCAATTGTGACTGCTGCGGTAAGGGTTGCGGGTTCGATTTTCTCACGGAACAAAAATTTGTGTGATCCAATATCACCTACACAAATACACAGACTCCGGAACCCCTAGCGTAGCAATCCAATCACTTAGCCACTGTGCCAATTAGGTCGTCAAACATATTACAATCATCAAGCAATTTGACAAGCATACACGCAAAAGATTCGATAACAAAAGTTAAGTTTTACGAAGGTATTTCACTAAAAATGTGAGGCTCGTGTAAAACGTTAATCGACGATTACCGACTGTACACTACACCTCTGCTAATACGTAGATATCAAATTAGTTCCAGCCTGAATACGACTGTTTAATCAAAGTCAAGTCAACACAACACTGTACCGTTATTATCTCGACCTCTTTATCCATTCGCTGTCAATAACAAGCCTGGTCAGGTTTATCCACGGTTTAAGAAATTTACGCGAACTTTTACAATTTCCTTTTGACTAGAAACATCTGAAGCGTGTTTCTTTCTAATTATATTAATAAGAGCCGCCTCACTGGCGGCTTTTAGGGTACCGTTAGAGTATTAGAAATCTTTTGATCAAAGTATTCGTTGGTCTAGTTGTCGCTTAGAGAGACTGCTAAACATGAGGTCTCAGGTTCGGATCCCAGGTTGGGCAAAGTGTTACTGGGTTTTTCATCAGGTAATCCTCATACGCAGCATGGAGTCTGGATTTGTGCCGGGTTAGTGGCAGTAGCCTCTCCCCTTATTACATTGGGACCTATAATAACTGGCGAAATGTAGGCGTATTTTACAGTTACCTCTGGCTATTACGAATACAGGCGTGATGTTATGTTTTTAATTCTCTCTAGCAAATTGTCTGTTTGAAATGTGGCAAAATCAGTTGTTATATGCACCTTTTTAAAATAAAAAACTATGTATGAAGCCGCCTCTCAAACTATTTTATTTTCGCTTAAATACATAAACATACATTGTACATACTTAAATATTTACTTATTGATTCACAACTCTACGGAACACTTATGAGAGATTCACCGATACTTAGCCGACATTTTTAAAATATAATTATTTTACGCCGGAAAGGAAAGTAATGTCAAGGTCTTTAGGTTTTGAATTAATTATTTTGTTTCAACCATTATAATTGTGCTCATATTTATACAAGCTATGATGTAAATATAGGTGGCAGTAACAGGACTATCTATTACAAAAGCCTTAATTTTCTTTTGCAGGATATTCAATTAATTTCTACCGGAAAATACAGTCAGGTACAAAAATTACATGCAACTTATTTTTAAACGATATTTTATGTGATGTTCAACATCATTTTCGTGTGTTGCACACGCTGAGCTCAAATTTAAATTGATAAAGGAAATTTGAATTATGAACACGAGCGGGAGCTGGGGTCATATTTAATTTATAAGAGTAACCACCTTTGGAGGTTTTTGTCGGTCCTACTTCATACGAATTACATTTTTGGAACCGTGAAACTATCATTTTAAAGTACCTGTAATTAGTTTAAATAAACTAAAAAAACATTAGTTTGGACGAGAACCTACGCATATGCGTGGCGCAGCTCTGCCAATTGAGCTATCGTGTCATTTTATTTACTTTACTAGCGTCGCTTTATTGTATTATTTAAAGAAATTTGTATATTTATATATATTTCAAAACCTATCTAGCAAAAAATATAATTGCGCTGTATAGTCGTGAAGCAGTTAAATTCTGCAGTAACGCTGTCTCATGCAGTAATTAACACTTAAAATTCAATGGACAATTAATATGGTAGGTATTTGAACGGTAATTAAGGTACAGACAGTACAGTTGTCTAAACCTCAATTAAATTAATACAGGTTTAGTTGGGTAGTTGTTGAAATGAGTTTAAAATTCCTTTTATTTTTCGGTACTTTTAATACCGTTCTCTACATTTCCAAATATACATGTTATTAATATAACTTTTGCCCAATTTACTGAAAATTAAAAGCTTTTACTTCTAAGCGAGCATTCACCTGTCCTTTACCAATTATCGCAATTTATATTTAGCCTTTTCACTGAGTGTACCTCGTTAGAGCTTACTTTGAGCGGCCGGTAGTCGGCTCACTTCGGCAAACTTCGGCGGTGTCCGTGAATCGGCTTCGTTAAGCGATTCTCTTACAATTAAGATGAGCTCAGATAAGCGAGAAAGTTGTTTCTGTTGATTGCAAATAAGTTATACCTATTGGAAGTATTTGTTACGTAGATTTATCGTTTTACTTGCATTTTCTCATTTATATATATTTTTTCTCAGTGTAGGTACAGACAAGTACAGTCACGGTTATAATTCTCAAAGGATTAGAGCTAGACAGAGATGTAGTATCATTAGGCTACCTTTATCAGTAGGTTACATACCTACAAAGAGAGTGGCTTAAAGTTACGTGGCTACAAGTTAAACTGTGGTCGCCGCGGTCAGTCTGGTGACCGAGATATCGAGACCTCTTTGTGCTTCAAAAGGCTCGAAAAGCCATTGGTCCTGCGCCTGATCTCGCTCCGGTTGTGTCAGTCTGCCTTTCCGTCGGATTATGAGAGCGAGAGAATACATATAAGAGTGTGCACCTGTGTTCACACACCCACATATCTTGTACGATATAATTTAATTAGAACAAAATGTACAATGGGCGGTTTTATCGCCAAAAGCGATATCTTTCAGACAACCTTAGGATGGACTAGAGCAATGAATATTTGTACCCACTGCTAGTATTAGCTGTCTATTCTGATTGGAATAAACGTATCGTTATTTCTAACTACGTAACAAAAGCATATTATTATTAAACTTAGTTTTAATCTCAGTGTAAGAGACCTTGATCTTCCCAAAGCATTCAAACCGAAATAGTAGAATCAATACGAAACTAACGGAGCTATCAAAACTTGTTCACATTAAGACAACTAGCGCAACTTTAGAATTGCCATTCAGAAACTTAACTGTAAATACAGCGTTGAGATTTTATCTACCAAGTATATTATATACTATAAGAAAGAGTGAGGGTGGTAGGACTAAAGAGAGACGTATAATTTACCCAGCTGTAGGTAGTGGTAGCCTAGTGGTTGACATACCAGATTTGATGCACAAGGTTGCAGGTTCAAACTCAAGCAAGTATCAATGGGACGTTTTCAAAGTCTTAAAGACTCTCACAGATACCCACCATCGACTAACGGTGACGGAAATCATCATGAGGAAACCTAGATTTAATTCGTTGAAGTCGCCAACTCGCAGTGAGCTAGGGTAAAGATCAATGCTCAATCCTTCTCTTTAAGGGAAGAGGCCTTTGCCCTGCAGTGGGCAGTTATAGGCTGGTTTTATTAGGTTATTATTAGGCTCTTCGCGGCTGAGGAGTAGGTATGAGGACAATAGAGGGGCCCGTAACTACGTTATTACCGCGCCGATTGACCGACCTGCGAGGTTAAGCTGTGCTCGCCGCTGTCACTCTTATGATAGGTGACCGTTTTAACATGTCGAGACCCATTTATGCTTCGAAGGGCACGTTAAGCCGTTGGTCCTGCGCCTGATCTCTCTCCAGGAATTCTCTCTGGTTATCTTAAACATCGTTGTTATATATTACTTAAGGATTAATTTACATACGTTACAGTCGACGTTTATATAATTTAATCCTGTTTTACGATTTATTCTATCGTCTCGTTTTATCTTATTGCCATGCAGACGCGATCGTAATGAGCCAATTACAGCGGATTATGTTATAGGACGTAAAAGGCATTAGGTACTGTTTAATTGAAATAGGTCTAGAAGAAAATCTAACTTACATACCTAGATATAGAAAGATTGTAGGTTTATTAGGTCATAATATTTATGGATTCCTAGAGTGAATTCTAATTCAAGACATAAAGCAAATATGAAATTAAATATCATGTCCGGAATGGTGAGGGAAAGATGAGGATGAGAATGATCAATGGGAGGGCTCTACTTATCCTTTAGGGATACAGACACCTTACCGTGAACTCTTAAAGCAGGACAGTTTACATTATAGAAGCGAGACGCCGCATTACACAGCACTTAGCGACGTCTCACTTCTACATAGAAAACTGTCCTGCTGTAACAGTTCATGGCAAGGGGCTGTAGTGATAGTATACATTGTCTAAACTCACATTATAACCATTTTATTTTAATACATATTTTTTTTTCTTTTTCTTTTCTTTTTAAAAAAACGTCGCCCCACACTAGGAATTTCTCCTGTGTCGTGGGTGCGTTTCACAAACATGAAATATCACATACACAAACACCCAGACTCAGGACAAACATCTGTGGTTCGCACAAAGTTTTGCCCCTTACGGGAATCGAACCCGCAATCCCTAGCGCAGCAGTCCAATCGCTTAGCCACTGCGCTAAACAGGTCGTCAAAAAAACATATATAAAGTCACGCCTATTTCCCCAAGGGGTAGGCAGTCACCAAAGATTTTGCTCCCTTCACTCGCAATACTCTAAAAAGATATTTAGACTTGTGCACGGTTGATGGTAATAAGCTCGCCCCCTAGTTCTATTACTCCGTTCCAATTTTGCCAATCATGTTATAACAAAATGATGATGCACTACCACCTCTACCTGGAATACAGGCATGATGTTATTATCTATAAGTTCCTCATCATAGCCTTAAACACCAAACTAAAACCAATCTCCATCGTTATCGAACAGCAACAGCAACTTGCGGCAACACAAAGCAACGGCTCCGGCAATCTGTCCCACTTCGCGCTTTGTCTTGTTGCTACTTGTTTGACAAACGAGGCCTGATTTGTAGATAGACAAGTAACTTGCCAACTTGTTATCATTCTCTTATGAAGTGATCGGAATAATGTATACCTTAGGGGCTGTAGACCCGCAGTGAGCTAGCGTGGTGGTCAATGCTCAATCCTTTTCTAAACGAGAAGAGGTTTTTGCCCTGCAGTGGGACAGTTATAGGCTGTCATTATTATAAGAACATTAATTCAAGTGCATAAGTGCAATTGAATGATTTGTCAAGTGTCGGTATAAATATTCTGTTTGTATTTTTTTTCATAAAAAGAACAATTTAGGCTTAAATTCAAATTAATTAAAAATTGAAAATAAAAGACAGCTGCCGTGTCGTGTAGGCAAAGACTGCGCCACGGATAGAAGGTCGCGCGTTCGAATCCCGCTTGTGTCCATCATTTTAGAAAAATAAATTTAAGGTCAGAGTGCAAAAGCGTTTCTTCTATGTAAGGAATTTTAGGATACACCATACATTCGCCACTCCGCCTACCTCACAACCACAGGTTAATAAGTCCACTATAACCTCATGAAGTACCGCCAGTCATTGGCTTAACTTTGTGTTTATCTTTGTAGTCATTTTTACGGCAAACGAGGAGAATTGTGTTATAAAAATCTCAAACTCACTGCGCCAATGTAATGAAACGTTAAAAAATACTTCCTTTTAAAGTCGGTTAAAAATAATTGAATTTGACTTAAACCAATTCCAGACAAACAGTAAAACGAAACACCCTCTTAACCCCTGTTCAGTACCGATAAAACTCGCAGTTACACCAATAGAACTCTCTACCTTAAACCGTACATCCACACCGCATTATAACTGAATGGTTTTAAACTGCTCTCACGTTTTATTAAAACTCAAAGTCGCTTTAAGTAACTCGGGGAGTCTAGACGACATAATACTATCGCCTAGGGCCTTATAAATATTTATACGTTCCCCTTGTTGCAATAACACCAAACGCTGAAAACAGATGTATCGATGAACAACTATTTCAAATTGGTTTCTCAAAAGAAAGCTTTACTAAGTTATTTTCTCAGTACATTAAATACACACGGCTAGCTGTGAGTTAACTCTTGTACTGCGTAGCGGATCTGATATCAGCTACGAGCGTAGGCGGCGTAGACTCGTAGTCGCTACGTCGTAGAAGCTGTCTTTTGTTCTTGACATTGTTGTGAGGTGGAAAATATATATTGTATAGACGCGCTTCACTATTCTTTTTTGCGTAGAAATAAATAACTATGATTTTAAAGCAGAATAGGTAACGGAAAAATAACTTTACTTTTAAGAGTGAAATAGTTTACCAAACCCATATTTTTGTCTACTGGGATGTAGGCTTACAGAAGTTCACACGTTTTCCTAAACAACAATACATTGAGAATTTCAGACCCTTTTTGGAAGGTACCTAGGGAGGCCTGATTGGCCGAGAAATACGAAAAAAGGCTAAACGGGACCTCTTCACGAATCCTCGATACTCTAAGGTCTTTAGGGTCCAAAAAACTCTGTGTCTTGTGATCGGTTTATCCAATTTAAGAGAACGTAAAAGATATGAAAGGCTTATAAATATTGTCTTTGAACGGTTTTATTTAAGCTTTTGTTTAAGAATTGATTTACCGTTCGTACATTACTTATTTCTCTTTGATATAACAATGGCGGTTAATGTTTGGCTCTAAGTAGTAATGGGCAGTTGAGTTTTTTTTTAAACTATATTAATGATGAGTCTTAGGTTGATGATTTATTTTAGTATACAAAATTATATATTATTATATGACTTGACATATTCCTACGGTGAAGTGTATCAAAACATAAACATGTGTACTTTTTTTGTACAGTCAACCACAAAATTAGCTGAACATTTAAAGGAGGATGCCAATTTTGGTCCCTGAGTCTCCATTTTTTTTTTTTTTATAGAACCGTCCCCCCACACTAGGAATTTCTCCTGTATCGCAGGTGCGTTTCACAAACATGAAATATTCACATACACAAACACATTAGCTACATCGTTAGATAGGATTTTTTGAGGTAAGCAAAATACCAAATGTCAGTCCGTTCAGAGTTATGCTTCATTAAACATGGCGGTTGCAGCAAATGGCTATTGGAAGGTAGAGCCAAAGTTAACATCCTGACAGCGTCTACATAAAACATCTCTAATTGATGACTATATAACTTGAACTGATGATTTTTTTTCAATATTTGACATTGAACTTCTTAACTTTTAAAGTTAATTTTGGGGCTGACTGTACACTGTAGCATTACGGCGACAATATTTCAGTTTTATTGTTTTACCTCGAGCTAATAAATTCAAGTAAAAAAATATAAAAAACAAAACAAATATGTCTTCTAGTGTATAAGGTCACCTAATGCCCTGGTACACGATCGCCGGGTAAGCAAACAAATTAGAAAAACAACGCACGGGACTGAACCCATGACCTCTGGTGGGTAGGATAGGTCAGGTTTGTAGTATGACATCATTGCGTCGCTATCTATTTATAGACACGCCTTCTCCACGAATTGTATGCACTCGAATTGATACTAATGTGTTTGTAGACGACATAAGAGCAAACTATGGTAAAAACTCAGGTTAGTATGCCGCTCGATCAAGTCATTTAGAGCTGCACCTAGATATAGTGAAAAGATATCAACCAGCTCATTAAGCTCGCTTTGAAATTAAGGATATGTTTAGTTTTTTTCCCACTGACTGTACTTTTTACTCATTTATACAATAGACGGAAAAATTAACAAGTAATATAATTTAAAAAATAAATACCTATGTTTATCTTTCGTCTTTGATGTGCGCCGAAACCACCCATCCGATAATTTTTATATATTTATTTTAAATTTCATGTAACAAAAATTGTACATAGGCAGATTTAATACCTGAGGTATTATTTATCAGTCAACCTTAGATTAGTGTACAGATTATATAAGTTTAGAAACTTTTGAGTGCGCGACAGCGACTGTACCTATCTGACTTAAAAGTTCATTGCAACGCATACACGGCTAGATTAAAATGCGTGCGTCATGCGTGTTATAAAGAACGAATACTAATAATAAGAAAAATCTAATAAGCAATCATGTCATAGTAATGTAGTTTTAACATGCCTCAGCATAAACATTTTAAATGACACGTGTCATAATGTATTATGTGCGTTCGTGACGTCACGAATCACCTTCAAGGCATGAACCCTGTTCTCTCACGTCCGAAGTCTTAATGTCTTACCATCGGTCCCAAACACAATAGATTTCATCACAAACACATTTACCAAATATTTCTTTATAAATAAAAGAAAAAAAAATAATTTAATGAAGATAAATGCGCTAAGCCAAAGGCGAGAAAGCGAGGCACGCGTTCTAACTGAAAAAGATCTAAAAATGACTTGTACATTAAAAAGGGTGTTTGGATCGTAAGCCTCTGTAATTCCAGTAGGTTTTTTCGCTGAGAAAACTTGAAAAGGCCAAACCAAAATATACTTTAGAAACTCTGGTATCGTAAAAGCGTTTACAGTAATATCCACAAGAAAATAAACTAGTAGCGGACCGAACACTTGCCGGTTTTCAATGGTGTGAATGAGATAAGATAGTGATAATATTGCCTACCTTACCTACAAATAAAAACACACGTTTTGTATTTGCAGAAGCGGTATTTTTACACCCTTAATTGTTTTAGTGCACACGTCCTGAGTTCGAATCCCGGGTCGGGCAATGTGTTATTCAGTTTTTCGATTAGGTGATTGTCAGTAGCAGCATGTGATGGCCAGCTCGCCCCCTATTACATTGACCTATAACCTATAACATAACTGACGAAATGACGTGGGTGTACTATAGGTACGCCTCTGCTTACCTCTTCAGGGAATATGGGCCGGATCTCTCTTTTGAAGTACCGCATTAAGAAATAGTCAAAATCTCGTTTTAATTTCTTTCTTTTTGTTATAAATCACTTCGTTGTCTAGCCCATAACGAAATAATGAGCGCGTTACTTAGATGGTTTAAGAAAAATATTAAGTAATTGTTAAGTTGTCTGATGCCAGTCTATTCAATGAAACAATATACACTTCTTACTTGCAAGTTAGCATCCCAAAATGTTTGTTCTAACTTGGTCTAATGACCCACATTACATTTGGCTAGAAGAATGTAACTGGCCCATTTGTTAGGCGTCTAACATACATGATTACTTATTCATATTTTGTTACAGATATCAACATTATTATAATAATAACAAGCACTTGAGCCAATAAACGTTCAAGTGCTTTTGAGATTGAAATATCAAAACATAATTCTCCAAGTTCTAAGTGGTGATGTAATATTCGGTAACATAATTGTAACGTACTTAAAGAAGTACTTTAATTTATAGAAGGGTGTATGAGAGTAATTTACTGCCTACGCCTGTAGCTGCAATTCTTTATAAAGATTTTTTTTTAAAACGTCGCCCCACACTAGGAATTTCTCATATGTCGTGGGAGCTTTTTACATACATGAAACTTCACATACAAAAACACCGCGCATCCGCGGATTACTCAAATTTTTGCCCCGTGCGGTACTCGAACCCACAACCCCAAGCGCAGCAGTCCAACTGTTTATCCTCTGCGCCAATCATATTAAATGTTATTACGAGCACTTGGGCCAGTAAACATGAACACAAAACTCACAACTAAATACCCAGAAATGAAATTATTAATAGTAGGAAAACTAAAGCCATAAAAGAACAGCGTAGCCTATCATAATTGAATCGTTCATTCATTCAAGTCACTTTAACTTTAGGCGGTACTTTAGCGTGTTATCGTTTAATAAGTTACCACTTTGAGCCGCAAGTGATAGCGGTGTGATTTATATGCCGTCTATACGTCACGCGGGACGAGCTGCGGCTTAATTGAGCGTCAAACATGACGTATGATGCACCTGAAAATAATCGAAAATTAACCGCTATTTTTTAGGTAAATTTTATTGCTTTTTGGTGGCATGTGTAAAAAATTCAACTCCAAAAATGTAACGATTACATTTTTATTGCGTAAAGTTAGAATAGCTGACTGTCCTCTCCACTGTTAATGACTAGTATAAAAGCAACTTAATACAACATAAAGCCAACGAACCAAAGCTGGTAACCACAAATCCTACAAAGCATTCGAACCGTACCAACAAACAATGTAAACAGCTCAAAATAAACTGAACTAATACGTCAATGTCTGGAAATTAACTCATATACGTAGAAGTAATCCAAAGGAAGTTGAAGTATTGTTATTTCTATAAATAAAGACAAATGTATAGACATTTATTCTCAGGAATATGACACGCAAGTTGCTGTTTATAAATAGTTTATAATTACTTATGTCCGCCGCTGTGATACACAAAGTATAACCATTTGAGAATAGGTATTTACATTAAAATAAGAACCCATTCAAATCAGATGACACCTAAGCTCTTGTACCTATATAACAATCACTCATGGTTTTGTTTAATTTTTAATTCTTTTAGGAGGACTTTCTATAGCTAAAAACGTCTTAAATTATATTATTGATATTATTACCAGACTCGAACACATGAAATATACACAACCTCATACATACACACACACATACACTCATTCATACACACACACACACACATACATATACACGTAAATATTCACACATACCTCACACACATATCTATACTCACTGTTCTTTAATTCTTATAGTTTCCTTTTTACTTATTATATTAAAATTATTTCAATCATTTATCAGGTTGTACAAAACGGGAAGTGCGGAACATCCTATCACAAGCAAATCCTTGCTTAAAAGGATGGTCCAAATTATATTATGTAAAACAAAATAAGTGATGAAATAAACATTTTTATTATTTTTATTATATTGATCATACAATATTGTTCTTTGCGGGAATCGAACAGCCACAGACTATAAATGTACCTGTATATACTTACCCCTATAATAATATTATCGTGTTGCCAAAATAGGGTTGTAGAATTATCTGGGATAAGTTCATCGTCTCATAATCAATTAACTTTTATCATATCGATCAAAATTTATTTCTTACGCCATAAATCTCTTCCAAATTATCTATTATACTTTAGGTTTAATCAAAGAGTATTTATTGTAGACTAGTCAATGAGCAGCATAGATAAAAGATAATGTAACTAATTCTAGAGAAACCATTAAGAAGTTGCCCTTCAGATATACACTGAGGGCAGAAGTGGGTAGGTATGTACCTACTACCTACTCATTGTTGTGAAACAGTGCTAAGTTTACTTCATTGTGGGCGGGAAACTTTTTAATTGTCACACATACTCCGCTAGAGTCAGTAAAGGACGTGATGTCTGAATCCCAAGTGCGTTTTAGTGTTGTTTAAGTAAACAAGTAAATAAACCTACTTATATTAAGTACCTGCCTAATTATTATAGTAATAATAGACTAAAATAAAAGAAATATTATGTTGGGATCTAGTCGACGAAATGTCGTATGACGGAAAAAGCTTGTAAACAACAAACACATAAGTAGGTAGGAACATAAAGTAAAAATGTGCTTATTTTATTTTAACGAAAATGGTTAAAATATTATGTTCCTAACAACCTACACTGGGCTATACCAATGTATTTGTAGGTCTAAATAAATATAATCTGTGATATTCCAATTGTCTGACCGATTGGCGTAACAAAGAAACGTCTAAAGGCCTATTTAGAAAGAGAAATTACCGATAAGAATACCTATTGTATTCGTTATTGTTAAGAAAAAGGAAAACTATATTTAGTACACGGAATAAATCATAGCTGTGACTGGAGTCCAACGCTCTCACTCACTCGTATGATTTTCATACGAATACTATAGCTATGAATGAAACTTTAAAATATTGCTACAAAAAATCTACTGCGAAAAATCCTATGACGACCTGATGAGCGCAGTGGTTAAGCGATTGGACAGCGCTAAGGGTTGTCGTAAGAAGAAGGGGGAAATTTAGAAGATGGGCAGCAGCGTCTTCTGTCACTTCAACACCAACACTGCGATTCCCAAGCCGCTTGCCCAGCTTGGGGATTATGCCCCCTCCCCGTCTTCTAAAGGGGAGGCCTTTGTTCAATAGTGGACGTCTTCCGGCTGATGATAAAATCAACAATCTCGAGTACTTTTTTAAAACTAACTGTAATAATTGAATGTAAAAAATAAAAATGAAAATCAGTTACAAAGTTTTGTCAATTCACCCTTATGTTTCGATCCACTCCGTCTCGTCTTACTGTATAATTAAAACTACAAGACTCTACTAGTCTACAAGTCTGGTCAGTGACGACACATAAATCTGAATTGTTCTGCCCTCCCTGCATTCATCTCAATTCACTTATCATGTCGACGGATTATGTCGGGACGTTTTATCTCACACACGCATTCTTTAGCGCCATGATTCATCGCGTCAGTGTGGGCATACCATTATGTTTGCAGCATGTGATATAACTTGTTGTACTAGTAATAATAGAATATATATTTCATATAAACGACCTGATTAGCGTAGTGGCTGAGTTATAGTGGGAAAACGATTTGTGTGATCCGGAGATGGTTGTCTCAAATCTGGATGTTTGTGCATGTGATATTTGATGTTCATGGGCAACGTTTTGTATTTGAAAAACATCTGACAGACTGGATGGTCTATTAATTGCAATGCTCGACTACTGGGCGTGAGGTCCTGAGTTCCAATCCCCGGATCGGGCGATGTGTTGTAGGGTTTTTCCAGTGGGAGTTTCTCAAGCGCGACATGGAGTCTGGATTTGTGCCCGGTAATTGACAATAATCTCGTCCCTATTTACATTAGGGCCTACAACTTATGTGTGCTGTTATGTTATGCACAGTAGAGACGGGTCGGCCGGTGACGCAGTTAGACTAATTGGTTAATGCATCATTATTTGATAAATATTTGGAACATTTTCACCTCACGAGCGCTTCAAAAAAACACACGTATTAGTATCAGGGGTCAAGCTCTCTTTTAAAGTCCAGACATATAATGTTATGTGGGAACAATGTAGCTAGACGTCTGGGGTGCTATTTAAGAAATTCTCAGTGTATTACTCGTTTACTTGTTCCTACAGACGCCAATACACACGCATCATTGGAATATGTGTTTGAGGATTCGTATAAACAAAACAAATCAAATGATCAGTATACATTTTGTATAAAAATGGAAAAATAATTCTACAGCCCCCTTATCATGAACTCCTAAAGGAGAAATCCGTTGTGAAAGCAAGACGCCGCTACATGCAGGGTAGTGCGGCATGCATTTTGCTTCCACAAGGGAAAATGTCCTGCTTTTTCAAGTTCGTGATAAGGGGACAGGTCAGTTAAAAGGCCTCGATTTGTTACAATAACCGAAGTTCTTAAAACAAATAGTTTTAAAACCTAAATATTGACTGTAAAACATGAGTTCGCACTCAACATTACCTGGCTGAATCACAGCACATACTAAGGCATAAAACTTTAACTGGCCGTATGTTACACGCCATTAAAGGACATTGGTACCTATAAACATAGACGTACAGGCGACAAGAAAAGTAAATTACTTACTATAATTATTACAGATGACCATCTGCCCGAAATTTCGTCAAAGTAGCCTGTTCACCCTTAAATTTTATTTTATCCTTTATAATTTTGGTATAGATTAACTTCCAATAAGTTCTACAATTGTTTTTTTTTATATTCTACAGTATTGTTTTTAACATTTCCATTTTGGGGAATTATTATTATTACTATCCCCACTTGAATGACGATAGTCAATTCAACATAATATTTAATAGTTTGTAAGTGAAGAAAGCTATTGATATTTATCAATGTCGCCTACACACAGTAAGCTAATGTGTGGTTAAAAATATTGTGATAAAAAACTGCATACATTTATGAATAGTTTTGTAATATTTTTTCAACCTAGTGCGGACTCCAGCTCTCAAATAGTTAAGTTTATAGTTGTAATTTATACAAACTATATGTACTTTTTGAGAGAAATAAATACCTATGTTCATCTTCATATCCGAGTACAAAGACTGTAAAAATTCTAACAAGATCTAGTCATCAAATTCTGACTCAAAAGACCGCCCGTATAACTTCATGATTATTGTTATTTTCCTCGTCAAAGCCATTTGTATATACAATAGGCTAGGTAATATCAATTTGCTGAATCTCAGCCTTCGACGAGCGTTCCGGAATCCTTGGAAATCCCTCAAGAACGAAATTCAAAGTCGTTTCATATTTCTGAATATTACTGACTTCTGGTGTGATTGGTACAGAATCCAATAAATAGAAACGCGGTTATTATTGAATTTCAACGGATTTTCCTCAAAGTCTCCATGAGGCCTTTGACAGTTGATGTACGATTGTACCCAGGGAAACTCAATCAAGAATTTACTACCGAAATAATTATGGAGCTTACGGGTTTCTAGTGGATAAGGGTATCTAGTGATTTCTAGTGGTCCAAAATTGCGAATACGTGGTTTAGGTTCTTATATTTATATTCATAGATACTCCTTTGTATCTATTCTCGATTTTAAAGTCGTAATAAACGTAATAAAACGGTTTTATTGACCGATTCGATGCGAGTTTGGAATTTTAAGTAGTGTTTAAAGCTGGCAAGAGATATAGTTACTTTTTTCCTGTAAGAGATTTTTTGTTGAGTAGTCGAGTTGTTTTGCACTGATTTTATGGACGTTTTTATTGTTGGAATGTAGGTATTTATTAATATTTAAAAAAAAATACTCTATGAAAAAATAAATGTAAATTAATTTAATAACTCCAAGTAGTAGTAGCCGCTCGTAATATTTCTTTTCTTTGGTTATGGCATACTTGGAAAATCCAATTCTTGTCAACATTTATTTGGGTACTTTCCAGAAAATTCCAACTCACTAATTTAATACGTTCAACATAAATCTTTTTTGGTTGCACTCATAAACTACACGAACAATGAATTTCGGACTTTCAGAGATTTGGACTAAACAAAGCTCTTACTCTTCCTTCGAACTATTCCTACAATCTTAGGTTAACATCTCTGGAGGTCGACGACCCAGACTGTACGGAACTATTGTTTCAAAAAATGGCAAAAGCTATTAATTGATGATGACGTAGAAACGATGAAGATAATCAATCAAAAGAAAGTCTATAAGAGGGGAGTTAAAGGTTAGAAGTTCAATCACTTTCGTAAGTTTTAGGGAAGGTTTATCAAAGGATGAGAATGCAGGATTACGAGACTTTGATGGAGATCAAAATAAAATAATAAACATAACATAACGCCTGTATTTCCCAAAGGGTCAGGCAGAAGTCTTTCTGTAGTACCTACATCCATATTTTGTCAATCATGTTATAGGTCCATATGTAATAGGTACAACAACAATAAAAAACCATTGTCCCGACTTGGAAGACTCTGTGCTTGTTTAGACTGAGGAGGTAGTCAAAAAAACAAGAAAAAATAATGTTAAATCATTTTTTTCTTTCCGCAAAAAATTTTCACGCGAAAGATGACCTCTTTAGTGCAAAAATAAGCACATTAATGTATTTTACAATTTTATGACACGTGACCACCAGAAAACGAACAAATGTTTTTTTTTACGCCGCCCCACACTAGGAGTTTTCCCTGTGTCGTGGGTGCATTTCAAAAACATGAAATCGCATACACAAACACCCAGACTCGGGACAAACATCTGCGGTACGCACAAATTTTTGACCAGTGCGGGAATCAAACCCTTAGCGCAGCAGTCCAATTGCTTAGCCACGGCAACAATCAGGTAGTCAGTTAATGAGTTTTTTAAAATATCTAAGTAATTAATGATTAAAAACATGTTAGGTTATTACATGTAAGGAATTTATATTTGCACGCCTCAATAATGAGGCAGAATGTATTGGCTCTTGTGTGATCTATTGTACCTACATTCTGGCAAATAAATGATTATAATACACCTTCGACGAATATAAGGCGAGTTGTTGTAACTCACACTAAGACATTTTCTCACACAAAGATGTATAAAATAAATGTTGATGTCATAAATCCAGTATTCTTTCTACGACGTACTGTTAGGTAATAGGTTAGGTGTCGCAATATCGTGTGCTGGACACATTCGATAAGACTTGTTTGAAGTGTTTTGAAGTTATACAATACCAGGACAGCTATATCTTCGAGGGTATTTGTGGCTAAGCCGAAGTTTCAGGCAGTCTTGCAGCAAGAAAGTTTTCTCTGACGGAAAATATAATTTCCAACTTACGACTGGGAAGTGGCAAGGATTCGCTATTAACTCTGTGACTGAGTTTAAGTTGGAAATAAGAACATTGATATAGAAAAATAGAGAAAATATTATCTTCATGTAAAACAACCAAAAACTTTACATACGCAGGATTCGATCCTTGCACCTCCCGAAGAACTCACAGGCACCATGAATTTTGTTACCAAGGGTGGTGAGGCAGAGAGCATGAATTTCCATTAGGTAACATAAGTTTACGCCTATATTCCCCGAAGGGGTAGGCGGAGGTGCACATAATAGGGCCCACATTTCCCCAGTTATGTTTTAGGTCCCTATGTAATAAGGGCCGAGCCTATTGTTGTCCTCCGGGCATAAATCCAGACTCCATGCTGGTACTGAGAATTACCTGATGGACAAACTGAGTAACACTTTACGTGACTCGGGATTCGAATCCAGGACTTTATGCTTAGCAGTCGCACGTAGCGACCACTACATCAGACACACAGAGGCAGTCGGCATTTGCTAACGCCTTGATTTAACTTTTTTTAGATTTTTTTGTAACTGAGGGTTTTAGCAAACCTTGATTAACCTACCCATATACCTACTGATAGGTTTAAAGTTATTTTTTAATGATATAAAAGCGCATGATTGTTCTCGACACTTACATATTTTCCAAGCATTTCGTATAATGTAGGACTCTGTTAGTGGCAGACATTAGTACCCTAGCTGACACATTTAAAGACGTTTACTTTGGTTCATCTTCGATTTATCGCCTCATATTTATTCATGATACTGAATTGAAACGTGTTTTTGTGAAAATAGCACAATGTCTCAATGATAGGTAGGTATATATTTTTTTTCAATAGACATAGTACTTAAGAACTCATTCATCTAAATGCTTTAAAACTATGTGGATTTGACACTCACAATGTAGGAGGTAATTGAAATATAAGTAATTTAAAAACTAACGTAGGCTGTGTTTTCAGAACATAAATCCACATTGCAAGCGTTTCAGTTTCTTTATTTTCTGATGAACAATATTTAGGTAGTTTTTTACTGAATTACAATCCTGCAACTTAGAGATTTTCAGTAAAAATAAATATAATAACAGAAGTAATACCCAACAAAATATTTGATTAAAAATAAATTCAAATTTATGTCGACTCATTCGTCAGATTTCTGTATATGTAGGTGTGAAAGGAGGGTTATTCTCAAAGGATATTAATGACAATACATCCTTCGTAGAACATTTCCATTCAACATGTTTTTTTTTTATATAATTGGAGTCAACGCACCAATTACGGTGTATTTTATCCCGGGCACGTATACTTCAATAGGCCAAAGTACTTTTGTGGTGTAACAATTACTAAGTCACTGAATTCCTATTAATGTCTCAATTGAATGGCTTTCACATGTTTTTAACATAACATTTGGTTCGTGAGAGTTTTATTAGTTGACGTAACACATTGGTACAGCTAATAAAATTAATTGACGATTTTTGAGTTTGAGTCCTTGAAAAAGATTGTGTTTGTGGGTCATTAAGCTACTAACCCAAAATAACCAAAATACATACATTATCAATATAATAGGTTAGATGTGACACGTTATGTTCCTTAAGACTGCATCCTGCAACACAGGGTATCCTAGTGCCGGTAATCACTTTAGTAATTATATTGTAGCCTTATTTTGAAATAAATAAACTTCTACTGTTTTTATTACTTTTTACTTGTTTCTCTCGAAGTCCGTTACACTACTAATTGTGAAGCGTGCCCATGCGCAATGTTTTAGTGTGTGTTACTTGTAAAGCGCTTAGTCATAGCGGTGATACACTCAAGCGCAGTTTACCAGTAAATGTTTAACTACAGCGAGAGCCAACCGGACTTCGTGAGATAGAACTAAGTAATTTAAAGAGAGCTTCCCATTGTTAACCATTATATAAAAACATTGAACTACTACTGGGAATTTCCCAATAATACCTTTATCGGCTTTGTAATTTAACAATAGTCTAGCTGACAGTTTTTTATTTACTAAAAATTATTTTGACCTAAGAAAGCGGTATAAAAAGTGACACAATACTAAATGCCCCTTTATTTTTGTACTGGCTTTAACTTCAAAGGCGACAATTATAATGTAATTGTAACTATTGTTAAAAACAAAACCGGTCCTTTGACTTAACTTACTTTATGTAATTTCTATGGGCGCTTACATAAAGGCATCAAAAGCTATTGAGTAATAATAGGGAAAATTATATGGGGCTAATTACGCGGTACGCCCAAACTTGTCTTTGATGTTTTCGATAAAAAATACGAAATAAATTGGTATTAGGTACCTATATATTTTTGGCGTCTCTTTGACGAATTCTGCGCAGTAGTTCAGTTCTAATACTGTGAAGGACATAATGAATAATGTAGGTTTATGTTCACGTTTGAGAATTTTGAAGGAGAAAGAAGAGGTGTAAGTTGTACGCCAGAGTTTTGTCATAGGGCGAGTGCTTAGAACTGGTTAAAAGCGGGCAGCGGGGCGGTGGCGGCACCGGTTTCACTAGCTCCACGCCGCTTCCATCGAGAACACTTCAGTACAAATTAATGTATCTTAACCCGCCGCTCCCCGGGGCCGCTGCCCCACCGCCCTGCTGCCCGCTGCCAACCGGTTTACGGACACACACCCAATTTGTTTGCCGATTCGCTAATTATTATAAGTTTTGTTCACCATAGTTTTACCAAATTTCATTACGTTACCAATTAATGTATCAAGGTGCTCCTCTTCGTTAAAATACAATTAAATGACATTTCAGTTATTGAACTTTCATCATTTATTAGGTCGCCTGCAATTACAATATTTTACTGAAAGTTTTAACAATATTAGATTACGTTACCGTAATTATTGAGTTGTTGATTTGTTTAGTGCAGATGGTGGTATAAGTTTAAATTAACACCTGCTTCTAAACTTGTTGTACAGTCGACAACAAAACTAGCTGAACGAACGACTACATTTTTTACATTAATTAAATAACAATTGTTACGCCAAACGCTAAAGAACTAAAGTCTCCGACATAGTTTAAAGATGCACGTTGAAATGGCAATATTGGCCATATCGCTCAAAGAACCGATAACCACTGGGGAAGAAAGGTTCTCGAGTGACGACCACAAACCGGACGACGCAGCGTTGCCAGGCCGGAACCAGGTGGACCGAAAATATTGTCAGAGTTACGGGCAAACGGGAAGAAGATGCAAATGGGAAGACCTTTGTTTACTTTTTTTACGTTGTACTTCTTCCAGCTGATGATGATGATGAAGAATTTGTTACATAGTAAAAACTATTATAATATTCTCATCAACATTAGGACTCTCTTATAACTTGAGCCTATACCTTGAATTTATGTATATTTCTTTGTAATCGAATTATTCGACTTTAAGTTTCTAACTAGTTACATTACGTTTGTTGCTGACTGTACACAACTAAGTTCGACCTCTGGTGCTGTTACGTTAGGTATTTGTTTTTGAAGTAGAATAACCCAATGACATTTACGCCTGTGTTTATACTACTTTATATTAAAGCCTCTACATTTCGTTAATATTTTTAGTATTTGTTTAGCTAATTATCACATCGAGACTGGTCATGCTGTGGTGTAGATATTGTTCAGTCAAGAAGTATAGTAGCATCCTGGGCGGTCTGTGATAATATTATGATAATCCCTACTAATATTATAAACGCGAAAGTTTGTAAGTATGGAGGTAGCTGACACCCTGGGTTAACACATAGGCTACTTTTTATCCCGAAAAAGTGTAGCGGGTCACACCGCGGGGCGCAGCCAGTTATCAATAAAACCTAAGTAGGTATCATCACTCGAAGAAGCTCTCTCCTTGCTCCCAGAAGATTCAACAGATTAGATAGCTTTTTTAAAACGAATAAATCTCTGATCTTCGTATCTTTTCTACCATCATTTAATAAAAGTGAAGTACTGAGTTGCACTCGACACGTGGCGTTATTGCAATGTCAGTAACTCCCGTAATTTTTAATAACATTGCTATATACTGAGAAGTATTCCATTATTACACGTGCGTTCTGCATATTATGTTTCGTGTGCAAAACATCACAAAACCATCACTCGTATTTATTTCATGCAAGTTCATGTTCATGCAGGCAGCCTAGTGGTTGACATAACGCTTTAATATGCACAAGAATGCGTGTTCAAACCCTGGCAAGTATCAATATGACTTTTTCAATGTCATAAATACTTCTTAGATATTTTAAGACACCATTGACTAACGTTGATGAAAAACATCGTCAGGAAACCTGGATTAATAATCTGAAATTGCCAACCCGCAGTGAGCTAGCGTGGTGATCAATGTTCAATCCTTCTCTATTAGAGATGAGGCCTTAGTCCTGCAGTGGGACAGTTACAGACTATTTTTATTATTACCCCGCAGAAATAAATGTTCACCTCACCTGTGCCAATCTGTAGGCTTATATCATCCATTCTATTTATATTGGTTGTCGATCACTCCAAGTTTTTTGCTGACAAGCGTCGTCTAAGCACCTTCAGACCAAGTGCGAATCGCGACAACCGCGTCAACCGCATGACACGGGTGAACGACCCAAAGATGTCTAAAAATAAAACGTTTATTATCAAAGCAAACAATCTGACACCGCCAATTGTATGTCTACAGATTCTAAGACAATTTAACTGAACAAACAGGATGAAGATGTCTCGTTGATTCAGATCGTCCTAGCTCACTGTTGGTTCTGATCTTGAAACACGTGCAGGATTATAATGTCTGGATTTAAACCTTATTGGTGGAGTCTAGAATGATGGGTGTTTTAGTACGAAGTTTTGAAGCAATTACCTGGACTTATTTTGTTAGAAGATTTTTATAAAAGAAAAAAATAGAAGATTGCGCGGAACTTTAGTAAATTTTAGAAAACATAACGACTTTTATAAATTCTAACTTTTCTAATGTGATCATGACGTTTGACATAAATTTCAATCAAATAGTCTAAACGACATTAAGACAGGATTACGTCTATCAGCTCGTCCTATATAAAGTGCCTATTGCTATACATATATTGGATCTACAATTCTACATAATTCTTGCAATGTGTAAAACAGGAGGTTGTTTAATGTTAATCTCATATAAGGTTTTTCCAACATTTTCTGCGTACGAAATTAGCTGTTCCATTTAGCTGGGTTCCGTTCCAGGAACACAGCCGCATATTTTTTGTCAACTTAGGCAGGACACTAAACGAATAAAGTTTACACAGAAATGTTTATCCGGGCTCTGACAGGCGAAGTTCTGTGGAGCCCGCCCTTAAACCGTCTCATTAACATGAATTAGTACTGAATTACATTTTCATCTCAAAAATATACGCGAAACGTCTGCAAGTTTGTCGTGTTGATGATACTTGTAGTTACTGGTAAAGGAACTTGGTGTCGGTGTTAACGGCCTGCTAATTAGTTATTTGATAGATGTCGAAAGGCGGGAATTTAGTTTTTTTATGTATGTATGAGCAGTGATAGCCGAGTAGTATGAGGACTGCCTAGTCAAAGGTCGGAAGTACAAAACCCGGCACGCACCAATATCTTTTCGAATTCATTTACTTAGGTAATATACATTAGTTATCAGTTGCTAAAAACGGTGACGGAAAACATCGTCAGGAAACTGGCACATCTTAAAGATTTTTCAATGGTGTATATTGTTAGAGGCCTACAGGCGGTTTAAACTCTGACACCAGGTTGTTCACCGTGATGAAAAAAGTTTCACATACATGAAATATCATAAACACAAACACCCAAACATGGGATAAACATCTGGGGATCACACAATTTTTTGTTCCGTGCAGGAATCGATCCTTTAGCGCAGCAGTCTAATAATTGCCACTGTGCCCATCGGGACATTGATTCTCTTATTATTGTTCACCAAATATAAGTATGTCCAATCTAAGGATAATGTACAATGGGCGGTCTTATCGCTCTAGGCAATCGAGGTAACTCTGCTTAGGAATCAAACCAGCGACCACTGGTGTAGAATTTAAAGTACCCCACGAAAACAAATACGAATGATTATTTGTTTGTAGACGATAATATTGAAAAAGTAATCGAAGTTCGAAACCTATTATTTGTCCGTCCAATGACTTCTAGCAGCCTCCTTACCATGAACTCTTAAAGCAGGACCGTTTATTTTGTGGAAGCGAGACGCTGTATTATCTCTGTACGTAGCGGGGTCTCGCTTCTATATCGTAAACTGTCCTGTTGAGTTCATGGTAAGGGGGCTGACGTCTGTAGAATAAGCTTTTGTAGGCAAATAAATACTGAGTCTTATTTACTTAGGACTACCGACAAAACTTCTTAATACTGAGAGGATATGTTTGAGAAACAATCATTAAAACTGTCTAGATGTATTTGTAGGACTCTTTAGTATATGTTGCAAAGTAGTACCTTATTGTATCTACTATATTTTCTCTTATTTTGGAAATAAATAACATACTCACGCTTTTATTCCCCAAAGGGCTAGGCAGAGGTGCACATAATTATAGTACACCGACATTTCATGATGTAGATAATTATGTTACTGAGAATTAACCCTAGTAACATTTTTCCCGACCTGGGATTCGAACTCAGGAGCTTGTGCTCAGTAGGCAAGCTTGGCGATAAAAATCAAAGCTTGGTAATTAGATTAGATGTCATGGTGATGTGATGATGGTTAACCGACATCAAAAAGGTGGAGGTTCTCAATTCGTCTGTATGTTTTGTTTTTATACAGAAAGTAACAACTAAAATATTAAACCTATTTTAGAATACCTACCTTATTGAATTTCTTATACTTACTTTCTGCAGGCTGTATCGTACTTAGTCGAACATATTATCAAAGTTGAAACATCTTCATGCTATAAAGTTGCCGGACTAAAAAACAGTATCCCCTACCGTAGGTATTAATTAATGCGAGTATGACGTTTCTGTCTGCCCTCGATGCCTCGATGTCGTAAAGATAACGGGGTCGTTAACACTTCTTAATTGGGATTTATGAATTTACTGACTATTACAGTTCGCGTGGATTTTTGGAAATATGGCAGTCTTGCGGTGTGTGGGGGGGACCTATTTTTGGATTCTGATCTGGTTTTCCAAGTAATATTTTATGTACCTAGAAGAACTAATGTGTTATAAAGTCTGTTAATATAGCTGGCTATGTGGCAGTGTATGATTGTAAATTGTAATAAATAGCAAAATATTTTGGATTAGGTAAAAACATGTAATTATTTTAGGGTAAGGCCTTTGGTCAACAGGTCAGGACAGGTCGACGTCTTTCGGCTGTCCAGATGATGATATTGAAAAATATACTTTATATTTTTTCATTTAAATAACGTTATTCATGATAGTACCTTAAATTAAATCCAAATTAAATTAAGGAAGTAAATATTGTGGCTTCAGCAGCCCCCTTACCATGAGCTCTTAATGCCAGACATTTTCCGTTGTGGAAGCGAGACGCTGCTATGTGCAGTTTAGAGCGACGTCTCGCTACTGAAACGGAAAATGCCCTGCTTTCAAAGCTCGTTGTAAGAGGGCTGAGAGCAGAAGTAGGGATAAGACTATAGGTACTTTTAGATTTTAACCCTCTACTGCGAGGTATGTTAAAAGGAAAATATTTTGTCCGAAATTGTTTGGTATAATCATTAAGCTTATTAAAACAAATGTTAAAGTTGTTGAATGCTATATCAACAACAATACTCCCTGGTGGTTGTTCCAGCAAGTTTCTTGACAACACCGCCAGGGGTCGTGTTAGTAGGTTGTATTTGTTTTCATTGGTAACTTGGGGTTCTTATTTGACTTTCAAACTTCAAGTTGACTATCGTCTCGTCTAGTGGTCGGCTTTCTGTGTGAATAGCTGTGGCTGGTTTAGTATCGACCTTAGATAAATATGTTTTCATATAGAAATTCCGAAAAAAAAAAATTCGATCTTGTGAATAACCATACGTCACTGGTAACCAAAGAAGTGGGCAAGACAATACTGTGTAGTTTATTTTTGTTTTGTATTTCTGCTATTAAAGTATATGTACGTTATCAAAACTATTTATTTCTTTTTAATTATTTTAATATTGTTTTCATTATTATCTTCCATTTTCCAATTAATATCATACTCGTACGTAATAACATTCACAGTTCAAAAGCGTTGTTCTGAAAACCTACCTGATGCAGTAAAACCGTAATCAATGGAAGTAATGCCAGGTACGCAGCACCGCTGCCCCATGACCCAGTTCCGTGGGGTGAGTGACCCCATTGCTGACTCACCCCAACTTGCAATACTAGGCGCATAGCTTGCAATGCTTCGATTTGCCGTTGAATTTTAACGAATGTGGCATTTTGTGTTGCTATTATAATGTCGTAAGTGCCTATTATGTAACTAAAATATGACTTATATTTCTCCTTGATTGTACTGTTTTAGAAAATTATGATTATGTCTACTTAAATAACTATTTTTTTTAAGTTTTTAGTCCATTAAGTAGAGGACGCTTATTCAGAAGTTCGTTTTAGTTTTTTTAACAGTAACAGAACCTTGTAATATTGAAAATATATCGAACTCAAGAAGAGAGAAAGAGAACTAAAAGGTAATGATAGCCGAGTGGTTTGACCGTTGGACTGCCAAGTTAAAGGTCGCGGGTTGAAACCCAATCTTGTGGCCAAACCAAATACACTATATCTTTTCAAATTCACGTTCATATTATAAATTAGTAATCAATTGCTAAAAATGGTGAAGGAAAACATCGTAAGGAAACCGGCACACCTGAAAGATTTCTCAACGGTGTGTCCTGCCTTATAAGACTTATAGGCGGTTTTAACACTGGCATCAGGTTGTTCATCAAACATACGATAAGAAGAAGCAGTATAATTGGAAACATATTATAAAACTTAATGGAACAACCTTAATTACTTGTGTGAATGACAGGTTGCGTTAGAAGCGAATAGTAATTAAAACACCTTTATCTAGGGCCTATTAAAACTTTATTGTGTTAGCCTAATAGACAGTTCATTAAGCCACGCGTGGGAGTGGAGTAACTCCGAGTATCCATTATTCAATGTGAGGCGTTTGATTGCAGGAATATCAAAGTTTAGTGCCAAATTGTGTCTCCGATCAACTAAAGTGCCGAGCCACTAAATTTGCCTCTTCGAAAGTGTTAATGTAATGGCTTAAGTGTTAGGTGGGGGCGTTGAACTGCATATACGATATTGAAAAGATTTTTTTAGAGATTGTATGTAAACTGCCACACGTAACTTGTAGCAATACGGAGTTTGGATTTGTGGCCGGTTGGTGGCAATAGGCTCGCCCACTATTACATTTTTTTTTTTTAAAAAACGTCGCCCCACACTAGGAATTTCTCCTGTATCGCAGGTGCGTTTCACAAACATGAAATATTCACATACACAAACACCCAGACTCGGGACAAACATCTGTAGTTCGCACAAAGTTTTGCCCCAAACGGGAATCGAACCCGCAACCCTTAGCGCAGCACTCCAATCGCTTACCCACTGCGCTAATCAGGTGATTGACATTGGGACCTTTTACATAACTGGCAAAATGTGGGTGTACTTTAAAGTCACCTCTACCCATCCCTTCGAGAAATACAGGCGTGACGTTATGTTATGTTTATTCATTTAGGTGTTACTCGTAAACGGAGGCTATTACATCGAATCTCGCCACGTGACTGAATTAGCAGCTAAATGTGTGTGTCCTGATAAAAAAGAACATCTCTGCTTACTCCTAAGTCCTATGTAACGTCAGGTCCAGTATTCATGCGACAAAAATAACTTTATAATATATATAATAATATTAAATTCTTATCGCACCTATTCAACAATTCAAGCCATTAAATAAGCACATCGCACACGTGCACGGTATAATTATATACAATAATCCTGAATGGCCTGAACGCAAGTATAGTTCCATCTCTAGCTTTCAGGACGTTGCCACGAGCGTTGGCCCGAAACTTAATATAGTGGCCACGTGTACTGAGCTCGCCCACACCCGAATACAACGAACTCCTCATTCACATATCCTCTTGAATATCATTATACACATAGTCGTGTCTGTGGTTTTCTTGATTGTGACGTTATATTCATTTTTATGTTAATATTTTTATAATAATAATAACAGCCTATAACTGTCCCACTGCAGGGCAAAAGCCTCTTCTCTTATAAAGAAGGATTGAGCATTGATCACCGCGCTAGCTTACTGCGGATCGGCAATTTCATATAATTAATCCCAGGTTTCCTCACGGTGTATTTTTAATATTCTTATAATAGTAGTATTCTTATATTATGTACTAGTATAGATACGTCATATACTAACAAAATGAACGAGAAAAGTGTTCTGAACTTTGAGTCAGAACTGCACTAGTCTTATATCAAATCGGACAACAATTGTACTACCCAAGACTACAACTATCCCCTTTTTAGGTCTTCAGAATGCGCGCGGTAATAACATATCTGTACCTTTTGAATATCATTGTTCCTATTGCTCTTGCTGATTCCCGAGTTCAGAAGAGCTTAAAGTCATGAATCTCACAAAAACAAACGCCCAGATTTTAATCACAACCCTAAACAATTCTACTTAAATCACAAACTGTTGTGTTAGAATATACCTAATGTAATATTTTGAAATATATGTCTGTAATATCCCAAGTTATAACATACGTTTGACTTCTCTTGAACTCAACTCTAAAAGTCAATGCAACAACGTCTCTTTGGGACTGATTTCTAAACTTTGTTGATTGATTTAGGCGTTACTGAACTTGCACTTTGATAGGTTTCAATGTTTGATTTATATTTAGTAATCGAACAACAAAATAATTTTAGAACTTTATTTCTTTGTTACAGCTAGACCAATCAGCATTAATATAATTTTATTTTCATAAACATACATACTTAACTATATTTCTAATCAAAATACTAGAAAAGAGCATTTGAAAGTTGGTGAAAGCTTAAGTCCTAATATAATATTTATTACAATATTTTTTAAACTTCAACTTTTATTAAACATAAATGCTCGGTCAGACAATTAACTCCAATTACTTATACGAAACTAGCACTAAACAAGCTAAATAAATCATACGTACATTATAACTTCAATACATTACATCAACCCTATAATGTACAATGTACATGACATGTATTGATACAACCACAATGATTTATTTTTATTCCGTCCCTTATCCGGGTTATTAGGCACTTACGTAGTAATTAATAGAAGACTAACGCACCATATATCGTGATTGTTCCACTGTCCCACAACTGGTGTGTTCACCTCACAAAATGAATTTACGAGAGCCCATGTCCCTTTTAGGGTTACTTGGTACCTCGTATTTGTGTTAAATTGTTTTATACGGAGCTTTGTCTTTGGGATTAAACCTGGCGTACCCGGGTTGACTTTTATTTGACTACGTACTTGACTATAAGAAGCTGTTAGGGTGTTAAAATCAGTCAATAATGTGTTAAAATTGTGTTTTTTACGGAAAGCGAAGTAAATAATATGAATGATTAATTTAAAAATGACCCAAAAACATTGCTTCCAGAAAAACTATTGATATTATTATAGTAATAGGGACGTTTGGACGTACAAAATAAACGTCCAACCGTATAATGAATCACAAAATTACTCGTATGTGAAAAAAATACTTGCTTACTGCAAAAAAAAATATCAGGCATAATAACAGTTTCCCTCTACAACGGGCCCACGTTTTTGGCACGTTGATTTTATATTATATCTTATTGTTCTAACACGGCCGATGTAAAGAGTTAGGCAGCCTAACTAGCCTTATTAAAAGTTTGGCCTTTGTATTTTCAGGATAGAGTTGAAACGGTAGTATGAACGTTAATATAATTAATTAAATTTTGTAACATACTGACTTTACATGCTTTTTGTTTGGTTAACATCTGTTTAAATAGCATGTTTTATGTAATAAAAACATGATTAAGATCAGTTGGTTTCCAGTTACAATTCGGAGAGTAGATGTTAGTATTTTTAATATGTTTGAAAATAGCCCCGCTTTCGTATAAAATTAAACTGTATAATGTCTATCTAATAGCAGTATTTACACTTTTTTACCCATACGTAATTTTCTTAAAAAAGCTTTTTTTTGACAAATGATACCTGGTCGTCTATGTCGTGAATGTTTAATGTTGTACAAATGGATAAAGTATATGTATCTAGGCCACTACTGCTTGTAGTAAATTGCTATCTAAACCCTGTCAGAGTCAGTAGAACAGCTAGACCATTTAGTTTCAATAAGAGGGTGATTCGCATTTTTTATTCAGCGCCACATTTTAGGTTTCTCGGTGACCGGGTTGGTAGTTATTGAATTTACAATAAATTTGGGACGGACGATGCGCCAAGTATTATATGAGGGTCTAGATGACAGATTGAGTGTTTTTGTTAGGTTAGGTAAGGATCGAACGTTAACTAGGCCGGGTTTTAGGGTGACGTGACCGAAAATGGTCCCTGAGGTAGGGACCGATAACTAATACGGTACCGTAGAAATTACTTAGCTCCTTGTCTGATCGCCCATTTGTCTGTATATTATCATTGATTAAGGTATAATACTTTGTCTGGGTTATTATTCCCAATTTGCAGGAGATATGAAGATATGGAATGAGATAAGCTGATGATGATGGCCACGAACCCCTGAGACACTAATGAAGTTAGGACTGGACCGGAATTTTTGTAGGAATGTTCTGGAATTTTCGATCTTCCACTTGGCCTGTTTCCGCGTTCGCTTCTGATCAGTCAAATGGGATGTGTGCTCGTTAGTTAATGTACGATGGGGACATAATCCTACTTTGTAAAAATAGCTTCTTACTTCCCTTGAGATCAAATGATATTCTAGATATATCTATATGCTATACGTCGCTGCGTCCTGTGAATAGCAATACGCTTGCCTATTATAACAACAAGTATAGTCGTATACTATTAAGCGATATGTTAATAATCGGCCCTTCTGATCTGGGACTAGCTAACTGCACAGGAGATATTACAGTGTACAAGTATGTGCGCAAACACTGGTGCATTCCCTATTCCCTCACTCTCATAGTCCGATGGGACGGTAGACCGACACGATCGCAGAGAGATCAGGCGCAGAACTAACGGCTTAACGTGCCTGCCGAAGCACGGAGGGGTGAAAACGGTCACCCGTCACAAGTCCGACCGCGTGGAGCACGGCTTAACCTCGCAGATGCGCGGTAGCCACGTAGCTACGACCCTCTCTCGAGAAACGTTAATGTATAAGGCAAGCAGATTTTCCTTTACACTAAAGTTCACTAAGCTTCTAAAGTGCAATTGTCACTGGTAAACAAATACATAAGTAAATAATATATTCAGACTCATAATGGACAACCATTAAAAGACCAATACAAGTATGTCCATAGTCAATCCAAGAAAGACTTAATTAAGATATTACATAGTAAGCAGAAAAACGGACTAATACAGCCGTCCTCCAATACGGCAGAAGAAAATCGGGTCACGGAGGCTTTTTGCTCACGTCGGCTAAATCCTTGAAGATATATCTGCCTTTTGCGTAAAAGGATTGTTCATCTTAAAAAGATTTCTTGAGGAATACACAGACGTATTTGTAACGGCTTGAATGATTAACCTTCATATTTTTTAGGTATATAAAGGTGTATAAAGACAATTTGTTTTCTTGCTGTTTAAGCAGTAAGAAGGTTTCAATTACTTTTAGGTAAAGGTGACTAGGCCTGTGGTGAGGAGGTTTGGTGATAAGGGCTAGATTACCGAGGATTTTACTTGTACAAAACTCAAAAATTTTTTTTTCTTTTAAAAACGTCGCCATACACGTGGAATTTTTCAGTGTCGTGAAAAACATGAAATATCATATACACAATTACACATACACCCAGACTCGGGACAAATATCTGCAGATCACACAATTTTTGTCCCGTGCGGGTATCAAACCCGTAACCCTTTGCACAGTAGTACCTACAATCGCATAGCTACTGCGGGTTCGACAAATACTGTGTGATCTGCAGATGTTTGTATCATTATATGATATGATACAAGAGAAATTACTAGATGACGTTTTTAAAAGAAAAACAAGACAAAAAAAATCAAGTCACACCAATTGCTATTCACAATTATACTATACATTTGATCCGACATTCCCTTTAAATTCCACACGATACTAAGGACAAAATGCTCAGAATAAGCTTAAAACAAAAGTCTCATACACAACTTTGTGGAGTCAGCAGCAATTCAATCTTCTGCAAGTAAAGTTGAAGTAATCATGGAGCATACGCTAGTGTGGGGACGCCGAGTGAATATATTAGTGCTTTAGTGCTAGTCTGGTTGGGTGGCTTACTATACTGTGCTCAGTGATAATAGTGGATTTGACTGTCGGGTGCTTGGAATAAGATGCTTGTTCATAACTAAATCGATCTCAAAGAGTTACGAAATTTTGACAAGAATTTTCCGGTGGATGCGGCAGTTGAAATCAATTTGTTCGTAGGTGCCGAAACGAAAGTAAACCTCAAAATTCCCCTAAAAAATAGGTACAGTGTTGATATATATTATGCTGACTTGTTTCTCATCAGTGTTCATGAGTTTAAAAAGTTACTTTATGAATGTCTTTAACTTTTATTTATGATTTATCTCCCCATTTTTTTATGTCTACTTAATGTATTCTACTAGCTATTAATATAAAAATAATCATGGGACAGCTCACAAAAGGTCATCTGATCCTAAACTAGGCAGAGCCTATATTATGGCAACCAGACAACTGAAACTGATAAACATACTTATATATCCCTAAATATTATACATGCATATTATAGATAAATTACACCTGGTCACAGAGCGAATGATTATGTTCATCACACAAAAATTTGTCCTGAGTGAGAATCGAACCCACGACCTCCGTTCTTAGCAGTCAGGGTCACTAGCCACTAGACCAACAAGCCAGTCGCAATAGTCAAAAACTTTTTTTTTTATTGATTCAATTACCTTACCATTACAAAGTCTATACTATACTATCTTTATTTTAGCAGTAAGTATATAATCGAATATAATAAAGTAACAATAAATGTTAACTTCAATCTAAAACCGAAGGCATCTATTGAATGGCCATAGTAAGTGACCATTAACTGCACTACAGCGTTTAAAGCTAACGGCTCAATACTTTAGCTCAGTTAGTTTCTATGTACCGACAATTAAATGGTGCACAACATCGGTAGGTATACGAGTAGAAATGTCTGATAGAGACAGTTGGACACATTCAATTCAATAAGTTGAAGAAATTCAGAGACAATTCCTTCAACTAACACTATTAGATACAGAGGGTTGAGGTTATTAAATTTAATTACAATAAAACCCTGATTATAGTTGAAAATATAATTCGTTGGCTGCCACGTTGGTCTAGTGGTTGCTAAGCGCGACTGCTGAGCACGAGGACCTGGGTTCGAATCCCGGGTCGGGCAAATGGTTACTGGGTTTTCCATTAGGTAATTCTTAGTAGTAGCACGGAGTCTTGATTTGTGCCTGGTTGATGGCAACAGGCTCGTCCCCTATTACATTGAGACCTAAAAACATAACTGGCGAAATGTGGGTGTACTGTATGTGCACCTCTGCGTACCCCTTCGGGGAATACAGGCGTGATGTTATGTTATGTTATATAATTCGTTAGCAATTAATAGATTAGATGACTTCAATAAGCTCTAATCCGCACCACGGGCACTTGGATAATTAAGTGACACTTCAAACTTATAACCTGTTTTTGTACTGAAATTGATTTTAGTCTTGCTCCTTAAAATGTAAAATGCGAAGCCTGGTATCTCGTGTATTGAAATTAGCCAAGTTTATCTTGACAAACGAGGTAACAAATCACTCGCTCTTAATAAATGATATAAGATAAGTATTTATTAAACAAAAGATTACTGAGTAATTCTGACAAATAATTAACTAGCTACTAAAATATTTAATTAAAGCTGCATTCAAAGGTAAGATATTGGCCTGAAATGAAAATCATTAATTGCCATTTGCGCAATAACAAGCAATCCAATTTCTGGAATTTAGGCGATATCCATGTCGATTACGACACAAATATTACACATTTATGAAATAGCGGCTAGCAATCAATCATATCGCATCGAAGGGGTTAGCCTCACCTATGTGTGCATCGAGATGCCGTAAACTATGTGCATGTGTGTGTGCATTCGAACGCAACACTAGACTGCGTCGCTATCGAGCGGCTTGCGGCCAACGACCCCACAATACTGTACTTTCAGGCGAAATCGTGCTCTAATTTATGCTGACTGTGGAAAATCTGGATTTATAGCGCGAAAAAAATCGCGTGGAAGCGATAAACTGAGTCAGCTTGTGAAGTTTGGTCTTTGTTAATATACTTTGGAAGCACGCAATATGGTCTTAGAAGATTGCATTTGACTTATGAGTGCTTTATTTGCTGCTCTTAAGAGAGTCATTCTCTTTTTTCAGTTAAATTGTCGTTGAGATTTTTATCGTATTTAGTAAATTTGCAGTTTTATGAGAAATTCTCGGATAATAGACTCGGAAATATTCATAGCAGTATCTGGTTGGTCTATTTCGTTGCATTCACTGTACAGGCAAGTTCTCGGTTTGGGCCAAATTAAAACAGCGGTTCATCGTCTGATCAGCGCTGTGTTTTATTTTATGGTTACAATGGACAAAAAAATTCTAACTCAAGTGGGATTATCTGTGCAAGTCCCACGTGTAGCAGATTGTATACCGTTCTACATTCAGATTGAAATAGGGCATCTGCTTTTAGAGCGCCAGTCCATTTATGATGTCTATTATTCCCACGCAGATCGTAGTGCGTAAAACCTCTTTGAAGGCCTAGGATCATTGAAAATGTGTACGATCTGTTACTGATGCTAGAAGATGTTTTTAAAAACTAATAAGTTTAACGAATTTTTGTTTTAATATTTCTGTAGGTGAATTGTTGTCGACAACAATATAAAGAATATAATATTGTAATAATTAAGATTCGCCACAAAGATTTAACAGTCAAATTATTAACAAAATATAATATTTTACTAAACAAATTCATTTGATTAAATTGCTTCGCTACATGTATGCATATTTATTTAAAATTGCTCTTCACTTACCGTAGTATATCGTGGCTCAGTGTATATATCTACTACCTTTTTCATGAACTGAAAGAGACGTCACCTGAACGATCGTCTAGTTGGGCATCTACGGTGAAGCATCTTTCTCCCAGCCATTATTTTGGCATCTCTCAGTGGCCTCTACCAGTATTCACGCAGATAATACTTTACAGACGAAAGCGAACAACATCTTATCTCAAGGAAACCCCCGGTGTTTACTCTAGCAGAATAATGTTATATTACTTTATAACAAATAAAAATACTCCAGCGGTCACGGACCTCACAGGTATGGCCAAATACAGTCGCAGCAACTAAGGTTAACATTTGAGACTTTTTCTTTCTACTTCTGTCGCCGATTGTACGAAGTTGGGTTCCGCTTAGTTAAGTTACGCAGTTAGCTCGTTAATTAAGACTTAGGGTGTGAACAGCGAGATGAGAAAATCACAATCGAAATTAAACCTCCATCCCTGGTATTATGGTTGGTTTTTATACGCTTTCACGTGCTAGAGTTACACTAACTTTTTCTATTTATTATTTTCTACTGTTCTCAGATATAAATCTGAAACTTAATTCTGTATAAAACACTGTAGGTGTTAGTTTGGAAATGAGATTTTTTGTTGGAAATAACTCCACAAAAGATTCTTAGCGATAAGTCTTTTTTAAGTGGAAAATGGCGTCAAGCTGAACATTGTAGTATGAAAAGATTTTATCTTTCAATAAAAGGAAAGTGCATATGGATCTGTCTGTCATCCTTGTCTCAATTGTCCCTCGTAATAGGTTCTGGGAAAAGTGTTTGACCAGGGAATAGTCTACTCTACGAGACTTGATATAAAAATAAACACCTTTTTATTTTTCATTCATAAAAACGAACATTTTAAAATGGTATTCAATATTCATTTAAAACCATTTAAATCAAAATAAATCATAATTTTTAGTTTAATTTTTTTATTTTTGTATATATTTATTTTTAAGAATTGTAAATAACCTTGTAAATAAAAAATTATAAGAAGTAAAAAAAAAAAAAAATTTAAATCAAAACGATATAAATACAATAACTTGGTTGTGTATGTTTATCTTATAGTTTTTAATATTCAATATTAATTATCCCTCATCCACCTATAGGTTGCGTCTGATATTTGCATTAAAAATATCATCATCATCAGCTAGAAGACGTCCACTGCTTAACAAAACCTCCCCCTTATGACAGAGGGGGTTACCATAATGCCTAGCAAGTAAACGCTTAGCAAGTAGCTAGAATCGCAGTATTGGTGATGAATTTACAGAAGACACTGTTGCACATCTTCTAGATTTTCCCTTAGTCGCCTCCTATGGTTTTAAAGTCGGTTAAAATACTCAAAAAGTTTGTCTAAGTTTTATCTATTTAAAACGTACTGAAGTATACCTACACAGGGGCTACGGCTACCAACAAAGTTGTCTAGCTCATCGCCATTGTAGTGGCGAAGGGGAATGCAATTACCGGTCGTGTTTATTGCTAAGACACTGGTATAATGATGTTTCCGAATTGTCTAGTTTGTTGTAGAGACGTTCTTTAATGGGGAAACAGAAGAAGTTGGTGAGAGTTTCTTATTTCAACACAATGGTTGATTTTCATTAGATTGTTTTACTTTGATTATATTATAGTATGTCTTTCTGTATTCATTAATCTCTGTGCGTTGGATTTGTTTTATTTCGCCAAATATGAAAGTAGTACGTATGAATGTATACTTAACATCACTAATATATGTGGCACAGGGGAAAAAGTAATTTCATTTGAAAATATTGGTCCTATGACTCCCATGTGTACCTATTTACTTAATGATCTTAATGTTAAGTTATTAGTGGCCTACAATAATAAAAAAGAAGTTGATACCTACTTACCTAGCTTTGAACCCGCATCCTTCCGCATATGATTCCGTTTCGACTGCCTACAATTGTAAAGATTGACGCAAAACCCAAAGTATAAATAACTCGTGCATGTATTTATAAGGGATCCCCTAACTTTAGTATCGATCCTTCACAATATAATGTTACCATACCCTTTCGGATGGTCAATTCCATGTGGTCGAAACTTGATCAATTTTATTACTGGCAACAAAACAAAAAGTTTCAGAGAATACCTCAAACTTTTCGGAGTTTAACAATTTGGAAATGGAATTGAATGTGTAATGGTAAAATGTTTATTTATACATTTATAAGAGTTGTAGGTTTTTTATTGAAGCTTAGGTATTTTATTATGATGCCAGAGCACTGCGCGGTCTGCGCCTGACATATTTTATGTCAGTTTAAAAATCGTATTTTATTGAAAATCTTTGTTTCAGAAGACATTCTTTTTATAAGCTTTTATTACAAGCTTTTATTTAACTTGCAATGTTTGTATGTACCTATATGTATGTGAGTGAGTTTAGGTCAAATTCTGCAATCAACATTTTTTAAATAAGAGCGGTTGGTTTAAGCAAAAGGTCCTGCCTATAATACAATATATTAGAGGTTTGCTTTTTAAGTTCTTGCGTTGAGAAAGGTTTGATCTAGTGTTGGTGTATACTAAAAAAATATTTTTTTACTCTCTTCCCTTTGTTATGAAAATATACATTTTGAACTGCCTTTTATCTAGATCGGTGGGCTTGAGTATTTCTCGTAAGATATTTTATCAATTTCCAGCAGACAGAATATGCTTGTAGTGTCAGATGCAGCCTCACGGCAATCTACCGCTCCTCTCGGGGGATCCAAATATTTCAAGGAAAATGCAGTGCATAAAAATTTATGTACTTATTTAAATGGAATTTTAGGTATTATTTGGGAATGTATTATAGTTTAAAGGCCTTGTCGGCTGTTCACAAAGATTTATGATGGTAAAATGTATTGAAGCCGTGTAGTCAAGAATGACCAATAATTGAAGTATGATAAAGTTAAATTTAAAACCTTATATAGTCGTAACTACTTGACGCACATGTTAATGTTAAAAATGGCTGTACCAATTTTGTTCTCCTCTAGCAGCCATAATGACGAAAAAGTTTGTTTTCTACTAGCAGCCCTAATAACATCGATAACAGGGTTTTAAGCCATGATACCACGCATCATGTTTTACGTATATTATACATGTTGAAATCGTTATTTTACGTATGTAACGTTAACAAACTGTCTGTAGCAACCAGCCAGGTCTAAAGGAAAAATCATAATCAAAGAAGTGATTCTCTTTTCCCTTATTTCTAAGTATTTACAATTATAACTTGAGACTGCTCACTTTAGTCCGTAAGTAACTTACATGTAGACTAATCCAGTTACTAATTAGTGTAACTACAGCCAGATCCCCCACAGCGTCAGTTTTGCGTTGTTAACTGAATTGTAGCTTTAATCCCCTTCGCGAAATAATACAAAGGACTGCCGATACCAAATTAAACTTGTTTCAACTTAAATTTAAGCCAAGAGCTTCAGACGGAAAGGTTTCGTGAACAAGTTGAATAATCGTTCGATTTAATTATCTTTTTACATTGAATAAAACTATTGTCATAATAATTTGAGGTCTTGTTCTAGTAATGGGACTGTAAGCTGAAGGATGAAGAACGTCTGTGAAAATAATATTGGAGTATTTAAGACAGTGATTGCAAAACTTACATGAGGTATTTGCCCTGCAGAGGTAGTAACTGACGTATCCATAGTATATTTTTAAGACTAGTGCCATGACAATGGTAATCATACTCGTATTAACCTTACAAAAAACCTTAATACAGCTTACTCGTAGCTACCGCGCAAATCGATCTGCGAGGTTAAGCCGTGCTCGCCGCGGTCGGGTTTGTGATGGGTGACCGTTTTCACATGTCGAGACCCCTCTGTGCTTAGGAAGGCACGTTAAACCGTTGGTCTTGATCTCTCTTCAGCCGTGTCGGCCTGCCATCCCGGACTATGAGAGTGGGGAAAAAGGGAGTGCACCTGTGTTTGCGCACATACTTGTGCACTTTAATATCTCGTGTGTAATGGGCTAGTCTCAGATGAGACAGGTCGCCGTGACAGTAATTCGCTCAGGAGAACATTATTGTTAATGGCCTCATTGTCAAAATAAAGAATAAGGATCTGTACGCGTCATAGTAGTACTTACATAAAATTTATGGCTAATGTATCTTGTATACTACATTTATAAAAGAAAAAACTATATAGTCGTATGTAACACAGGCTGAAGTAAATACATGATAAAAACACAGATCTGTCTCCGTACTAACATAATCAATTTATCACTAAGAAGATTTCTTTCAGAAAACTGAACAAAGCCTAACAAAAAGTTTTTCCTACGTTTCAGGCTACACCACATCGTTAACAAAAAATACTGTGGGAACCATGATAAATCTGAAAGTTGGTTTTAGTCGCATAAGTAGAGAAATGTAGTGAGAAATACTAAATATGCAAGGCTACGGGAACGCCTCGCAGAACGCTGTAGGGTTAGGTCTCTAGTAGACGGTACGAAATATGGAAATTAGTATTCTTAGTACATAGATATCTGTAGTTTCCAAATTCAAAATGTTTTTGAATTTAGAAGGCAGTTGCACGGTTCTCTGAAGTTATAGGTAGGTACTTATTATTTCCAGATTCAAAACGTTGTTTCTTATAGGATAGTCTAAAAGCATTATTATAGTCAATTTTGTCCATTGTCCTTTGTTTTACACAGTCTGGTAGTGTTTCAACTGTCATACATATAAGTGCCTTTGTGTTACAGATTTCCAAGTACACTGAATGACATTTAATTATAGTCTCGAAAGTCAGTTAATTAATTTAAGTTGATACACTGATGATGTCTCGAGTTATGCTAATTAATACCTTAGGAAGTGGATATATTGTTTGTTATACATAACTTTACAGTATTTAAGTTGATACAAAATGGCTGCACCTTATTTTATTTCCGTAATAATGGGAAGGGGAGGATCTTTATAGGGATGCGGAAGAAACCGTTACTTAGGGCATTCATTAGTAAAAGAATTACTTTCTACAACTGTCACACACGCACCAGAAAACATGTTTTAAAAGTATTAGTGGTCCAATGATTAGACCTTTTTATAAGGTATCAAAATAAGGAGTAGATCTACAACCATGTGCTAAATATTGTAAAGTTGCCATAAAAAAGGCAAAACAAATTTTAATAAAAGAGTGGCAAAAACATAGTTTGTTTTTCCAAGCTGTCGCGTCTACACACATGGTAGGTCTACACACTCAACCGTTTCACACCGCATCTCCACGGTTTTTTCACCTTTAGAAAGCCGGGCCTTTGACTCGCCAAGCACTTTCAAACACTCGGAACGGCTTGGATTGAGGTCGTGAGTTTAAGGTCGCTATGATTACAGGCATCGGGATTTACACGTGCATGTTTTAGGGTTAATAGAGAGCTGTGTGTAATTTTTTATGCCAATTATTTTTGTAGAAAATATATTATTACTAGCTGAGCCGCGCGAACTTCGTGCCATCTTCTAACTATTTAAACCTTCCCTGGACTTTCACGGATAATTCGTGTCAGTCGTTCCCGAGTTTTAGCGAGACTAACGAACAACAATTCAATTATATATAGGTAAGAAAAGGTATACGTTATTTACGCAAAAAGGTGCGCAATATTGTTATGTCACACTACATTTCTACCTCCTTACCATGAACTCTTATAGCAGGGCAGTTAATGTTGTGGAGGCGAGACGTCGCTACATGCTATGTAATACGGCGTCTCGTGTCCACAACGCAAATTGCCCTGCTTTAAGAGTTCATGGTAAGGAGGCTGATGTCACGTGGGAGTAGGACGACAAGGTGATCTGGTTAGCTAAGTTTGAGCGTTCCTCGTTTGGAGTGTGCAGGACGGTAGGTATAACCTATGATAATATTATTGACTAAATCTATGAAAATGTATTGTTTGTTTATTTGGGCTTTTGTATACTAAAACGTACAGAGAAAATGACTTTAAGAGAAATAAAAAAATACGCTTGACACAGTAATGAGATTAAATTAATATGTTGGTTTAATAATTAAGTCGTACTAAGTGTAGCGTGAAAACAAAAGTAAACTGTAATTTTAAAATTTGCTTTGAATTGCGACTGGACGCTTACGGCGACGAATTTCTTTCTAAAGGTCAATTTTAATAACTAATTTACTCCTACAGATTAATTAAAATCGTCATAATAACCGTAAAATTGTGTTTTCAATGGAAATGAAATAAGTTTTATAATAGCCTTCAATTCAATAAACGATTTCACAGCTTCTAGACATTAGGACATTGATTTTCAAAAAGTTTTCGTCTGACACGTCAAGTAGTTTGTTTAAACCGATCGTGTATTGACAAGGCGACCTTTGAGCTTTTATTAGGTACATTTTTTATTAAAATAAGTGTTATATATAATGTAGATGCAGGAAGGACGCGGAGAAGCACGGTATTATTTATTATACCAAGTATAAATAAGTCATTGCTTGGTTACAATTGTAACATAACCAAATTAAATTATCCATCTCTGTCTACTCCTCCAGGGAACAGGCGTGACTATACGTAAGCACATTAATTTCAAACCATGTCCCACATAAAAAATGAAAATCACTCAAATAGATAAGCTTGGTACGAGGAAAAGATAACTTAGAACTGATTCCAGGAAAGAAATAAGAAATATTAAAAACCCGTGTCGACAATGACGTCACCACAAAGGACGCAGACTTACCGAGACACTCGTATACTGTACATTATATTGGATGACTTCATTATATGCCTCAAAAGACCCAATTAGTAGTGTTGGCGGTGTGTGGGAACAACAAAAACATTACAGAGCTAAGAGGCGTTTTGTGGGCATGTCTGATACAATCCCGCAGAAAACCACCTTTAATATAATATGTACGTACCTACTGTTCTTAATAACTTGGATAAATCCTCTTCTTGCCCATAACAGGGAAAAATAAATAACACACAAAACTCCAACTATCTCAGCAAAAATTCCAAATCGACTTGATAGTAAATAATGAAACTTATATAATAACACGCAGTGATTCAATTCTCGTAACTTAGGCCGTTCTGGCAACAGTACAATAGCGATGTGCTTTCGATAAAAACCTATGATTTTTGTATTGAAATTCGGTGAGGTTTATCGAAAACACAGCGCTAATGCACTGCTCGAGAACGTTTTAAGTTTCGAGAATTGACCCACAGTTCTCGTCTCCACAAACACACCAGTAAACTGTACGTGATGTCTAGAGGAAGTCTCGGGCAGAGTTTGTTGTTAATTGCTTTTATTTCAGCTAACTCACTTCTGTAAACATGCTCGATGTATGCCGTGTTTCCAGCAATGGTTAAAAATGCCTTGCGTGAGTTGTTCTCTATTATCATACCCACTTAATTGGTTGATTCTTTTGTTTAACTACCTACATAGGTAGGTATGTTGGTGAAATATTTTTGCACCTTTTTCAGACTATTATCATAAAAAACACAAAAAATTATCGCTAATCCTCAAATGCAGCTTACCGAACCCTGGTACCTTTTTGTACCTACATTGTCATCATCATCAGCCGGAAGACGTCCACTGTTGAACAAAGGCAGCCTTAGAGCTCCATAATGGACGACAACTTGCCAATTGCATCTACCTGGTGGGAGGCCTGCCAACATTGCGTCTTCTAGTTTGTGGTCGCCATTTGAAAACCTTTCTTCCCCAGCGGTTATTTGTTCTTCGAGCGACACGCTTTACCTACTTTGTGATGCTAAAAAATTAAACAAAAGCCTGTCTAAACTATCGGCTCAAATAAAACAGTTTATTTATTTCGACCCACATCAAGAAAAACAAGCATTCTAAAGGTTAAACAAACGTTTCGGAGTTGCGTAACAATCAGCTTATAACACAACAAGATTCTAAGAACTGAATCTATTACTTCGAAGGTTGAAAATAATGTTTTATGCCTTTGTATATTTTATATGGACTGGCTTTGAACACAACGGAGATGAATAAGTACAAGAGAATCGGAAGCCCTCAGTAACACACTCATCAGATTTAATTCGTATTTGTTGTGAGTTTGTCTGTATTCTTCAGAGGCAGAGCGAGTTAACATGTAGGTTAATAAGGGCCAGCAGCGAGATCAATTATTGGCAATATCCATTTATTGGTCACCAGCGTAATAAGTAGGTAATATTATGAGCTTTTCAAATAGGGCTTTCCATCGTAGAGCGATAATCATAGGCACTGGCCTATGATATATCTACTGAGATATTATAATTGTCGAATAGCCCATAAGTTGTCGTTCATTGTGGCGTTCTAAGGGGGAGGCCTGTCTTCAACGGTAGACGTCTTCCAGGTCACGTCGATACCCCAAAATACTTAATATCTAATAATAATGTATTTACTACCTCGGTAGTCAACGGTAGTCAAGACACACCATCTAAGTACCCAATTTCCATCAATAAAAGTTGGCCCTATATTCATATCATTCCGAAACGCAGCTAATAAATTAATTTTATCGATATCTCTAAGCCTGGTAATCAAATATTTCGTAAAGCGTATACAATTATCAGATTCGTACTGATTTAAGAATTCTAAGAATTTGGCTGTTGACGTTAGTTCATTAATTCAACTTATATTGAGAATAGTTACATAATATAATACAAAGTCAAAACTAAAACAACTAATAATAACTCGAAATTAAAATGGAAAATAGGTTCTTGAATTTATAATTTCACGGTTCATTAGGAGAGCACAACTAAGCTAGAAAACTTGCTTTCTGGTAGAGTTTGACTCCGTAAAGAAATTATGAGAGACAATAAACTCGGTTATGCTCCAGTCCTAGTGCAAAACAAACAAACAAGTCTTGAACCACAGCTCAGACGGAGCTACGTTTAAATGAGTTAAAAAATATAATATACGGTCTCGTATTGTTCATAATAATAAGGGAGCAAGACTTCTAAAGGTGGCCAATGTTGCCTAGTCCACGAATATTACAAGTCCGAAGAGAACACAGATGCATGTCTTATCGTATTTTTCCAAGCATCTGGGGTCTCGATAAGTGGAAACCAAACCATAGATCCCGTGGCATGCCGGGCCAGGATAGCACCTCCCCATTTCGTCCTATTAGGTGCTGTCAGTGCCGCCTAAGGGAAAATCCAGAAGATGGACAGCAGCGTCTTCTGTTACGTTACTATCAATACTGGGATCCCTAATCCGCCAGATGCACTAGCGTGGGGATTACGGCAAACCCTCTTTAGGGGGGAGGCCTTTGTTCAATAGTGGACGTCTTTCGGCTGATGATGATGATGATCCATAGATTGACCCAGAAGCCCTTTTGAAATTCGCTGATTAATTACTGATACTGCACGTGGTTGCTATCTGGGTCACATGGTGAATAAGTAACATTGGGTTGCTAGCTATCCCTCCTCATAACACCACAATAGCATCAAAAATTCATAAACAAGCCGATCATTTTAAATGCCAATTGAAATGAAAATTTAAATTACATTTCAAACGAAATGCCATCTATAATTTTCTTCACGGACATAATTCAAGCGACCTCGCAACAAATGGAATTGAAATAATTTATGTACTCTCATTTCCTCGAATGCAAACCTCATTGGGTTGTATTGTGTCGGACAGACGGGGCGACTTTTTGCTGTGAGGACGACTAACGTGAATGTTTGTTGGAGATTAGAGGTTGTTAATTAACTATTATTGGTTTAAATCCGTGAACAGACGAAGCGACTTGCTTCTTAATTACATTCGATTACTTCGTGCATTTATTAATTTCCTTTCAGTACGTTAGACTTTGCTACTTGAAGTAAATTTAACGTTTCGTCTTTAAATAAATTACTGTAACAATTAAAAGTGAAACTGTTTGGCTTGTAATTAAATAACGGTTAAAATAAGTATGGATAGGGCCAAATATGTTAATTGGTTGTTAAAGACAAACTGTTTGCTTGTTTAAAAACGATAAGTTAAAATGTCACATATTTATTAGCTTTCAAAACGCACTTACTGTTATATATTGATGAAAAACAAAATCCTCCATAGGTACATTAAATAAACGTTTATCTACCGAAGATCAAGGCTTTGCGACAAAATGAAAAGATCCCATCGTTTTTGGGAGCGAAATCAATTCGTTTGGGTCTGAGCGAGGCTAGGCGTGAATACATATTTAGGGGGAAATTTAGACAAATTGATTTGTTCATGGTCCTGTTACTTGAATACTAATATGGTGGCTTGTAATGTTGGTATTTACGTCTTAATGGATACAAAAAACATGTTGAAGAACACTTTTGACCGATTGATACTTTTATTCAAATTAGGCCCCTACCGACTCACAAATTGAAAAGGTTAGAGGAAAATGTCATCAAAAGTCTTTGTTCTTCATATTTTATCTCAAAAGACCCGAATATAGATTTCAATAGACTTTTCCACATAATATGTAAAGCTTTCAACAGTACGTGCCCTCTTAAAAGCGTAAAACTTAATAATAAATGTAAATTTAATGAATGGGCTACTAAAGGCATTAGGATAAGCAGAGATGTACTTTACAATCTCTACAATGAGAAATCACTCACCTCCGATCAGGGTTTTCACAATTATGTTAGAAATTACTCCAAAGTATTTAAAAGGGTATGTTTATCAGCTAAATCCAGACACATCAGCAGCAAAATTAACAATTCTGATAATAAAATTAAAACAGTATGGAAGATTATTAACACAGAAACTGGTAATAGTAAACAACGAGATACAGACCTGTCTCTGAAAATAAACAATAAAACTATTTCAGATAAGGCAGATGTCGCAAACGCTTTTGAGACCTTTTTTACAAACATACCGGTCGATGTAACGAAATCTCTCCCTTCATCGTCATTAGAAGCAGAGTCGCTTGTTAAAAAATACTTTAATAGACACATTCCAGATTTTAATTTTGCTCATGTATCTCCATTCTTAGTTAAAAAAACTTTTAAATCTCTTAAAATAAAAGCCACTGAAGATCTATGGGGCATATCTGTCAAAGTACTTAATTCAATAATTGACACTATCGCTCCGATTCTTGCAAACATTTTTAATAACTGTGTTAATTGTGGCACTTTTCCAGATCTAATGAAACACAGTAAAGTAATTCCAATTTTTAAATCAGGATGCAAGAATAATCCATCTAACTATAGACCAGTTTCTGTTCTTCCAGCTTTAAGTAAAGTTTTTGAGAAAATGGTCCTTGACCAGATGATGACACATTTCAGTTCTAATAACATCTTACATGATCGCCAGTTTGGATTTACCAAGGGGAGATCAACGTCAGATGCTGGAGCCAAGTTAGTATCGCACATTTTGGAGGCTTGGGAGGGCTCACAGGATGCCGTTGGTATCTTCTGTGACCTCTCCAAGGCTTTTGACTGCGTTGATCACAATACGCTTATCCTTAAATTAAATTATTACGGAATAAGAGATAAATCACTAGAACTCGTTTCATCCTACTTATCCACAAGACATCAAAAAGTAGGCGTTAACGGAGTAACATCAGCAGGATCAATAGTTAAAATGGGTGTGCCACAGGGTTCAATTCTTGGCCCTTTCCTTTTCTTGGCATACATTAATGATCTTCCCTTTATGATGGCCGATTTAACGGATATTATACTATTTGCGGACGATACCTCTCTTATTTTTAAGGTCAATAGAAATGTTCAAGATCCTCCTGATTTAAATAATAGCCTTAATGTTTTATCCAATTGGTTTTCGGTTAATAATCTGCTTTTAAACGCATCAAAAACGAAATGTCTTAAGTTCTCACTGCCTAACGTGCCTCAATCTAATCTAAATCTAATGCTTGATGGTGAAAAACTTGAACTAACACAGGAAACAGTTTTTCTAGGTATTACTATTGATTCCAGACTGCAATGGGGCGCCCACATCTCAGCCCTATCTAGCAGGTTGAGTTCAGCTGCGTTTGCGGTTAGAAGAATTAGACAGCTTACTGATGAAGCAACAGCTAAATTGGTTTATTTTGCGTACTTCCACAGCATTATGTCTTATGGCATCCTGCTGTGGGGGTCAGCGGCCGAAATCAATTCTATTTTTGTTTTACAGAAAAGGGCTATACGAGCCATCTATAATATGGGCCCACGCGAGTCTCTTAGGGAAAAATTTAAATTAATCAATATTCTGACCCTTCCATCTCTATACATACTAGAAAATATCATGTACGTGCGTAGGAACTTGCAAAATTTTAGTATAAATAGCGATTATCATTGTTTAAACACTAGAAACAAACATAAATTAGTAGTGCCTAAATATAGGTTAGCAAGAACTAACTCCAAATCATTTCTCGGTAATTGTATACGTTTTTATAACAAACTGCCTAAAACGATAACTGATCTTACCGGTAAGAAATTTAAAACATGCGTGAAAGCAATTTTAATCAAGAAAGCTTATTATAAAACTAAAGATTATGTTGATGATAGAACAGCTTGGAGTTAATGTCTTCTGCACATGTGGCTTCCCTGGCAAATGTAACACCATTATCCCTTTCTTATTAAGGCTTAATGTTTTGAAGACCCTTATCTTCTCCTTTACTTTCGTAGGTCCTCTACCTCTGCCCAGTTTTCGGGCAATTTATTTTATATAATTGATTCCAGGTCTTCATCAATATTGTAAATGTGACCACAATGTAATGAATAGTGATAGCTAGTAGTTTTAATTGCACCGTGGGTTTTTGGCCCAAATTGTTATTTTTTTCCCTTCTATCACTATTAGTTTGCTTTGTTGTCGCATAATGAAACTACATATGTAAATTTACAAATTTGTACCATCTTTCTTTTTAAATGAGTAACCTCTGGAGTTTCTTGCCGGTTCTTCTCCATTGGAATGACATTTTGGAACCGTGCAACTAGCATCCTAACGTTTCATAAGCGCCTGTAATAGGTTTATATGAAATAAAAACATTTTGAATTTGAATTTGAATTTTGACAAGAATATTTTTATATTTAAAAGGTATTGCATGATTTTTGACCTTTTTTTGCAATTCGACAAACACGAACCTAAAATGTCTTCCTTAAATTGATTTCAACGTCAATCCACTCAAAAATGTTGACGAATTTCGACTCGAAACGAGATTAAAATGGAAAATGAATGAATAATGAAATTAAAATTTAAAGACCGAAAAACGAAACAAAATTATAATAAATATAAACTAAACAAAAAAAATCGCACATCTGAACCCGTCTTTACAAACATTTGCCCAACGTTGGTAGTTGGTTGCCAGTTGCATTACAAGCGAGGTCGGCAGCCGGTGAACGACCAACTGACCTGTTTCCCACCGATCGATGCGGCACTCCGCTGCGATCGATACTCTTCTAGACTAGCTTACGTTTACGAGGAACTAAACCATTTGGCATGTCTTTGAAACAATGGTGTTGAGGTTTAGGGCTGCTATTGTTATAATACGAAGAGAAATTATGATATGAAATATAGACATAATGTACACGACGGCCTTTTTTAAAACAGACTATTTTTTTTTCATCTGACAGCCTTGATTAACACGCAAAAGAAATCTTGGAAATGTTTTGGAAGTATTCAACACTGAACGCTGGGTAGGAATAGAGTGAATTTGGAAACTATCTTTCAATTGATGGATTTTTAATTTATTGTTTCATTTTCACCTTTTGCCATTCGGTTCTGATGCAGTTTTATAATCAAGAAAACTGCACAGATTTCTGTCAAGCTTGCATATTAGATATCTCTCACTAAAGTGATAGAATTAAATATACAAAAGAATTACACTAAAGTCTTGCACAAATCGTACACATGTCTATTATCATGGTGATTGGCCAAATTCGTGTACGTCACACGTAAGAGGTCTCATGGGTGCTTTAACGATGACCCGACCCATACGTTGTCCCATTGTGACGTCATTGGACACGATTAGTGAGATGTAACAATCAAACTAATTTGGGTATGTGACTATGACGATTATAAACATTTTTGGATGACCTAAGAATTGATTTCTATGTTTTAACGACGCGAACGAGGACGACATAGGACATGCGACTAACTTTTTTATTACTCATGTTCTTAAACAATTGTACTACTAACACACTATGAGCCTTGATGCTTGAAAATAAAAATAATTATTTTATTTATTTATTATAAAAGCATGAACGATGGAATCAAGGCTCCAAGTTAGATGGAAGTACTTAGATTTAAAATTAATCACTCTAATAGAATATATTGATTGATACCGAATCTTATTCAAAACTTGTCTCAAATCTGGATGTTTTTAAAATAGCCATTTTTAATTTTGGTAACAAAGGCACTTACTTACCTACATACAGTAACTAGGTTACATGGAAAAAAACAAGCTTAAAAGAAAAAAAACGGCTAAATAGACCTACCCTTAATGATCAACTTTACTTAGTATCAACATAAACGTGGGAGGAAACAAGCGTTCGACTGACCCCGCGTGTAATATGGAGGTAAATGATACTTGATGATATGCAGGGTAGACGGAAAATATGGTGTCGTAAAGATATATTCGGAATTAGTGCGACCTCAATCGATTCATTGGTCTAGAGATTGTGAACGATAAAGTGCGATGCCTGCCTCGGTCTAGTGGTCCCGAAGCTTTCCTGAACATGAAATCCGGGGTTCGAATTCCGGGTCAGGCAAAGTGGTATTGGTTCCAGTGTCTTAATAATGTGACATCATTTAAAAAGCGTTATTTTTAAGTGTTTTAATAATATTTTCGAGGACTATTTGAGACTTAATACTATAATAAGAGTTCTGGATTAGTAGTGTTCTTACAATTTTATAACTAACACTAGTCTATAAAAACATTGTTACCGACAAATTGGAGACCGTGATCTGAAATAAAGTTATTATTATTAAAAATATATACTTTCGTAAATACCCAATATGCAATACATTAGAGTTTTTAATACTTAAACATTTGCCGATATTTCTAGTAACTTTGCTCCTATAGCTTGTTACTAAGTATTATAGTGGAAATTCTTATACCTAATTATTGGCAACAAATCCTACACAGCTCCAAAGTATCGTTGTCCATGGCAACCAGTAACCCAGATGCAGACCTCTCGATAGTCCTCGACAGCCCGGTCACCGTGTCAAGTGCCACGGGAGATTGGCCCTTCGGACACTCGTCAGTTGCTATGTAGTAGCTTGCGGCAGTGTGACGCAATAAGGACGTGTTTTGCTTATAGATGTTTGGACAGTTTGAGATATATTTTTCTCGATATGTACTTCTTGTTGTATAATGATTTTATGTAAAAGTGATATTTAAAATCAGGCATGCTGGAACTAGATCTGGATTTTTGCAAAATTAATTATAACAGTAGGCTGTACATTATTTCTTAAAAAAAATGTTGCTCCACTCTAGGAATTTCTCCTGTAGCGTAGTTGCGTTTTACAAAAATGAAATATCATATACACCCAGACTCAAGACAAACATCTGCGGATCGCAATTTTTGCCCCGTGCGGGAATCGAGCCCAAAACCCTTGGCGCAGCAGCTCAATCGCTTAGCCACTACGCCAAGACGCTCAACCAAACACGACGTCGACGTCAAATCGTGCTAAAGCTCCACGATAGACACAAGCTAAGTTTGGGTTCCTTAATAAAAAACTAAACAACTTTAAATTATGATGAAAACAATAATTAACTAAACTATCGTCTTTCATTCTTGTTAAATAAACAAAGCGTATAACAAGAAACAGATACTTCCAAACTAAAACATGAACAACTTAAAACGGTTCAGAAGTTCTCGTTAAATGTCACTTTAATGTGCCAGTGTTACATCTTTGTAAGCTAGTAAGTGAGCCTACACGCCCACTGCTCGTCAGTGTAATTAGAATAGTAGCTAATTACGTTAGGCTTAGCTAAGGTAATTGCTGAACAGACATTTGATATGAAGATTGTGACGTTAGGAATGGGGGCGAGTTGGAATTATGTTGTGATTCTGACGTTAAAATTTGTGTAGTTGTTGTGGTTTGTAAAATTAGATAATGGGATGCAAATAAAGAGCCATCTTGGGTATGCCGCTTAAGTACGTCCGCTCACGCATTCCTACATCACAAAAATCTTGTAAAATATAGGTAAATAGTTTAATCATTCGATGGCTCCTGAGTATACTGAGTCAATATACAAACGACAATAGTACTATATCAATTTTTTAGAAGTGCAATTCGAAATTATATTTGGAATGTTAATATACTAGAAAGTGCATTAGTTAGATGCTTGCTAGCTAGCAATCTGTGACAATTGCATCTGATTCATTGCTTAATATATTTTAAGGTCTCATAGAAACGAATGTATTTGTCGCCATGTTCCCGCAACTAAATGCAAAAGAAAATTGGCTTTTTGTAATTTTTTGCGTGGCATAATATTTTAACACTTTTTCGATTGATCTATTTTGTGTCTAATATCAAATGGTCAGCTTAGAAAGTTGAACCTAAATAAAGTAGTGAATCCATTCAGCAGCAGAGCTGTGACCTACAAACCGATGGCAATAATTACATTATTTATCTTAAAATAGGATCTTCATCATCAAAGCGCTGGCTGGCATTAAAATATTCAGTAGTACTCCGGATTGGCCCCATTAGATTGTAGGGTACGTTACCAGCTTCATTCCTTACACAACAGAATACGACTTGTTTTAGGTATTACGTGGTGATGTGTAGTTGGATCTAGAATCTTTATATATTTTACTTTATGGAACTAAACAATAAGGCTGGTTTCACAGCTGTCCGCGAGACTCGTACTAGCCGTCCGTACGGCCTTTGCAACCGTATCGTACTGAACCCTCGTTGAGCAATGTGGGCGCTATACGTACGTTATTTCTTTTTTCTGGGGTTTGCATTCGGTACATGACATGTTAGGTCAAAGAATCAGGTAAAACCAATTTGACCATTAACATGTCGTTGAGTTGACGACATTTATAAAAGCGAAGAATACGTGAATGCGAGACGCTTAAAGCAAAGAAGGATGGTAGAGAAAAAAGGGAGGCCTGTATCCCTTAGTGGGTGATATCGGGCTGAAATGATAATGACATGTTATGCAACAAATAGTTTTTAAATAAAACAGTAGTACGAGATTACATGTGCACTCCTCTGCTTAGATCTTCATCATGTACAGACGTAATGACGTACTCGACACGTGTATATAATGGACTCTCAAGGGGATTACGACGGCAATTAATATCAACCACATGTTAAATATAACGGCGTCTCCCCAGACGGAGTTATGTTAGTATTCTAGACTCGATATCATAACTTTTATGAGCTTTATCAATAAATTGCTGGTCATACTCTCACGCCTGTAATCCTGAACAGAGAAGGCAGATTTCTCCTACCTGAGTCTCTACAACTGCTAGCCGTTACTACTCATCTAAGGCCATGTAATAGGTTATTTATCAGGCTCAAAACGACTTGCTTTCCGTCCTTCTCCATGGAAAAATCTTGTTTAAAAAAAATGTTTCCGAAAATTAAACTTTAGTTTTCATATAGATGTAACTTACGCATAACCCTAAAAGGTTAAGTATCATTTACTGATCATCTCAATTTGTTTGACGACCTAATTGGACTGCTGCGCTGAGGATTGTGGGTTCGATGGCGCTCGGAACAAAAATTTGTGCGAACCGCAGATGTTTGTCCCGAGCCTGGGTAAAGGACGACGTTTTTCATAAAAAAATAAATAAAAATCTCTGTAAGTGTCTTCATTATTCTTCAGAACTACATAAGTAATAGGTATATAATTTGTAAACAATCTTCTTCTGTTTGACGTGCCTCCACAATTATATTAGGTTGCACTCAGTAGGCGGGTACTAAAATATTCAGCAGACGCCAGCCGCTTTTGGAGCGCATTAGATTCTGTCTGGTTATGTACATATGTTTGTGTTAATTATGTTATGTTCTCGATTGAGATAATAATAATGTATTTTTCGCAGCACTACACTGGGTATCAGACATACATACATAGAGTCACGCCTGTTTCCCAGAGGGGTAGGCAGAGACCACGGTTTTTCATTTGCTACGATCCTGGTATAATTTTTTCGCGTCATTTACACGCATCACATTTCTCATACACCCTTGTCGGTTAAAGGTACTCTCCTCACTTGACCCTTTTGCTGAATCTCCGATTTGGTCACATGTTATTAGCCAAAGACTCAATATCATTAAAACGATACATAATTATGATATAGACTTTGTCGTAGTGGTAAAACGATTGAAATGCTGTGTTGAGAGTGGAAGATTTAAACCCAGCACAGGACATGTTTTTGGTGCTCCTTGGCTCTACTTGAGTTATTAATTTCATTTGAAGCAAGAGGCTAAGTTTTTTTATATATGGTGTTCTGAAAACAATTTTCCAATGAAGGTCATTATATGGGTATATCAAAACTCCACTCGGCTGTCTTCAGGAAGCAGTTAAATAAACATAGGTATACTAACAGCAACACTCTGTTTAAAAATCTCTTACTTCACAATTCGCCTGCACTGTACCGAGTACGGTGAGAAACAACGGCAGATACCAGGTTTACACAGATTCCTATTTCAATTCCAAGTATGTTGACAATCTTGACCTTGTGAACGGGTGGAGTGGAAACATACGGAGGCAGGAGACGAGCGTTTCTGCTACAACTATCACGATATTATTGAAAAACGACCCGTCTGTTTCTAACGATGATTATTAGAAAAGGAACACTTACATTGTTGGGCTAAATTGTCAAACAATATATATACATATAGCAGGATCATAACTATGTTTTGCCAAGTCTATTGTTAAATAGGTCTAATGACATTCTAGAACCCACTACAGACGTGTTATTCTAAAGAAATCACTAACGAACTCACTTCTAAATCCGCGGTGAGATTCGACACTAGCGCATAGCAAGGTGACGTGCGAGATGACTTTCGAGATGATGTTAGTGTTTATACAATTGAAGGAAGCCTTAAGTCATATTTCTCGTTTTTTCGGTAACAAAAGGAAATTGTATTATTCATATTAACGGTAGAACATTATATTCAAAACACTTATTATGTTACAGAATTATTGGTTGTGAAGCGAAAGTTTAAACCCCATCATTGTTTATTTCAGACGCAAAAAGCGACTATAACTAAATCAAAGTTAGTACAGTATACTTTGTAGTTTCTTGTTATGGATACAGTTTTAACGAGGGCTCGCTTTACTGGCCTTAACGAAATTGTTGTCATTCTACTTCACGAGTAACTCCTGAAAATGGGGAGAATTGCCGTCAAAGTATGAATTGTAAACAAAATTAACTGCACAGCGGAAGAGCGTTTAAATAAAGGTCAAGTGGTATAGCACAATGTTTATTGCAGATGTAGGTACCTATACATAAGGGGTAGGTAGAGGTATATTTACATTTAGGTTATTAATACTATAACCCTTTCACTGTCTAGTGTATTACATATTATGCTACCCAGCGATATATATATATATAGTTTTAATATTGTGTATATACTTAACAGGCGACGTTAAGGTATTCTAGTTAGACCTAAGTATTGGCTAATGGCATCTTAGAAAGTGTATAATAAAATTCAGTATCTACAAATTTATCAAAATTAGCCGTCATTTGTACTAATATTGACAATTTAACATTTAGCAAACGACACTTATCAGAAACTATAATTAATATTGTGAATTACGCTACTGATTGCAATGAATTTGCACTCCATGCAATTACGTTTTAAAACGAAATATCATTCCGTATGTATGCCCTAGAGACATGATATCGAATTAATTACTTCGTTCCATTTAGGGGCTGAGATCTCGAATTGAATCAGGATGCTCGTGTTACAACACTACACGCTCGTCTGTTTTGAATGGGTGTACGACGTACGTGAGTTATGGTTGGGGTAAAATAGATGAAAGGACTCATTGTTTCATTGTTAATCGTTAATGGGATACCAGTTTACTATAATAAGCTTACTACACCTGGTCATTTCTTGAATATTCGTAATTTTGTTGGCCTATTTGGTCGTTGGTGTAGGGGCCACTCATCGCGAATGTTGAGTGTTGAGCATGATGTCATGGGTCGAATTCCGGGTCTGGCAAAGTGTTACTAGGTTTTTTCTATTAGGTAATTCTCAGTAGCAGCACGGAGTCTAAATTAAAGTGCCCAGTTGATGGTAAAAGGCTCGTCCCTACTACATTGGGACCTTTAATATGACGAAATGTGGATGTACTATAATATGTTCACCTCTGCCTCCACTGTATAAATCTCAAATAAGCAATTCTCATTGAGATACGGAGTCTGGATTATTGCAAGGTTAATGGTAATAGGCTCGCCCCCTATTACATCGAGATCTACATAACTGGGAAAATGTGGACACTACATTTTTATACACACTGTACAGTATGTGTACACATCACCCTCCCCCCCTACCCTCGTTATACTCACACTTGCAGTATCGTGCTACATGTACATGTAGCTATGTTTGACGTTTTCCCTCTTGAATTTCCGCTGCAGCGTTGGTTTGCAGTCAGCTTTACATAATTGTACTTGTCTCTAGCGACGCGAAACACTCGAGCCGCAGTCTTGATTCTGCTGAGATGTCGACGTATATCAACAGCTTTTACATATCTTTTTTCTGGTGTAGAATGCAGCATTTGATTTTTGTCAATATTGAACATCGCTCGTAGGGTTTACATTGCTGAGGTTTTCTTTATTATTTCGTAGAATATTAAAAAACAAATTAGGTATCATGAGGCAGACTGCTCAGGTAGCCCCGGATATGTAGTCGAAAGCTTCTCTACTTTGTAATACGTTGGATGTGAAACATCTATTGGTGCTCCTTGGCAGTAAAGTCGAGTCGAATGCTGTTACGGCAAGCCGTGCTGTAATGCCCCCTCTACGCCGCCGCTCTCGACTCCTATATTTCACATCTTATCCTATGTTTCACATCCCGCCGTCCCGTGACGGCCAATTTTTTTTAACCTTGTACCATGTAACCCAAGAAAATATAAGTATTTTCTAATACAAATTTATTTGAATATACATGGCATGTTAAAATATACTTGTGTTAACCCTTTAAAGGTCGTCTAATAGACATGATAACGGTTATTGACATACGCCTATCGCTGCAGTCTTATACTCATATTGCTCTGACATATTGATTTATTGTTTAATTACTTCGCGTGTCAACGTATCGGCTTGAAGTCAATGTATTGCAAAATATTGTGTACAGATGTTTGAATAATGAATGTTCATTTTGTGGAAGCTTTTATTTCAATGCATCAGCAGGGTTATTATTTTTAACAAAGCGTAAGTTTGTATTGTTTGATCTTGTCATGAAATGTTATCTGGTCTTTATACAAACTTGTTTTTCTTTTTATGAATGTGTAAACAGTTTATTTTGTTTATTCCTTTGTATTTTAATTGTAAGGGCTCTTGTTATACAAACCAATAGAACATTTGTAAATGTTTTATCATTTCTAATCGTTTATTTCAACGATACGGCTTTTATAAGTTTTGCGTTGATCAGTCCAGATTGGTTCTTTAAAATAGCCATACATAGCTAACTTTTTATTTTCCTTTAGTCTCCTTCTACGACACTCACAGAACGAAATAGAGAGGTTGTCCATTGTGGTCCTGCACTCCTCGAAACTATTGACTAAAATTAAATATGAATCAAATTGCCGCATGTTATTACCAAAAGACAAACGCAGAGCTGATGTTATTCTTTTAGACCTTTGAAACGAATGCTATCCAAAAATGTCTATAATTATTATCATAAGAGCTTTTTAACCTACGTCCAAAAAAGTTTTGCTTCTGTTACACGTTACTTTAGCGGACCCTTGTAAGGTGTAACATAAAGATTATAACGTAAGGACCCACGTCTGGCCACTGATTGATCCGGGGCTCGGACCCCGACCTTGTATGGTAGGTACTCCGATTTGACAGGTTCCACGAGCTTTACGTTATTTGGTTTAAAACCATCTCCCTCTATTCATTTCAGTCAATCTAGACTTGATATGAATATTTCGTCCCGAGGTATAAATAAGTATGTATACACGTGAGTAAAACCGGAGACATTGTAATATGGATAACACACACGAAAGATATTATAGTAAAAAAATATGTAAAACATTCAGTGAACGGAACTACGTGTGTACTAGATTTGTGTTTTGATTGAATACTTCGGGCTTAGGTCGGTCTGGAGCACTGCCTTTGGGCGTCAAATCCAAGTCACGTGCTGGGAGTTTAGCTGAAGACCCGGTTACCACTATTGGGAACAGTTTCCTTCTCACTATATGACATACTTTGTAAGTTACATGTTTTATGTAATAAGGAAGGCCGGGCGGCTCCGATTGGGAATACATGTTTATAGGTTACTGTACTGGGGGTAATTCTGTTTGTGTACGAAATACGTTAACTTTTTAGGATCGACGACATGTTTTTTTGTTTATTTTTGTATTTGCAATGTTTACGCCCCCAAATGTTTCTTACATATAAATATAAGCACCTAAGCGTGTAGGATTATTTGTGTTTTATTATTCTGACAAAATTCAGGATCATGTTTTTTGTTTCTTTGGTTATGTTGAGTTGAAAACATATTTTTTTATTTAATTCCTATAAATAACAAGCTAATATTGTAGCTAGCTATTAACTAGACTTGATTATTCTGAGAATGTTAACAAGTGCCGAAGTTGAGGAGTCGAAATAGTTTGCAACATTTTCTAATTAAAATTATTAATTAAGTGGACTTCTGTACAGTTGTTTAGTCTGGGATGTCTGGTACACATAAATGAGATGTTGGAATTTTTTTTTGTAATAAATAATTGTATGTAAATCATATTTTTAAATACAAGATTTTAAATCTGTTAGGCTCAAAGTACTACTGAAAATCAATTAAACAAACGCAAGCACGATGGAATTGCGTCAGTTCGTTGGAGAGTTCCTACGAATATGTTCCGACTCCATCATCAGACAGGCTTGCAAACACCATAATATTGTATTGTTACCAAACCTATATAAGTCAGCAAAATTTCATATCAGTTGGATGTCAAGAAATGGTTCCAATTTACATTGCAAGACTTGCCCTAAACTAAATAATAGACATACAAACATTACAAGTTAAAGAAATTAAAAAATAGTTTATATATTATACTAACTAGTTATTTATTAGTAGTGTTATTTTATGAATCAGTGTAGAATCCTGTTCTCTTGTATAAGCTAGAGGCTTACAAGGCCACTACGCAGTATACACCAAGTTCATTTAGAAATTCACTTCTGAATTTTAGTGAATCAAGAACTTTACAAGAGATAAATTCAATGCATTTCTCATTTATTTTCTCTGATTTCCACAAGATGGCGCTCATGACAAGGTCTTCGGAACTCAATCAGCACTTGACCCGTTTTCGGAGAATAATATTCCTTGGGTTTTGGTGTGGTCTAATAGGGCCTTTGTATTGTTGTGACGTCATAAGGGCCTGGTTATTATGCCTACGCAAATCGACTGATTAAGTACATTGCCGAATGTTAAGCGGTAGATATTATGATTGTTACTCAATTCATTCAATTAATAATATTGCCTATATCAATTTTAAACAGAGGTATTTTAAAAGATCTCCTTAAGTCTAAAGATAGCCTGTTGGTTTCTTGGTCGCTAAGTGCGACTGCTGAGCACAAGGTCCTGCGTTTGAATCCCCGGTTAGCAGCACGGATTCTGAATTCTTGCCTGGTTGATGACAATAGGCTTACCCCTATTACATTGGGACCTATAACATAACTGGCGGAATGTGGGTGTACTATGTGTGCACCTATGCCTACCCCTTTGGAGAACACACGGCTGATGTTAAGTTATGTATCTTATAGACTAATAATACTAGGAAGTCTAGTCTTTTTAATCTGCCCTTATTTTTTGTTTAAATCATTTTCCTACCATACCTTAATCACAGATTTACATAAATATAATATCAACATACTACAGCAAGGCATTGAACTCAGCACACACAACCTTTATTATTACTGGGCCCTTGTAATACAAGTTTTAATATCGGTAGATATAATGTAATGTATTAGGAGGCCTCTACAAACAGACGAGAAGTTATTGCGCTTTTGTTTCTTATAGAGTACCTCTTCAATATGATGGAATTTTACCCACTCAACCCAAGTATTCTTTATCAACCGATGTGAGTAAGAAAACATATTTACTAATATGAATGTTGAATAATTGAAAACATTATGACCTGTTACCGTCGTTTGCATCTTAAAGAATAGAAATGTCAAAAGACATACGTGTTTAAGTTAAAACACATTTTAGCATCGTTTATTATGAGGGTTAAAATCCACGCGGACGAAGTGGCGGGTGGAAGCTAGTATATAATAAAACATTTTTTTTCATAGCCTATTTTGTTTTCTCACCGCTGGGCAAAGGCCTCCCTTTCGTCTTTCAAATCACTCTATTTTTCGCAGTATTTGACCACGTGGGTCCCGCATAAATTTGGCCAGATCATCACACCACCTTCGCCGTGGTCGACCTCGACGGCGATGTCTTCCTTCAGGCGTCCAGTGAGTAGTGATCTTAGCCCATCAATTGAAGTAATAATAGAATACATGTATTACTACATATACATGTATCTATTGTGTACGGTCTGGTATTAGACACGTGTAGTCAGAAATACAAATGACAGATTATACTATTGTAGCGTCCACTTACGAAATCTTCTGTTAGCTGTAAGATTTACTTAATTACCAAGACATTCGGCGCGATAAGTAATGTCATTCTCATCTTCACATACTTATTATATAAATTATGTCTTATTCCCTGCAGTGAATTAGTTACAAAAACTAGCTTCTCAGCTTAGGTTTCTGCAATTGCCTGGAAACCCACATATTAAATCCACAAAAGAACAAACACTTCCAAAAATATAACTCAACCCTATAAGTAGGTACTCAGAAACCAAATATCCCACAATTATTGATACTCATCTCAACAAACCAGGCGATACTGTTTGCCCACAGCCTTCGACCTTTGTGTATTCACTCTATCCTCATAAAACGGTATCCTTGACGATTCTGAAGTCGTATCTTGTGGGTTATTTGGTATATTGTTTGGGATTGGCCACTTTCTTTTTTATTATGCTATTGTAGTAAAGTGAGGAAGGCCGCTCGTGTTGACAAGCTTGATTATACGACTTATGTACTTGTGGCCGTCCCTTATCTGGAACAATTGAACGAGAGTAGGCGTCAATGATGGCATCATTTGAATGAACAACGGTTTCAACTCGACCTGATTAGCGCAGTGGCTAAGCGATTGGACTGCTGCACTGAGGGTTGCGGGTTCGATTCCCGCACGGGGCAAAACTTTGTGCGAACCACAGATGTTTGTCTCGAGTCTGGGTGTTAGTGTATGTGATATTTCATGTTTGTGAAACGCACCCACGACACAGGAGAAATTCCTAGGGTGGGGCGACGTTTTTTTTTAAAAAAAAAAAAACTGTATTTAATCTTCGTTTGGTCTATTTCTACCTTAGATTAAACCATACCTCGGTTAAGGAATGCTAAATGAAAATCAGACAGTATTTTATCTGTAAATATGAGTATTTGAACGAAATTTAACTCAAGATAAGCTCAGGTTGTTACAGAAACATCTTTTATCACATGAAATAACTTCTTCACTTATCAAAACCTCCTAAGATCAGCATAAGTAATTATCATAATACAAAGTACTACACAACAGACATAATCAAAGCCTCCTCACATCGGACATGATGTTGGATGGGCTCCAAATGATCTGGAACAAGAAATACTTCATCCCGTAACCTATTTATCAGATGGAAGCCCAACTTTGTAACCGAGACCCACTTGGTGTTGCCTAAACTTGCGGCGTGTATTATTATATTCCGTTTCATGTTCCATTTAATTTCTGTTTTGACGGAAAAGATTTGAGGTCGGCCATGTTTATGATAAAAGAATCTTAAGATATAGTCCAGTGAGTACTCGGGCATAATATTACTGTCAAGTAATTAAAAGCTAAATAGAACGTCAAGGTTTTCGGTTTCTGGGTCAAACTAAATCTTTCTTAATATGTATTACTGTTTTTCTATCAGAGGGTATTTTAGTAAAAGTATTTCATTATAATAGTGGCCATCAATTTTGACGATATGTACTCTCTGATTATTAATACGTTGCGTGTTATTATAAATTCATTTCTTATTTTTTCAGTACATAAGTGGTCACATAATCTGAAACGTTACATTCTTCTCTTAATTAATAATAATGGGAGAATTATAATCAAATACAGAGAACACAATTGACCAAACTGAACGAATTTATGAAAACCCAACCAAAATCGTAAACCCAATTACGAAAAAATCTTAACAATACCACCCTCCACAATCCTTATAAAGTAGGGCAGTATTAAAATGCCGTTCGCAAAGCCACTTATACGTTAAATAGCTCCAGATAGCCCACATTTCACCCAGCCTGTAGTAAGTGTGACCCAGACCTCGAATGAGGATCTCCTTAATCTTGGACCCTGATACGAAACACTTAAGTTAGAACTCCAATCCTTATCTCAAACTACTACCAAATGACCTAATTATTACTTGATAGTTACTAATTACGCTCTTTAATTGAAGAAAAGAATTTTCTTGGCTTATGGGATCCTTTGGGAAGAAATAATGGATATTAAGCAAGTTTGTGAGAAAATTTGTCTTTTTTGATTGTTTATGGTGAAATGATATTTGGTTACTTTAGTAGCCTCTAGCCAGGTGTTGTTAAAATTATTATTGTACCTTGGTTACTAAGATTAAGTTTACGTTTTTATACTAGGCATTGAAAGACTTCAACGCACTTCTACTGGATCTAGTGAAAGGTGAAATTGTACATCTTAAGTATAGTTCTGTTGGAGTATCGTTACATCTAATTTTAGCCTATTGTTTGCAATCGATTACCAAGAGTTATTTCTTACATGAGACGTAAAATGAGCAGAGAACGTGGCTCTTAGTTTTCGTCCTCTACTCTCTACGAGTAGTAGTACAGTAATTTTATGTTTTTAGACCAAATAATACCACACACAAAATATAATATGTATCATCATCATCATCATCAGCCTATCTCAGTCCACTGCTGGTAATAATACGGTATACTATGATCTTATTATGGTTAGAAAACTAGCTAACGTAGTTTTCATATATCTTAGAAAATTCGATAAAAAACGAAGAAGTAAAAACATTATCCTATGAGCACCACTTGACACTACAGAGGTCTTAGACCGAACCCTTTTATAACCGAGTTCAAAGCGGGTTTTCAATGAATTCGTAGTATCAAAAACACAAAGAAATTCTGATATTGAATTGTTCTTTTATTATATGGATTCATAGAAATAGTTGGAGAACTGTAACTTGGTAACAAAGGATGGATATAGACTGGCCGATACGAGCGCCGCAGTGGACCTTTTGAGCGTGGAAAATTAAAAAAAAAAAATCTGTGCGGAGTCTTTTCATTTCTGCCAAACACAATTTAAAGTTATCGACCGACTCAAATCACGTTTCAATTCCTACATTCGTTTATCTTTTATCTACGTTTGGTTGACTCCATGAATACAGCAGTTTGATATCAAAGTGACGAAAGTATGCTAGCTACTTTTATTGATCTTAAGTACCTACGAGTATTGACATGTGAAAAATGTACCTTTGGTCCTTCGGTGGTTTCAGGCGCGATAATAATAATCATGTACAAAGTTTCAGTTCAACGGGGACTAAGAAGGCAAAAATTTCTTGATAAAACCTGTCTAGGAAAGTGCATCTCTATTCAGAGACATTTTACTTACACAAAACACTAATTTAATATTGAAACCATTATCGTTGTAGACAAGTTTACCTCCGAGACTTCTGCGCGACTCCACAACGACGGAGCGTAAACATATTTACGAGTCTCCAAACTTTGGTGCAATCTGCTATGATTTAATTAAAAGGTGTTGGTCTCGGGGCGCAGTTTGAAGACTGAGTTATTACAGACGTTGGTTATAGATTTATTAATATGTTGTGATAGCCTTCATTTATTACTGGTACCTATATTTCTTTTATATTACCTATTAAATGAGAAAGTAATACTTTTTGACATTTTGCTTTCTTGTCACGAAATGCCTATCATTGAACCGATAGTAATGAAATTTGGTATTGAGATATTGGCTACTTTACATGCCGGTTAAATAGCGGTTTTATAAAAATGATTCTTTGGCACCGGAAGGAGAACTCGGTACAGCCTTCATTATTTAGTAGACATTATATAGTAGATATAAGAACTTTATGTAAATATAACATTTTTAACATTAGCCGTATTTGGAACAAAAATAACCTCATTCTCTACTTATAACTAACCTAGCTCGGCTGAAATCAGTCTAGTTACGTTACTGCTATGGAGTTTCTTGATAGTTCTTCTCCATAGAAACGACACTATTGAACTAAGCAACATGATTACTGTTTAATAAGTGCCCTTTTAAAGCTTATATAAAATAAAAACCCAATGACTATTAGTGTGAAAAATACCTCCATCATTATCCCATTTCAATGCTCCGTTTAGTCGCTATAATCGGCGGGTATTTTTGGATTAAGTATCCAAAAATACCTTACCATTATAATATGATATGATACACAAGCCACATTCCCAGACATAAACCAATATTCTCAAGACATATTTTTACTTCAATCAGTGTTGGAATTCCTTTGACAACCACGATGCGCCATGTGCCAAAAGGAGAATGTCAACCATTTGAAGGTCCTCCTAACTTAGAACCAGGAAATGCTTTTATAAGTGTCTGCATAGCTTGAGTGTTATCCTTGGAACCTTGGATCGAAGGCCAAGGGTCTGAAGACAAATAGCTGTTTGATGAGACCCTTGGAGCTTGTGACTTTCCGCAGTCTTGTTTGGGACTGCATATTTTGGTAAGATAAATAGTTGGGGCCTTCGATATTTATACGCTTTTGGTTGGAGGAGATGGGTTTTTCCTTGAAATAATATGTACTGTCGAACTATGCTTTGCAATTGGATTGATTCAAATGTATTTATTACAATGTAGGCAAATGATGTAATAAAATTAACTTCATTGAGCCAATTTCATTAAATACATTGTTAAACATAATTTGGAATTTGTTCATATAATAAATAAGGAACAGCTAATATTATCAAACCCACGCAAAATTGAAGAAGGCATACAAATCAAAAGCGAGTCATTGATCCATGAATTACTAGGAAATCACGGAAACTGGGATCAGGACAAAAGTTTGTAATAATATTCTGTTACCAAATTAGTTGTGTCAATATTGTTTAAGAAAATCCTTGAAAAGTATTTCGTTGACGTTACTGGTTTTCAAGTAATAAGAATATTATTTGAAAGCAAGAAAAAACAAAAAAACGACCACGTTCTTTAAATTATTTAAACTCGTGTGTATTAATATATGATATCATGAAAAGTGAAACTGGAATCACGTAACTAGCAATACTATACTAGAATCAGGCTGGAAAATATTATGACGTCATCAATGTGTATTTTTACAGCAAAATTTAAAATGGTTAGGTTAAAATTATGGTTACCGCGCATCGTGAAGATCATTGTTCGATGGGTTTCCATGATAAGGGCCTTTGCCCCTAGCAAAATTACAGACCAGAATAATTATCCCTACCTTAAGCATGTAGCTACACCGATTATCCAACAAGTTCGGTTATCTTCGAACTTGGAATGAATTGCTCCTTCGTCAAGAGTTTCAGAAGATAGATAATGAGTAACAAAGCCCGCTTTTACCGTTAATAATGAAAATCTACGTAATACAATACGCAAAATGTTCATATCAAGCAATAAACAGATTTGGTACAAAACTTTCCCGATTATCTTCTTTGATCCTATTGTTTTCGTGTACATATTGGAATACTAGTTCGTTGAACTGTTTTGTAGTTCTGTATTAGCAATTTAGTGGATTATAACTACCTTCGTCATGTTTTGTAACATTCTCACCGGTAGAAGATTCTGATTTATATATTACGTGAACGAGGTATATATTTGTACCTGTATCACCATCTTGGTGGATGATACATCTCAAGTTTATATTGTTCATTATGTCTAGTACACTGATCTCAAACCGTGTGTACAATAGCAGTACACAGTGTTAGCACATCTGTTGAATGTTGATACCCCTCTGCATACTTAACAACATTATTATTTTGGCCTATGTACTTTTTCAATCTTAATTATTTTTCCCTAAATCCTATTCCTATAAGAATATGTAACGCCCCACTTGAGAAATTTCTCATGTATCGTTTGTTTGGTATGTCTTTCTTTTTATGCGTTTATTTCCATCAACATCCATTCTGATAAGCCATTTCACCATCACTATTAATACTGTACGTTGAGTACATTACGACTGAATCCTATAATCTCCTAATGAAAGCAAACATCAATAATGAAATTACATTACAGAATTTCCAGACTTAGTTGGACCGCGTCTCCATAAGTCTTAGTGGATCGCACGGATCATCCATCACTGGTCTACATTCGCTTAGATTTAAATTTCGCTTGTAATCCTTCGGGTTTGGTAAGGTTGGGGTTTGTCTGATCGAGACTGATTGAGCACAGTATTTAAATATTAGTACAGTTATTATTATTCGGGGTCTATATTAGAGTCAGGCAAACGTAAAAAAATCAGAGAAATTTCATTGTTTAGACTAAATTAAATATTAGCGAACATTTTGGTTTAAATAATTCTTCTTTTTATTTGTAATTTTTAGCATGACTACCTATTATAATTATGGTAATTAAATAGATTATTACCTAGAAAAAATGAAACTTTTGACGTCTTGCTAGTGCTGAATGAATTACTAAAATTAAGATCTCATATTATGATTTGATCGAATAATGATTGATGATGTCACCTTCACAAATATTTTTTAATGCATTATTATTTTCACTCCTCTTCTAAGAAGTACCCAATAAAAATGAAACAACATCCCATTAATCCGTTCTCTTATCTTCCCAAACACCCTCGTCCACTGGAACCTCGGAGCAATCTCTCTCAAGGACCAAGAATTAATCTTGTGCAGCTCCCGTTTGACAGTCGTGAAGGTTGCATTATTCTCCAAACATATTGGAATTTCGGCCTTTCGAAGCGTATTCTTTCCTTCAAGGTTGAGTATAATATGTTCCTGAGAATATCAATGGTTATGTTTTGGCAGCTGTGTGACGTCTGTAAGGTTTTGGAAGTATTCCTTCAAGATAACTGATGGATATAAATTTTTAACGTAGGAATTATAAGGTACGGTTGGTGGTAATGTGGATGCGGATCATCATTGTCCTCATCATCATCAGCCATCTATGTTTGTGGATGGTTCAGAAAAAAATATAATTATAATCAGTTTAATATACGCTCTCAGAAAGCGGGCCAATACAAGAGAGAGAGCTTATTTGATTTAAAAGTCAGGCAGATAAGACTCACGTTTGCTCAAACTCTTAAGCACGTTATAGTTAATACGATTGTCTAGAAATTAATTTTATTAATAAAACAGAAAACATACGGTAAACCACTTTTCTCGATAATACATTGCAAGAATACCAGACGATTCCAAAATGTATCGCCAAACTCCTTATAAACGAGCAGCTTCAAACACCCCCATACTACATAACAAGTCCATAAACGAAAAGTGCCATAAAATAAACATATTTACAAACTTTATGCGTACATCGTAAATTGAAAAAGATTTCTCTGTACGAGGAGAATATGCTTTTTACGGAGATGTTTTTTACAATCGCAAATAAATAATGGTGGATAAAATATAAATTTAAATACGTACCATAATGCTATTGATACGACAGTAGCTTTTGTAAGAATGTGTGGTGAGGAAAAACACGTGTAAACAAATTGGTATGTATTGGGTAATGTTCTGCAAACTCCGATGATAACACGACATCATAGAACAAGAACGGGTAAGGAAATTGTCTCTGAGCGCACATAAAATCATTCATACAGATACGAAGGAATAATAAAAGCCGATCACGTTCATGTTACATGTGACGTAGTCGTAGGAATAACAAAACTAAATTATAAGCTAAGCGAAGTAGTAAATAATAAGTGTTGTTGAGGGATGTTCATAAAAAGTAGGTAAGTTCCGTGTTAAAAAAAATAAATAAACTCTGTCATAACAATAAGGAATAGGTTTTGCCGTGGTGTTTCAATTGGCCAATAAACAACGATGGGAACGTAGTTGACCGCCCAGGCCGCGCTTTACGTACTTAGATATCGTCAATTATGGAGACCCTCTACTTACATCATCATTATATCGCTGACATGTTGTTTTATCTATAAATATCTTTACAGAACTAGGAAGTCATTTAAACCCAGAAAAAGACGTCCCACGTATTTTATTGTAAAAGCTTCTTCAGATTAATCATTGAAGGTATCAAATGGGAGCAGCTTCGAACCTAATAAATCCAATCAAGTGTGAGAGAAGTGAGTCCCGTTTGAAGAGCCCACTGTTGCAGAAAATTGAAAGACGAACGTAATCACATTTTCATATTAGATGTCTTAAAATCTTGATAATTTATGGTGTGGTATATGAGCATATAATTTTATGGTTTGCAGACTGCCCATAAAGCATTACAGCAGTTCTTTGATGCCTTTGTCTGTAATACAGTTTCGTGAATCAGCAGACTTTTATTTTAACGACTGTTGAATTTTGCCATGTGTTGCTGTTATAGAACTGATAATTCGTATATGTTTGCTTACAAGTAATAAAATGGTTTAATTGTTTTTAAAAGTGAAAAGTAGTTTGATCAAGCGAACAAACGCGATAATATATATTTTATAACGTCCTATTAGTCCTAATGTCCTTAAATGTATTCCCAAACGGACCAAAACTTCATCCGTGACACAAATGTCTAAAAACTTGGTGTACCTAAATAAACCCTGGTCCTTCAGGAATTATATCAATCTGTAAAATAGTTCGCACCGGGGCCTAAGGGCCTCAACTAGATGCTGGAACTGGGGATATTTTAGACGCGCGCCCAATTTGCTAGGACGAGGCCTCACTTAGCTGTGTAGAAAATCATCTAGGGATTCGAGAATTGATGCCTATATACGGTAAAATCGGATTTTGTTGGCTAGTATTTAAACACACGTAAAAACGGTGGAATATTTGGTTTCTAGGTACTAAACAAATATAAATTTGGCGGAAAGGCCAAACAACAAAAGCCCCGAGAGTCAAGGTTAACTACCGTTTACTTAAGCCCTGATTCCGACGGACTCCGGGAAAAGCCAGAATGGATGTAGAACTTAGTACATTTTTCTGGCTTTTAACTAGGTCTTATTTCGATAAGGTCCTGGCTTTGATTCTTATCTAAGGCCTTCGCCTTAGATTTATATCTATACAACTTTTGAAATTACTCAATTCAAAGTATTTATAGAATGTCTAATTACGTTGATAAGCCGTAAAAAACTTGGAAGCACGAATTGCATAAATTTTTAAGCCCCACCTACTATTAGCCTTATGATTCCGTAATCCGTTCCATAAGCCACTGAACTAAAACATTTATTTATTTGAAATAAAAAATGTTAAGAATACCTATCCTTTATTTATGATATAATATTGTAATTTTAATTATGTAAAACTTCATTAATTAGGACTGTACTACACTAAGCTTAACTTTGCAGTCGCATTAATCCCGGAGTAAATTAATATTTATCGCTAGTTCCACTCACTGCAGCTGTATTTATATTATCGAGTAACCTTTTGACTCTTCTCTAAGTTAATAATAGTTGTAATTTACAGCTCTATAGTTTAATAAAGCGTTACATTTTGGAAAGTGGTATCAAGGTTAAATACGACTAAAATTAAGTCCAGGCTTAAAGTTAAACTATGGCAGTGTAGTTATTATTTTTGCCAATGAAGCAAATATCTCAGGCTTAAAGATTAAAGTAAACAACCTAAAACATACCTACTCATTGGATTTTTTGCTTGAGACCACCTACCACGTAAACTTCGACTACAGTCGTCCATCCTAAATTAAAGAGCATCAGTCTAAGACCCCCCATCCATAACCTCCCAAAGAACTCTCGAAAAAGAATCCCTATACTTATCTACTTAATATGAAACTCGTTTCGACTCATCATATAATCCCGCATGATCCTCAGACGCACCTGTTCAGATCGCAACAAGTCTCGGGATCTCGCCCTGGCGGCCTAGTTCATCGGCCTGACCCAGTTCTGTGGGCACCCCGCGCCCCGCACCCCTCCGACCCAGCCAGTAACCAGCCCAACTTGGTCTCGGACCATCATAATGAAAAAGGAAGTAGAAGGTGCCTTGAGACATGTCGTACGACCATATCTTTACGTGCATCGCGATTTTTTACATGCCGTAAAGCGATACCATGCTTCCTGCTGTATTTTACGGCAGGAACCAACTGTTTGATAGTGTCAACGGAAGATAGTAACCCGAAATAGCTGGCCATTGTGGAAATAGAAATATTTACTATGAGAATTTATAACAAGACGGTAAGGTTTTTGGTATCAGTTTCCTTGTCTTGCCTCAAAACCATAAAACAGTTATACGATTTCTTTTATTCCAGCATCTTATATCAATTCAAACTAAACACAATTTTTGATGAACTTCCAAGATATCTTAACTTATCTAACCTTTAAAGTAAAAAATTTAATCTTCCAACATCTCAGATTTAATTAATTTCCAAAATAATCATATTATTTTTGTAAGATGATACTTGAATATTTGCAAGACTTCCGAAGATCAAGTTTCCAGACAAAAAGTTTCTTCAAACCGAGATCTTGTTAACCCACATCCGAATGCCAAATTTAATCCACAAATAGATTATTTCAAAACAACAAAACGGTATTTGAAGGAATGATATTATTTGCTGTACCAGAAATACATTTTTAATTAACAAAACATCTTAAACATTGCTGAGAACACAACAAAACAAAAAAACAAAAGATTTTAATCCAAGACTAAGCTCTACAGACAATAAAATGAGGTTCTCAAGGCCGCGACGACCGGGATCTCGCTACCCTGGCTGCTTCTCCTTGTGCATTATACACGGGACCGTTGTTCACATTGCCCGGCCATTCTCAGTTGTTTAATAACTACTGTTTGTGTGTACAAATTGAAATAAACTTTAGTTCTCAATTAAAATTTTGGCAGTTATGCGAAATGTATAAGTTTGTGAACAAGGTCACATTATGCATAATGTTCGCTAGTTTGGTCTAGTTTGGAATTGTTGGGCTTATAGAATTTGAGGTGACTTTAATTATTGTTTAGGGTTTATTGTTTGAGGGAGAGTAGAACTTTAGGCTGGTGCTGAAGTATATAATACCCAAATTAGACAAAACGATAAAATATTTGCAGAATCCGTACCCGAAGATGATGAAAGTTGAATTAGATCCAGGTTGGTCTCGAGTACATAATAAAGTACATAAAGTCACGCCTGTTTCCCTGAGGGGTAGGCAGAGACCACGGATTTCCATTTGCTACGATCCTGGCATACTTCTTTTGCTTCATTCACACGCATCACATTCCTCATACACGCTCTTCGGTTGTCTCGAGTCTAGATGTTTTTTTTTGTGATATTTCTTCTGTTATGTCGTTCGTCTTATGCAATTATAAAACTTGTTCAATGTTCCAAAGTCCAATCGAGAAACTAGGCCAGATCTAATAAATTCACTATTTTTATTCGTACATATTCTGGCCTTGTCACAAACAGTTGTTATTTTCCCACTTCAATATTAATCCTTCATTAAAGAAAGTAGCCCACTTACACTGCTCAAAGGAGAAACACCAAGAAAACGTTATAACGAGCACTTTTGCTGTCAGTTAAAAGTGTTTCTATAACTGGAAAAGAGGACCTAGCCACGCCTGTGATGGAATCAAAGGGGTTCATAGAATTGAAATATCGATGTCGCTGGATTTACTGTTCATTATTATGTCCATTTTAAATATTACAGTGGTATTAGCTTTAAAATACTTGATTTACAGTAGCTCATTTTTAGGAGCAAATGAAGATTGGTACATTATTTGCCCACCGAGATTAATGATTTTGAGCTTTAACATCTGAGTACATGACATGTTTTAAATTAAGCTAGGGACTATAAGGGATGTATAGATGGCCAGTAAATCACCGATTATTATTAGGTTCACACAATCGCATAAATTCCAAAACTCAGGAAACAAACCGTGACCTCCGTACAAAAGGACCAGTACACCATTCGCATGCAACATAAAAACTGAAGCCCCTTCATTGGTTGCCATGTCCCAATTACATAATTTAAGGGCATCACTACATTTATTCGCATCGGCACGCATTTGTAGGCATGATTTTATGCCCGGGTCAGATTGTGCGTGTAAAGATCTCGAGTCTTATTATGTGCGTACCAAAAGAATCATTTTGTGTTTTTATTGAAAAGATGTAAGGATTGCTCAAGAATAATTATGGCAATTTATTGTATATGAAAAAATGGGACTCTCTATCTTCCTCGCTTCATTTGCTATGTAAGAAAACTAATCGATTTATTAAGCAGTGATGTCTTATAGTTTAGCAATCATTGACTGGGTTAGAAAAATTGTGTTTAAAGGAATGATCTTGCCCAAATTTCTGAAATTTTTGTAATGCTATATTTTACTATGCATTTATAGTATTTATATTCAATTCAAAATATTGCGAAATCATACTGATGCAAACGTGTGTATGATTCCTTATAAGCTTAGGTCTTATACGGCAAGTTAACCTTAGACCTCATTGGAGGTGTTTAAATATAGATGTTTACAATAAAATATAGTCACGATCGCTTAGTCACGACTTTCTGATTGTCTAAAGGTTGTATTAATATTATTGTACGTAAACCAACAGTAGTTTCAATAGTGATGTTGTTATTTGAATGGCTTACCATTACAAAACGATCAAACACGAGGGTTAGTTTAAATCGATATTTGTGGTTTTAGTCGAGGTAATTAGTTTCAAAGAGCTTTTAAATTACACGAGTCATTCTTATATTAATTGCTAGGGAGTTTGTTGAGTCTTTTTTTTTACCAGCTATAGCAGTAGGGAACAGTAAAGAAAAGGCAATTTTGCCGCTGTATTATTTTGTTCGAAAGTCTTCAAATTTACTATTTCGAATAGACTTATATTGAAAAGTTCTGTACCGTCGTAAAAAATATATTTGCAAGAGAGGAGACGGGACAATTTCTGCAATTTCTCTACATTTTCTCAAGTTGAAGGGATTTTCTTGGAAGTGGCAGGAAGGACATCTAGTTTAAATGTCAAGGTTTTTATTGAAGTCTAGACATATCTCATAGTGCGCGTACTATGTAGGTCAACGTCTTGACTGCCTTATCGGGATCTAGACGGCTGAAGGATTATGGGAAACGAGGCGGAAGCATTTTCTTTGTTATTTTATCTCAGCCATCATTTTCAGTGCATTCGAGGAAAAATATAAATCTAGTCCTTACACGTTTGAACAATCACAACCATTCCTAAATATAAAGCTTCGTGTGTCGCTATGGGAGTAATAACAGTAATGTCTTCTATAATGGCCAAGTTCAAAATTATCAAAAAGTAATTTATTTACCAGGCCAAGGGCTGAAAATATAGGTTAAGAAAAACTAAGGCATCATTAATATCGAATCAGTTGTTACTGTTCAAATCGATCTAATAAATGCAACTTCCTATAACGTTTTAAAGGAAATAGAAGCTTAACTTTATAGCATTACGTTTCAAATTAAATAGAAAAAACTTCAGTGATTTCCGACTTTTGTATTGTAATGCGTTTGTACAAGGTTAGGAGGGATAGGGACGGGTGTATAGGTGGTGGTGTTGGTGCGAAAGGGATGGGTAGAGAAGAATGCAAGGCTAAGAGGTCGCAGGTAGTACAGTGACCTGACCTACATTTGGTTGCAGGGTGCCGTGTAAATATTGATTTAGTGACCTTTTCCACTTGTTGCTGTGTGTTCCAAGACATTTCCAGGCTTTTCTACTACTTTACGCCATTATTACGTGGGGTAGTAAGCAGGTAAACTTTAAATGTACAGGTCGTCGAATATAATATAAGATATCACAAGATAAAGTCTTGGTTAGCTCTGAGAATTACCTAATAGACTGAAAGTCGTTAGAAGTCACACTGATCTTTAGCAAACAGCGAGGTCACGTGACCTTTTCTATAGACTTTTGCATAATGTGTCGTGTGCAAGTTGGCTTAAACTTAACTTAACTATTACTTTTGTACGGCTGCAGCTGCCATTCAAAGATCTTTGACAATGTTTGGCTCAAAAGTCAGAAATTCAAATATAGCGATGTATTGTAGTTAAAATATATGTCATTTGTTATCGGGATTCATCATGACACGCCTAAATTCCATAAATTTTTGGAGAAGTCGAGAAACTGCTGTCTTCCTCTTGCTATCTTAAAGGAAATTGTTATAAAATGTTTTCTCTTGTTGTTACAGCTTGGGTGCTCGGTTGGCTCATGTGCAAGACAGTGCCGTATGTGCAGGGGCTGTCCGTCGCCGCTTCAGTCTACAGCCTGGTTGCAGTGTCTCTTGACAGGTAAGATTATATTTTAAGGTATATATAATAACAATAAAATGTTAAAGAACTTCTATATACATATTATACTAACACGTACTCTGTGCAAATAATTTACTTAAGCTTATGAATAGGTGACACTAGTGCCCAATTTAAACTGTAAGCTAAAAAAATAATTTTTTTTAACAAATAATTACGTAATGAAGTAGGTAAATAATACCTTTATCGCAAGTTGTTCCAGTAGACGAGTCTCATACAAACTTTAACAAAATAATTTAGTTTTCAGTAAAGTTTAGATAACGTAAAATTGAAAAAGTTTCTTGAGATTTTGTTACAAATAGAAATGATAAAAGTAGTTTACTTAAGAAATATCTAGTTTTAGCTACATATTATGCAACTAGGCCGTAATCAAAGGTATTTCAATAACTCAAGTAAGTAAGTTTATTTACCCGTGAAAAATTTAAAAAAAACCTTGGGTATTTTATCAGTTTTCCATTCTAAAAATCAATAATAGGTAAGCTTGCAAAGCCTTGATTGAAAAAGTCCTTACTTCATCAAATAGAAAGCCGTCTGAATAGAAATGCACCTTTCACAAAAGTCTCGGAATGCGGCAAAAAATTCGCGGAAGCCAAAAACGCGACCCAAAAATACCTGAGGCTGAACCTTGACCCGCTAGTGGGGCCTATTACAATAACGGGCCTATTATGCGAAAGGACCAGAATTCCAAGTCAAGGTCCTTCGAGCCAAAATTAGTCAAACATACCCAAGGGTGACAAAACTGCCTCGATGAATTTTGATTGATGGGGTCCATAGGTATCTGCCATGGGAAGTGATGGTTAGGGTTTCGGTCTTGAGTAGAATAAATGACTCCTTTGCATATTTAGACTCTTAACATGTTGCAATATTGTAATAGTTATTGATGTACCAACACCAAGGTTCGGTAAACAAATGAAAGCAAACAATAATTATATTCTAGTACAAGCCAACATTGTATACCAACTTTAAATAAGGACATTAATAATATTCTGCAAATACAATTAATTTCCTTATCATTTATAATTACACACTTCACGGATGAATACAACATTTAATTGCGATTTCAAATTGTAGCTTTTGTAGCGTGATAAACATCTCATAGGAAACTTCCGATGATTCCAAGAACGATCCTTATTTAATCGAATTTAGGGCATTTGTTGTTTTTAGTACTGATTTTGTTTATCTCATCATTGAGGATCCTTCTTATTACAACTTGGGTATTTTAGCGCTTACCTATTTTCAAACTTGACGACCTGATTAGCGCAGTGGCTAAGCGATTGGACTGCTGCACTAAGGGTTGCGGGTTCGATTCCCGCACGGGGCAAAACTTTGTGCGAACCACAGATGTTTGTCCCGAGTCTGGGTGTTAGTGTATGTGAATATTTCATGTTTGTGAAACGCACCTACGATACAGGAGAAATTCCTAGTGTGGGGCGACGTTTTAATAAAAAAAAAATAAAAATAAAAATAAAACCTTCGCGAATTTGGTAGATCTAAAACATAGAAGAAAATTTTTAAATTGAGCTTTTAGCAAACTAATACCTCAATCCATTAACAAATAAAGTATAAACATCAAAAAAGTTTCTAATTAAGAGTGTGAAAGTCTGTTAACAATGATGATGGCACGTACTACCTCAATAAAATGGTTCCAGTGATTCGACCTACGCAATACGAACATAATTTATCATGTATAGGCACACTTTTATTGCTTCGTGGCTAGGTAGGCTAGTTAACGAAACACTCAGCCTGAGAAGCACGTCCCAACTGATCATGATAGATAGATCCCTTAGAGCTTCCTTTTATTACAACAAACTTCGATTCGGAGTCTATTTTTAGAAATAAAGGTGATGGAAGTAGCGGAGATGTTTTTGGGAGATGCCTTTGAGGTAAGTTTAATATCAAGAGTTGCGACGGTCTTCGATAATTATCCTTATCCTTATCCTTACATATTATAAAACAAAGTCACTCGCCGCTGTCTGTCTGTCCCTATATATGCTTTAATCTTTAAAACTACGCCGCGGATTTCGATGCGGTTTTTTTTAATAGATAGAGTGGTTCAAAAGGAAGGGTTATGTCTATAATACATGCATAATATAGTAGAGAAACACTGATAATTTTAGAGTTTTCTAATGTGATGTCGAAAATAACAACGCTTACATTGCAAACGCTGGCTAAACCCTACGAGATATATCAAAACAATGTACTACAGTATTGTACACCATAAAAATGCCTACAAAAAAGTCCGCGAGGGCATATGTCTATCTCTTAGGAATAACCCACAATAACCATTTTTTATCTTTTACTTTTTACGAGAAATAATGACTTATTTACGAAGCGATTTTGAGCAATACAGCATAAATCCTTATCGAATTAAGTACCTTCAATATATTGTCCATTTAATATAGATCAAAATTACCCTTTACAGCAAGTAATTTAAATAAATAGTTTCGAAGATATTACAGATAAAAGGCAGGGACATAGCGGTTGCGGCGGTAACGACCGGCGTGGCGGCGCATTCTATAGCACTTTAAGACAAAACCAATAGTTACAATATGCAGATTCGTTACAGATGAACCTCTGAAGTAGAAATCATCACGCTATATCCATAAGGAGCTGAGCAGTAAATCATAACATGTATAGAAACATCTATTTTAAAATTTACGTCAAGTATCATGGCGTGGCGGTTAAGCGATCGCCCTGCGTTTTATATGTATAGAGATCGATCCTTGCCAAAGGATTTTCTTTTTGCATAGGCTTTAATTTCTTTTTGGATGTTTTCGAACTTAAATATTAATAAAAAGACAATTATAACATATTTTTAACATAATATTATTCCAAACTATTTACAGTTAATTAATTTTTATTTTTTTTCTACTTTAATAAGTTTGTAACTTCACCATTGTAAATATGTATAGAATGTTGTTTGTTTTACTTTAACCACAGAATAGTTAATAACAATATTCAGTAATATTTTCTATTTTAGCTTTTCCATCAAAATGTTAGATTTCTCATTTTTTTTATTTTACATCGAAGTTATTTCATCTGCCGAATTTGGGTTACACCTTTGATTCATCAATACCGTAGAAATATGGAAAACGCTGGAGAAACAATTTACCATTTAGGCGCTGTCTACCAACAATCATTCACACAGACCACTTTGAAACACTTATTACTTAGTATCAGCATTCTTGCATAAGGTTAAGAAACAAATAATCGGGGCAAAATTGTCTTTCAGAATTAGTGATGTGTGTGTGTTGGTGAGCGCTAATTTGCCACCTAAGAGAGAGAGAGAGAGATCTCTCTCTTAGGTGGCAAATTAGCGCTCACCATACTCAATATACACATCAATTTGAAGCAACAAAACGTCTGTTCTTGGAGAGTTACGCTATAGTTTTAAGAGACATTTGCTGAAATGTAATCCTAAATTAAGAATGTACAATAGTTTTAGACAGAACTCAGCAGGAACAACCACCATGTAATGGATCGAGTCACATTCCTGTTCTTCGGTGACTATAGATAAATATTTTCGTACTTAAATGCTCCGTAAAAACTTTACTTATATATTGCACTTTATACACTGGATATACATAAATATTAATAAATGGTAATATTTAGACGGAGTATACAGAATTCTTCTCATTACTTCACGTTCCTGGAAAAGTTGGTTAAGATGTGATGTGATAGTGTTATTCCCGCATTCGACAACATAAATATTTATTCACTGGAACATATTCAAACGACATAAAATTTTGAAGTTTTTTTTGTTTATATGTTTTAACTCTCTAGCAGAAACTGTACTGTAGACACCCATCGTTAAGTTAAAGGTCTGTGATCCACCTCAAAGTTACCGTTTTGTAGAGAAACATCATAGATGCAGAAATTATAACAAATTGTAGCGGTGGCCATACTCATACCATACTATCACGCCTTTATTGTACTTACTTCAATTCGTCATTCGTCGAAAACGTTACTTACGCCAATTAAATTTTCATTAACCAGGCACAAATTCAAAGTCGTTACAGCTACTGAGAATTAGTTGAAAAACCCATAACACTTTGTCCGACCTGGTAGACGAACACACGGAACTCCCGCTCAGTAGTCGCATTTTTCGAACACTAGACCAATAAGGCAGTCAAATTCTAAATTCCACACAATTATCAAAGTATTTTTGTTGCTAGGAAAATCCTCCTGGACTTCCTCCACACTGAGCGGACGGAGTGTTATGCCGGTCTCTTACCAGCTAAAACCTCAGGGTATCCTTCTAACTACATGTATGCTACATGTACACACGTACACGTCTTTTGAAACAAATTTTGACTCGCCTCTTCACGATTGGTCCCGCTCACCACGTACGGCCTACGTGCCTTACGACCCTTCTTAAAAGGCGCACGTGAAACGCCAGCCCGCACCGCCTTTTCTGTTTGGGCAACGAACTGCCCAAGTTCGTCGCCCACAGGTCCAACATATGGGTGACGGACATGAGCAGTTCGTTTAAATGTCTGCTACAATCAATTCAAAATTTTTTTTTTTTTTAAAAAACGTCGCCCCACACTAGGAATTTCTCCTGTATCGTGGGTGCGTTCCACAAACATGAAATATCACATACACAAACACCCAGACTCGGGACAAACATCTGTGGTTCGCACAAAGTTTTGCCCCGTGCGGGAATCGAACCCGCAACCCTTAGCGCGGCAGTCCAATCACTTAGCCACTGCGCTAATCAGGTCGTCTATATAACCGTTTGGCGCATTTTGACGTACAAACTATCATCGCTCACGTCATAGCTCACGCAGGGGTAGACTTAATTATTAAGGAATAGAAACCAGCTGATTTTTACTCGGATAACTATATGATATGTATGACTGTCGTGGTGGCCAAGTGGTCAACATACCTGATTTGTATGCACAAGGTTGCAGGTTCAAACCCGGGCAAGTATCAATGTGACTTTTTCAATGTTATAAATACTTTCTTAGATATTCTACACCACTGACTAACGGTGACGGAAAATATCGTAAGGAAACCTGGATTTAGTAATCTGAAATCGCCAACCCGCAATGAGCTAGCGTGGTGATCAATGCTTAATCCCTTTCTACGAGAAGAGGCCTCTGTCCTGCAGTAGGACAGTTATAGGCTGCTATTATTATTTAACTGTATGATGCTCGCTTCCGAGTTACCAGTTCACAATCTCTTTATATGTTGTCTGCTGAGGACAAAACTACGAAGGTAGTTTCGAGAAATGCATGCCATCAATATAGTACATAGATACAGTAAAACAAAGGTACATTCAAAATTTTATGTGTACATTCCTTATAAGCAAACCAATCATGTCAATAACTTTCCTGTAAGTCACTCAATATTCACCGATCATACCCACGAAATCGGTTAAGCAAGTAAACTAGCCCCATCTTAATTTAAAAATACCTTTATCATTAAAATACTATGTACATTCCTTTCGATAAGTAATTTATAGTGTTTTTCACTTACTTACAATATCAGATTATAGTCTCCTGGTGTTTTTATCTGAAGTTTACGCGGACGAAGTCGCGGGCAACAGCTAGTATCTAATAATGATGACGAATCTTTAATTGTATGATAAATACGAACATGACATCGAACTGAAGAAGTCGAGCGTAAAAGGATCAAAATAAATACTTTGTATACGAGCATCAAATAAAATAGGTACTATGTATACGAGCATCAAAATAAGATGTTTCAAAATTTATAATGGTAAGCACTTGAATGAACCTTCATTTAATTTGTCAAGGCTTCTTCCACAAATAGTAGATTTGAAACATTGAATGAATCCTGAATGCCTCAAACAAAATCAATACTTTCCCGAATCTCATCCAATTCACGCCAACTTCACCAAAATAATCCAGTCTACGCAAAATTATTCAAACGCAAGTCAATGAACTTATTTGCATTTTAGAGTTTCACACAAAAACGTTTTGTCTATTGTCACAAATCAAATTTAAATCTAAACAATATAAAGTAAGTGCGTTCGCGTGTCTGTACGTGCCGAAACGATTAGAGACATTTGCTTCTACTTGCAATACTAATGGCTGTAAAGGAGTCTAGTTGGCTGTCTATTGTTAGATCACCTAAGTCAGGTAACTTAGTCAAATTCTCCTGAAAAGGAAGCCAAGATTTTGTATGGAAATCTGCAAAATGTTAGTCTTTATTTGACAAAATCGGTAATAGAATTTAGATCTAAGCTCGAATATACTACGCGGGCAACATCAGGGGCAAACAATAAGCTTAGGGTCCTCGATATCGCGGGGTCCTTGCACGAACTCAATCGCTAACTGCAAACAAACCGGGCGTTCAATTTATTTAAGACGTTAAACCAATTACCCGTCCGCTCAGTCTCCACAAGAAATTGATTAATTAATATGCCTATGAAGAACCTCATAATTTCAATCGCTATTCTTGTGTAATTGAAAATCCTTTAAGGTAATAAAATTATGTTGTAATTAATTATTTTGAATTATGACTATTAATAACTAATTGTGTTGTATTCATCTGACCTTTATTTAGTACTGACTATAGAACTAAAACTAGGACCTTCTGTCAACGTAACTCATATAACTTCACATACATTCGACGTACCGATTAATGCTAAAGTGTGCAATGTTATGAGGCTAATAATTGGACAGCTTTTTTGAGGGTTGTGGGTTAAATCCCCGAATGAAACACATAATGTACTTTGGGATCTATAGATATTGGTCTCCAGTCTTCTATTCGATTCGACTCTATATGGATGGGTTCCTCATACACTTCCTTCAATATACCACAGATTAGTATGCAGATCGCTGTAGCTTAGCAGCAGCTTAGATTTATCTGTACAAATCTAAATATGAGTGTAAGTTCTGTAAAGCGGTTCGAAATACCTTGCATATTGCAAATAACTTGAAAGAAGACATAATAGGGTAGAGATGCATAATATCAGAAGTCACCTCTACTTTAGAAACTAATTACCATTAAATATTACTAAAAATAGCTAAGTTAAGGGCACCAATGCCACCGATTAATATCTCCATTTCTACCTCTCTATTATTACTGATTGGATATTAATGAAAGATAAAGCGTACGAAAAGCAATCCATCACAATGATATTACTTAGTAACTGAAGAGGTTGAAACAAGATGTAATACTCTGTAATAGATACATTGTTTGTGCCTACAATGACGCAACTTTGGTTAACGATCAAACAATGTCCCTATTGTATCTCATCGTAGTGACGAAAACAGCCATTACTTAACCAGACACTAAAACAATTTATCAAAACGTTATTATCGCTACGTAATAGATCGGTTTTCATCTCTCAAATGCCATAAAACCACGATTTTCCTTGTTTCTCGTCACATACGTCTCCTTAGACCTTCAGATTCACCCCCTCGACTTTATCTACTTTGTTTTCCGTTTTCATCTTTTTATTATGATTAATGTGTATTTAAATATAGTTTTATTGTCACTGTTCTCTAACATCCACACTAAGAAAGAGGGGGAGTCAGTCACTGCTATCATGAGAAACTTGAGCAAGATATATTGTCAATCCAGTAACCTTCCGTTTTTTTTTTTAGATGTAATTAATGGCCTTTTATACGGATTTTTTTACTAGAGACTCCCATTTGAAGCTGTTGGTCCTTTTATACGAAATTTGTTTCAAGATGCCTGTTGAAAGTTTTTTAGTTAGTTCTTGGTTTATTATACAAACATGAAAGTGGGCTCGTAACAATATACAGAGTTATAACTTTCACACATCATTTGTGTCGCTAACACATTGTTAATATCTAAACTAAGTTGGAGTCTCATATCCAGCTAATAGTCTATCATCATGCGATCGGCTTTCCAATATAGAATACTAAACTTGTATTAGCTCAACAAACTATTTAATTGTCTATTGAGAATCCTATAGTAATTTTTATGGTGATAGTTTAATTTTTTTACGAAATGTTTGTTTTAAATTTTGTCATGACGGATACTTTGAAATTTATTTACTCTTTTTACTTACTTTATTTTTATAAAACTTTATTCTAAGCAGAATAATAAAAAATAAAGAAAAGGTCATTAGGGGTGGCTTAAATTGCATGATGGCTAATTATACTTTGTTTTAATACGGTAAAACATTGTTCAATATAATGCATATTTTATTTTTATAGTTCGTTATGTTGGACTCACTGTCACCCATTTAAGTTAGTTAATAAAGTGCTAACTTAGAAAAAAATGCCAATAACGGGTCGTGCAATAAAACCTTCTATTACGGAAGTCACTCGGTCCTTGGAGTCTCAGATTTATTGTGAGACTAGAGTCTGCGATTTGTTCACTATCCCTTAAATTGCGTTGTTTGTGTCCTTTTGTTTACTCACAGAATCACTATTAGCATTTTAAAAGCAGAAGAGGTGTTAAACCGACTGAATTTATTGATATCGCAAAAATAAATAATAATTTAAAGCAAACTTTATGCGTAGTCATAAATATGACAATAATCTTATCTTGAATAATCTGATGCACTTCATTGGTTATGTACGCGTAGGTACAGTGCGGAATAATGTATCTGAACAGGAATGTTATTTCATATTTATTTGCATTATGTTGTGACTGATGAAACACACTGTGTTACAATTTACAGCATTACTCAGGTATAAGTTAAAATAATTTAAACCTAACACGAGTTTTCTCCCAGTAATAATAACATTTATTTCTTTTCGCCCGCCGATAATCCGTACCCTTCTGAATCCGGAAGACATTACTACCAATATCATAGCTTCACCCATGGATGGTCATAATATAGTGCCCTGAGGGATCTCATTCTAAATCAAGGTTAAGCGTTACACCCCATTATGGAAACCATTGTTTTATCGATTTTGTAGCAAGGTTAGATGCATGGCTTTGTTTTTATTTCAAACTGTGAATATAATACTTATTTAGGGGTTTCAAAAGTACATACAATATTTTTTTTGCTTTCTTTTAATGTCCTTAAATAGACAGCGAAATACGCGTCTTTACTTTACTTTCCAAATAATAAATATATTATTGTCAGATAAATGGTACGGGTGTTGTGATCTTTAAAAAAAAGGTAAAATGTGTTTATTACGTATTTTTATTATAGAAATTTATTTCAAACTATTTTATAATTTTATCATGCCTACGTCTACGTCTTTGGTCTTATATGATTCTGTGAAGCACTTTGTTCTAAAAGAATCCTTATATTCTTTAAAAGAATAAACTAAATAAATGATTGTCTGTGACATCTTTACTCGATTTATTTTATTCACTCTTGAGTTATAAATGGTGATTTTTATTTTTAAAACTTTATCTTTGTTAATGTGTTTTAAATAATTTATTTGCTTAAAATCACTCACCAATTAGTGGAGTAGCTAAGCGTTAACCTTTCTGAATGCAAAGGGTTTACTTTAAGAACAATTAAACACTATTTTCGTCCAAATATTATTATAAAAGGTGGATTAGTTGAGGCATTTCGTTTTAAAATCGTTTATTTTAAGATTGATGACGTGTGTCAAGTAATTAAAAGTATTTAGATCACCGTATTGCGTGTCGTGGCGCCATGATCTGTATAAGGTGTTGGTATTCGTAGATTACTTCGCGGACACGAGGCATGTGAGCACTTAATTTGTGGTCCTTTTAGCCGCGTGGAATCAAAATACAGATGGATGTTTCACACAATTAGTAAGAGCGGATTTATTTATATCTGAAATAATTAACATTGGACTTAAATTATTAAAGTATAACAAAATAATTCGTTGTATAATGTTATATATTATTGTTATATATTAATTATTTAAGGTTTCTGCCTTCGTACTCATCGAAAAATGTAATAATTTAGAACTGGTGCTAATAACTGTATCTAGTTATGTATTATGACCTACTATTATACAGAAAGATGTTTAAATTCAACTCTTTTTAAAACTATTCATTCCTTGTTATTCCATACTTTTATTTCTTTATTTATTTCTGTTGGTTTTACTTGGATTACTTAGAAGCAATAATTTATATAACAAAAGCGTCTCATAGCAAGTATAAACAAGTCCTTATTTGATAAGGAAACCATAAAATCGAGAAGTTACGGGGTACACAAAAAACTATCGTAAACTTTGAAAGTAACACAAAACCTGAACATAACATACACAGCACTATACACATGAGCGTAACTTGTTCGCCGGCTACTAAATGTGTATACATTTTAATAAACTACATAGCAAAAACAAATCTCCAATATACTTTATAAAGATTTAGGATAAAAACATAGCTCGTTATCAGTTGATAACAATTAAATGATAATTAGAATATAATTAAATTAAACCCTTCTACAATAACAAAAGAAATCGAAATGAGCAATAATTGCTTGTATCCATTGTCTCTAAAAATGGTTCCTTAAGTCCGCATTGTGACCAAAATCAAAACTGGTCCTTACGGATCATTAACGCGTAAGGGTGGATAAAGAAGTCTATTCAAAGAGGGAATTAATTTCAATACTGCTGCCGATTCCCCCAGTAATTATCCTTGAAGATACACTTTATTAGGGCGGAAGGCCCTCAGGAGGGATCCAATGCATCTCTTTCAAGGTTTTGCGCGGTGATTGCGGATCGGAGCTTATGGATGTATAATAAAGGAGATTCAAGGATGGTGGTGTTTTATTGCCCACATTACTCACTGCCTGCAAGAATCGGAGTTAAACATTCACGATCACACACCCTTTCCACGTTAAGCTGTTGGGAAAATAATAGCTTGGTTAATTTATATTACATGACGTCCATTTATTAATTATGATATTTATGTTATAGATTCTCTTAGATTTGATTGCACAAACGTCGAAGAGTAATAATACTATTAGAAGTATTTTTGGTTACCTATTTTTATAAATGGTCCTTTAAGAATGTCGCGTCTACGGAAAAAAATCTCTAGCATGTCGAATTACATTTAGGTACAGGCTTCTATGTATAAAAAAATCTTTTGATACTTAAGCTACATTATTTGAATCACAAACAAAATAAGCGCATAGGTTTACTTAAATCCAGTGTCAAATCTGTTTTTACACCCCCTTTATACATCAATTTTACCATAAGCAAGACGGTTGACAAAGGTGTTTATGCTAAGCAGGTCCTGGCGCTGCGAGTGACTCCTCGCGTCTATTTACACCCCGTGTCATTGACACCACAGGGACAAAATAAAATAGGACGTAAATCTATTCTATTATACCCTTTGATGTACGATCGCAGCCTATTTTTATAATAATATAAAAATCACCCTGTAATGCCTTTGTCAGATTGTGGATTTTTTGGGTTGAGTGAATTTGTGATGTGTTACATTTTGGTAGGCATTGCATTTGTATCTTATTTTTCATTAATTATACCCATGTTTTATTATGAATAATTTACATAATAATTAAGCCTTGTATTGTATTTAGATACAATGTGGAATATGCATCGTCTAAATATGTATTATAATACATTCTGAAAGTTTTATACAAACGCATCTTTTAATATGCTGGTAGCTTGATACAGAAATAACTGTAATTTTGTTAGAAGTTATCTAATATTAAGGTAGTTTAAAGTTGAAATCGGTTTTGTTTGATAACGTCTACCGAGGTCGATAGCTTTTTGTACCCTAACCATGTTGCATACATCGTTCAACTGTTTACTTTTAAAATATTAGAAATAAAATCACAAATATTGAATATCAATAAAATTTATTAAAATCTCCAATAAGACTAAACTTGGACGAACAAATCTTGATACTTTACATAATTTGTGAAGAGAATAAATAAATAAATAATTATTTATTTAATGATGATGCACTGCGATGAGTGGAGAGTGTCTGACGACGGGGACTATAGGCGCGGCGTGGACTACCGGTGCGTGGACTACCGGCGCGTGGACTACCGGGGCAGGGTGGATGACCGCGCTGTGGGACACCGTGTGCACTGGGGCTACCACGTGGTGGGCTACCACGGGATGGGCCGGCACTATGGGCGCAATGACACCCGCATGCGCGATGGCAAGAATGGCGAATAATAACGTCTGAAAAATAAATAGACATTGCATAGTACTTTTATTGGGAAATTTAGAAAAGATTTATTGACTGTCTTTTAAAATAATAATTTTCAAATTCAATTTTCAAATAATACAGAATCAAACCTGTTTTGAGAAGGATCACTTTGACAATGATCCAAACGAGTGAAAACAGCTAGTCGTTAATAATTGTTGAGGCTCTTAGAAATTTGCTGTTAGTTTGTGAAACAAATCATTAGTTTTCTTTTTCAAGGCAAGCACGACATTTGTTTTTTTATATAGGAGATTTTTTGGTATTGAGCAATTTATAAAATAAAACAATTTCCCTGCATTTTGGGTGCTTTTCACAGAAATTATTTAATTTTTGTGAAACGCACAAATAAAAAACCTGATTATTATAGAAATAATTTATGTTTTGGAATATTTCAGATTTGAATTAAATATCTTGACTAATTGAATCAGCACAACTATTTCGTGCCAAGAATTTGTTAAAGTATTTATAATTAATTTTGATCGTGAATAGTTATCTAATCAATTACCGAATTTGTACCTCCAATTAAATCATGTTTATAAATTAATTAATGCATTAATAATAAAAATATCAAAACTATTTATTGGCTTTATAGGACATCACTATTTTATTGTATTAATATTTATTAACTGAATAAATACATAAACATCTTACCAGTTTGAACATGTTGCAGGTTACAATGTGTTTCTTGATTGTGTGTTAATCCGTCGATGCTAGACGACTGTGTACCTAGATCACCTAGGCTTAGTCCTTTTATAGTCCTAAGACCTACGGTCTAGGCTACATGCATCTACTGTAATAAATCTTTGCGTTTGGCAATATGCAACTTGAGCGTACTACTGCAGTATAGTGGGGCTGCAGAGGATTGGCCTGTTGTTAGCGCGAATAGCATATTTCACTGTACATACAATCATGTTTGGAAATGCTCGACTTGTTTAAAACTCAAGGTCCTATTATTCGAGCACCCGACTCCACCAAGGCTGACATCACCGAAATAATGATAGGACTACAACGTGAATATGAACCACGCCAATAGGTATAGAACAAAACAAACAATACCTATAGAAATATTTTTCTTCTATTTACATAAATAAGCCAAAAGGTATTTAAAGAAAGAAAGAAAAAGATTTATTTTTGTCTCGACAACATGGAAAAATAAAAAAAATGCTGCTATTTCCCTAAACTTTACTTCCAGTACAAGGAGGCAACAATTTGACTAATTGCCAAAGCTCCATCTAAAAAGATAAGGACTCTTCACAAAGAAATGTTTTGAATAAAAAAACTGGACGTATTTTTCCTAGCATCTGTTTTGTATCTGGGTACTTGTACCGTCACTTGTATTCGCCCCAACATCAAGATTTATTATCTAATTAAGCTTAGGCCTCTTCTAAATGGATTACAATTTCTCTCGGAGTAAATAACTGTTGATTATTGAATGTTGTGCTGGTTTTAGGAGTTTTGTGTCACATAATCATGGTCTTAGTAAAAAAAACATTAATTAAAAAGAAAAGGGTAATGATTGATGATGTATTATTGATTTACCAATACGTGTAGTTCAAAGATATTTTATAAATTCAGAGTCGACTAAAATATTCAATTTTGCTCGTAGATTGTTTTGCTCGACAATTGAGTAAGCTAGTTCGGCCAATAATATTAATCAACGCTCTTAATCAACCAACTTGAGTCTCAATACTACTAAATATAAAAATCAGAAAAAACTAACCATAAATACTGACGTAAAACGTATAATACTCCTTAACGCCACAGTCAGTTAAAACTGACCAATACACAGCGTCATTACTACACATGCTACATAGAACAATAATGTACGTAGTGTTGCGTTGTCGCCGATCCGATCGCGATATTGTACACAACTTTAATTGAGGCAGATAAACTATTATGCAAACTTATTAATTAAATTAAGTACTTACCTGGTCCTTTGTCTCGGCCTACGCCTCTAGAAAACCGGAGTGAATTACGATTTTTTTTACTAATATGAAGAGTGGAAAACTGCTCAATAAATATGAATCGATCGTTTTCCAATAGGATTATCATTTATTGTAATAAAAATTAACGTCAATCTTAAATCAAATGAAGATTACATAGGTATAATTTAGTCACACTATTTAAAGCTGAAGGTGTAAACGCATTAAAAAAATTGTAAAAATTAAAACTTTGGTGACTAAATATGGCTGTTTTTGTGTCAAAATTAAGACACTTAAGTTGTAAATCGAATGAAAACTTTAATATAACTTCACTAAAGAAAATGATTAAGTTTATTACATCTTTTGATTAAATATAATACTTCAGGATTTTTATGTTAAATCACTTGGAAGAAATAAAAGAAAAAGTAAAGAATTTTAATTACCTGCCAATTTGTAATAGATGGTAATTAAAAATTAGGATGACATTTAAGAAATCAGTTTAATACCTACGTGACTTTTTGTTTTTATGATCTTTATTAGTCAACAACACAATAAAAGTCAATAAGTTCCTCATATCAGATCGGATACCGAATTAGCATACATACTATTTATTCACAACCCAAAAACATTTTTACCAGCCAGGCCTCATATTTATAGATGTCTATTGTACCTCTACAATAAACCTGTCGCCGTCCTGAGCGATACAAGGGACACAGTTATCGCTCGGATGCGCGGCAATTTCCGAATCATTGTGTGCGCATGACGTAACATTATCGTAGAAAATATCTGAGGAAGCCTGCCTAAAAATAAAATCCTGGCGACGATGGGAGGAGCTAAAAAAATATATTATGTGTCTGTGTCCTGGACAGCCTTACGTACGCTTTTTTTTGGCTGTATATTACAAAGTGTGGAGTGTTTGTTTTGTCTAACATAATGACATGTCATTTCAGTGCTGTACTATTGAATTGGCGTTTCAAACGTAACTTAGTCTTTACCACAACATATACAATAAGATTTTCACTTTTAAGCAAAAAATTAAAACATTTCCGTCCTTTCGGTCAAATTAAACGGATAGGGCGCCAATTTTATCATCAACAAACATTACCAAAACAAAGACAAAGCCACGAAGGTATAGGTAGACTTCAGATAATAATAATAATAATATATATATTTATTTTCTCTTCACAAAAGGTAGGTTAAACAATATACATTTCAGTGTTGGTAGCTTGGACCTAACTTTGTGAGAGACTGGTGCCTGTGGTAGATTTTGTTAAAAATCTGTATTACAGGTCACCAGTCACCAGATAATGGCGTGGTACGTCAATATCCCCGAAGGCTTGAAGCGATGATCGGATTACGTAAAGCTTCATAATTTTGTAGAGAACCGATGTCTAGTGTAAAGCTGCGTATGACGTTAACACACGACACAAGTTCCTATTCACTATACTTATTAAAAACTAATTGTAATAAGAAAAATAACACCCATTTGCAGCAAAAATCAAAACTATATTAAACCATTTAAAATTGAGGAGAATTGCCCCCAGGTGTCAACACGGTGTCTAGACGTTTACCTCTGCACTTGAGTCTAAAACATTACTCGTATTTTATCTAAAGAGCTGTCAGTGGCATCGCATTAATTAAATCAACCCCTTGAAAGTCCATTAGCAGTATGCATCATCACACCCCCTGTTAAGGTGCTGGATTTAAACCCCGATATCAAATTGTGTGCATTTGTGTTCCACCGACGGATATGACAATATATTCTCCTGCTTATATGCACAGGCACGTGTCAAAAGCTCTCAGTTTTTGATACGTAAATTTATTTATTCAGTGGAAATGGTTAAATATATTATATTGATTTTACTGAATCTACTTTACACGATTTTTTCAATAAGAAAAAAATTAAATTATTGAATATGATTTGTTCTAATATATAACTTTATAGAAAATTATTTCTGGGTTTAGGGAACATTCTAAGCAGTAAAAATGGTTCCCAGAAATATGAAGAGGATATTTCAAACTTAGTAATAAAAACTGACACACAACACAGAAACAAGGGATTGAGAATATGAACCAAGACATTTGAAATTATATTGCCTACATTGTTTTCCATTAAGTAAACAAAAGTTATTACTTTTCCCTTTACAATAACTTGAACAATCAAAACGTCATAACCAATGTATAATTCCACAGTAGATTGATGTTATTATTGTAGACAGCTTTTAATCCTCACCAGCCCATTACCATGAACTTTTAAAGCAGGACATTTTCCGCTGTGGAAGCGAGAAGCCAAAATACACTGCACGTAGCGGCGTCTCCCTTTCACAAGGGAAAAGGTCCTGCTTCAAGAGTTCATGGTAAGGGGCAGTTGTCAGATCTCATCCATCTGTGTACACCCATTGTTTGTCATTCACTCAAGCCTCAGTTCATTTGCCTCGCTATAAACTATTGAGCTTCGTGTAATGGCCTTTCAGTTTAACTTAATTACAGTTTTGGTTCTGACAGGATAGAATAACGATTCCGTAGAAGTTTTACTAAAACGTGAGTTTAGTGTAATAAATTATTGAGTTAACAAACAATGATTATAGAGATGTCTGTGGATACTACGATTTAATAGTAGCTTGACATGAATTTATTTTTTATTGCTGTATGAATTTGACAGCTGAATTCTTTGGACTAAACTGCATTTTTCTTTTGTTTTGTTGTACACAAATTTTTATACTAGTCTCAGAATATTTTTTTTTATGTCCTTGCTTCATAATGATTATAAAAATGGCTTTTGTGTGAAATGAAAGCAAACTTATAGATTCAATTTGTTCGGGATATATAAAAGGTTACCTTATGAAAATCAAGTGTGCTCTACAAAATACTTTACACATTACTTCATTATAATCTTGTGTAGTTGTGTCTTATTGTATTCGTATTAAAAACTCCGCGTGTATCCGTTACTCTTACCCTGTCACAGAAAACTGAAAATATACTTAATGAAGAGAAAAATAGAGTATCATGTATGGGCCACGTGTGCGCCAAATAGGTCAAGTTCAATACTTCGAGTACGCTAGACATCTGGTGCCTGGCACTAGCTCAGCACTACGTTTATGGCTCAAGGATGATCCACGCGATTTTACCCGACTGTGCCAGAAAAATATTATTTAAAATATAAGCCTCAATGTTCAGTATTGTAAAAGAAATATAGATTTAACTGCTCCCTTAAAGTACACTAGCCAAACATTACATCACGCCTTTATTCCCTGAAAGGGCAGGCAGATCATTATCATCATCAGCCAATCTCAGTCCACTGCTAGACATAGGCCTCAAATACGCCCCAATGTAATAGGGGCGAGCATATTATTGCCACTAACCAGACACAAATCTAGACTGCGTGACGCTACTAAAAATGTATCTAATAAAAAACCCGGCAACAGTACACGATCCGGAATCGAAACTGGACCTCGTGCTAAGCATTCGCATTTTGTGATCACTGTTGCATAATACTGTCTGTTATCTTAAATAAATGAAAAACAGAAACAGATACCATTACATGCATATTTTAGATCACACAACAGTTTATAACACCTACCTACCTACATTGCCTAAAGACACGATGGAGTCAAAGTGAGACTACAACTATTAATGACAAGGGTACGTACAGTAATTAATCGAAGTGTCTGAGAACGTAATTACGTTAGCAGTACTAATTATTCAACTACAGTGAAGGAATGAGCGGTAATCATTTTAATATACTTTATTAGTATAATGCTTGCGGTTTTACTGTCTGCACCAGGAGTCTCAGATTCGATTACCGGTGAAGACTCCTTTGTATGCACTTCACATATTAATTTACGTGTAGCAGTAATAGTTAGAACAATAATATTATTTTATTTTTTAAATAAAACGTCGCCCCACTCTAGAACTTTTTCCTGTATCGTGGGTGCGTTTCACAAACACCAAATGTTACATACACAAACACTCATACTAGGGACAAACATTGGTGGATAGCAAAGTTTTTTGTTCCGTGCGTGAATCGAACCTGCCACCCCAAGCTTAGTCTAATCGCTTAGCCACTGCGCTAATCAGGTCGTCAAAATATTATAGTTTCTAACTCTACTTTCTAAGTTGTGTGTTGTACTAACTTCCATATCAATGTATTTATATAAATTCACACCTGTATAGGAGTAAGCTTTGCCAAATATAGGGCACAATCACAAAGGGAAATACCTAAATATAAAGAACAAGCATGATCGTGACCCACATTTTTTTATTACAAGTCAATTTCATAACACGGCTAGCAAGTAGCAATATTGTGCCAGATATTAAGTAAGAACACTACCTACCCTTATATTAAGGTTTTCCTTAGGAGCTTTGCACAGGAGAATACTTAAGAACAGACTTGTTTATTTATTTGCATCCATGTTCAATAACTGCTTATCTATTAAATTAGTCACTGTTTATTTGATTTCTAATACCAATAATTTAATTAAACTATTCAATGTTCCAAAAAAGGGGGAGTGGTGTTAAAATTTAATTATCCAAAAAAAGTTTTACGCTATGAGCTTATAGCTAAACACAATGTATTCCAGCCAATACCAAACGGCATAAACAATACTTCCGAACTGTATAATCCAATGACACTTTACTCAAGGCCTAATACATTTCAGTGGACTCTAGGTCCAAGCCCAGCAATGTCCTCCGCCTACTGCTTTCACACCAAAGTAAACCTCATACCTTTGAAGTACTACATTTATAGCAAAGTTATTGGACTGAACGCCAGTGTATTCTTCCCCAAAGTTTAGCAACACAAAGGAATTTTGCGGGAATCAATCATGCGTACCGATTGAGAATGTAGAGCATTCGTTACATATGCTCCATGCCTTATATTCAGCAGCCGACGATCTTACAAGATTTATTATACCAAGGAAACATGTTGCGAAGAAATATATAATTGTTTCCTTAATGTGACAATATATAGGAAGTGCATTATGAACATCTATTGATTACGTACTTCCCAAGACTTGTTATACTTGATTTGTTGGTTCATCAACTGCTTACCTTTTCATCATCGTCAGCCGGAAGTCGGCCACTGTTGAACACAGGCCTCCCATTTAAAGGGGAGGGGGGGGGGGGGTGCCGAAATTCCCAAGCGGCTTCAGGATTGCAATATTGCTGAAGTTACAGAAGACGCTGCTGCCCGTTTCTGGATTCTCCCTTAGTCGCCTCTTACGGTACCCACGGGAAGAAAGGGGTTGGTCTATTCTAGACCGGATACCAATCGGTCAGTTCTCGTTACCGACAGCTACAAAAGATATACCTATACAGCATTGCTATCTTTGTGCTTTCAGATTCACATTCAAATTTTGAACTTTCGTAATAAGAGAAAAAGGAGAAATAGATGTTCTTATTGGGTTATAACCTGAAACCGACTCAAAAGTTATTAGCAATACATTTTAATATTGGTAAACAAAGTTGTGTTTTTTCATAATGTATGTAGATATAGTTTCCAGAGTATAAGGTGACCCTGTGAAACATTTCTAATAGTACATATTGGGATTCGTCTGAAAATCGTGACGGGCATACTATTAGTGGTAGTAGTAACTTTGAATCACTAAAACAGACTGGGAATTGAATACTTGACTAAAACCAAACCTGTCTGTCCTTTTATTAAATTCAAGTCTTCAGAATATCATACAACGCAGGTATAATTAGGTTATTTTTTTTATTTCTTTAGTGTTTTTTAATGTTTTACAAGTTTTAGTTAAAGTACTGATCGATGGGTCTATAATTATGTACTGCTCACCAAAAAATAATTTGTCAGAAATAATCCGTATTTTTTCTTAGTTCTTTACCTGTTTTTGTTTTTATCGCAAAGGAGCTCTATTAACTTTCTCTGCGGTAAACAAATCGGGAAGGCTTCCTAGCTTCTACGAAGTTGAAGTTTATAAGCTTCATTTAATTTAGCTTAACTGATACAGGTGACCTTGTAGAATGTATGAGAAAATAAATTGATCGAGAATATAATTTATTTAAAACATATGATAATGCGTCTTCACCTTATACTTTACAATTGGGTGCTGCATTAATGGTATTGGATGTACAGCATGCCCAACAGGTACTGCATAGAAGCCTTGCATCTGCGCAGGATGTACAGCGTGGACTAGTGGGGCATGGTGTACACCGTGGTACGGCATTGAGTGGTACGATGAATGGTAGTCGACGTCATAGAGGGGTGTAGCCGCTGAGACGGCTAACACTGCCAGGATCTAGAAAGAAGGTTGTTTTATTAATAGTGTGTTGGTACCAATAATTAATTGATGGAAGCTAAACGAATTTTTCAACTGTTTTCACAATTACAAACAACTGCCCAAAAGCTCCCCCATTGCCTATCAGTGGAATACCAGAACAGGTAAATAAATATCACTTTTTAGTGCCAACTGCTCAGAAAGTATCTATGTCGGTAATCACTAGCCAACAACGAAGGAATTCTCTTATTTCAAACCCCGAAGCTGGACAACGTTTCTTGTATTGTTTTCGTTATCCCTATCAACATTGCAATCTCTTACAAAGACAGACTAGAGAGCTAAGTCTTAAATATTCAAGAAATACGATATTAAATTCTTTTGCAAGAATTTTTCCATCAAAAACAAATGTTCAAAGGCATCCATAATGTATTACAAAAGTTTAGTTTTTTAAATCTGAGTGTTATGACCCGCTGCCCAGACCCTAGACCTACAAATCTTTATTATTCGAGTCTGGTGCGACAGACTGTCAAGCTGTTGGCGCAATTGATTGTTGAATACCGATGTGTTTAGAAAAATATACTGGCTGAAGATTTGTTTTGTACAGTTAAGTGCAAAGCTTGGTTAGAATTTAAAAATCTTTTGGCTCCTTTTTCCAGTTAAAGATTTTTCTTCTATTAGTTACCTTCCTTAACCCGTCACACTATATTGTGCGTTGCACATTTGTTGGATGGTAGAATTTTTTGTATGTTGTCTCTTGTATGTCCATCATTTAAAAATCGCCGATATGAAACCTGGATGGAGGTAACTTAGGTTACAATTGTATATATAACCTATCTATACATTTGTATGTTCCTACGTGGTTGAGTAACAGTAAAAAGTTTGCTTGTTTTGTTTCAAATTGTAAAAAATTAATAACCGAAACATGAAGAGTAATTTGGATTTGTAATAACACTTTTGCTCTCGCGTTTACTGCCTCACACATCACGTAGTCATATAAAACGTACAGAATTGCCTCCCAAACATAATCATTTTTTATCAAAAATGTTAACCTTGGCCCTTTCTATTTAATCGTTAGTCTTTTTTCAGCGAGGTTTTCAATATATTGCTGTGTTATGAGACGTTGAAAAGTGTTGAGATATTTGTCAACTTGTCAGATGAGTGGCAGATATCATTTTGGTTGGATGTTTTGCTGAAGTGTTGGAATTATTTATGTTTACGCGTTTTAATTTTATTTGTTTGTATTGTTATATGAAAGTCTGCGAAATTTAATAATGATTTAGTCTTATTTAACACCTTGAAAAAATGTTTAACCATAGGAATGATAAGAGGATAGTTATATTTATTATCTTTTTATTTTTTAAGTTATTTTTTTTCAGAAGAAATTCGAATACCTTAGGTATCGAACCTGCGACTCCTTTCACATAATACCACACGTAGATACTACGTCAATATATTTTATTCTGATATCATCTAACTGGTCCTTTGGTACGAAAATAAATAAAATAAAAGGGCAGCATCAAATACTAAAGAGAACTTGAATTTCGATGGCTACAAGCGGCAACACGGTAGATTAGTTGGTTATAGCTGCGCCACAGTTTGGCGAAGGTTGCAGGTTTGAACTCCACTCGTGTCCATCATTTTTCAAATTTCCTTTATTCCAGTTACAATAAATTTAAAGAAACTTACCACTATAATATGTTTGTCCATCTTTTTCCCTGATATCTTCACGACTGAGACCTAAGGGCCTTTATAGCATGGTTTTACTGAAACAACAATAGCTTTCGTAATAACTGATGACACATCTTTGGAAATTGTATGCTAATAATATATTATACCTATAGCTGTTGCGTTTTCTTGAATTTTCCTTGTATTGCCTAATAGGAAGTCTTCGTGTAGCATGGTTTTTATTGCTCTATGACTAAGCTAGCTACTGGCTTCAGACTTACTCGTGTTCAAGCACCCAGACTTATTATACTTCGAGGTTTATGACTGGGTACGTAACGACTACCAAAAATAAATATGCCGGACCAACTTGCGGTCTGAGGCATGGAGGATCTCGGCACGAAAATAATAGTCACCAATCCGTGGATTATCCGCTGCATGGGCAGCTTAACCTTATCGATCATGTTGTGAGCTATTTATTAACTTAACGACGTGATTGGCGTAGTAGTCAATAGACTAGACTGCTGCGCTAAGAGCTATGAGTTCTATTCCCGCACGGGGCAAATATTTGGGTCAGCTCGCAAATGCTTGTTTCGAGATAAGGTGTATGTGATATTTAATATCCGTGGAGAAAGTTCTTGTAAAGGACAAAGTTTTTCTTTAAGAAATGATTAATCACAACTGCTAGCCAAAAACAAAAGTCCAATAATATCTGACAAAAAACTCGAAAACCTATTCATAAATTCCCAAAAATCCCTAAACAAAGTGTTGTATACTATAGCTCGCCGTAATATAAATCCTTAGCATTATTCCTTCATCAAAACATTTGAGTGTAAGGTCTTTTCCGTGTCAGTGAGCGCATAAACGATGTGAATTCTATTGTATATCGAAACGAGTTATTATGACTTTCTGGTCCAAGGTCGATACATAGACATAACTTGGCTTGTACCAAGATATTTATATTAATCAAGCGAGAATCTCAACGTTTTCCTGAGATGTTACAGTGATCCATACAAAAAGTTTGATATACATAAATAAAATTATATAACGTTCTTTGGTAGCTAAGTAAAATTAATTATGGTTTTGTTTAGAGTTCTGCTACATACATGCTATAAATTAATAAACACAATGTCATGTATCTTTTTGTAGATAGACTGCGTCGTCAATCCAGTGGTTACCAAGTGCGATTACCAAGCATGAGATCCTAGGTTCTATTCCTGTGTCACGCAAAGTTTTACTGTGTCTTCTATTAAGTGATTCTCAATAGCAGCACGGAGTCTATATTTGTGCCCGGCTGATGGCATTATGCTTGCTCCCTATTACACTAGGACCGATAACAAAACTGGTGTACTATACAAGTATAGTACCACAAATACACCCCTGCCTACCCCTTGAGGGAGTAAATGCGTCACGGAATATATTTATGACGATAGAATTAATCCAATCATAATATTACAAGATATTTCTATTTACAGAAACATATTAGTTAGTATAGTTATTTACTATTGAAAAATCAGCTTAGAGCTTATAGTCAACATCAGTGTCCTGCTAGAGTCAATGTCAGGCTAATAAGGCTGCCCGGTAATGCGGTCACGATCGATTTACTTAACATTGGATAATTATTAGGTACGCTCGATAACTATCTATTTATTATTATGTCAATGTGTTTAACGTTTATTATATTTAATTAATCAGGTTTATTTTTCCTAATAAGCATTATAATCTAGATAGATTTTTGGATACCATTTTGGTTGTAGTTAAAGCTTTTAGCAATAAGTATATTTTTGTGTTTTGTTTTTGTTATTATCCTCCCACATCTTCTATGAACACAGACGGGTTATTGACCTTTTCATTCCAAAAATATATCTCAAGCTTTGCAGTCTTATTGGCAACAAAGAGAATAAAGACGCCTACTATACCAACCAATCCTTATATACATTTTGTTGTGTCAATTTAATATCCTGAAAATATCTGGTGGCAGCCCTATTCCTAGTGAGTGGGATCTAAACTCGCCCGGTATACCGTGACCTCTAACGTCACATCACGGCCAGTCCTCATATAAACGCGGCAGTGGCCATTTATATCCATACAACATTCTATACTGTGAAGATGAACTACTTCTTTGATTACAACGACTCTGGTTAGTGACAGATTTAGATTTAATAAAATGATCTCCTTCTGAAAAGTAAAGTAAATTCTAGTAACTTAAAATAGGCACCTATCGAAAGACGGCAGCAAATGCTGATTAATATCAATGATTGACAGATATGCGCGGAACTATGCAGGTGGAAGCCCTTCTTTGAACTATAATATAATTCTTAGATCTATGATATAACCAATAAAAAAAAGGTCAATTGACAGCAATAACAAATAATATTTTTAGAACTCCAATGGAACTATTTGTGAACAAGTTGATACGGATCTTAATAGGAATAATTGTGATTTGTACCCCACCATCAATCATTTGCCTCTAATGGCTTTTGAATTGCAAGGGTGAATGATTCCCGGGACATGTTGTGCTGTAAAGATCCTAGATTTCGTCGAAGGGGTAGGGAGACCCCAGTCAATAATCTGTTGGTACTGATGGCCCATCCAATCCAGTTAAGAATTGAATCAAGAAACTCGCTCAAAATCAATCCAATAAATATAACATTATTATCTCGAACTCTACTACCTACGTAATATGTGCAATTAGTTAAAATATATGATTAGGGCAATGGCTAAGAGATTGGAATGCTGCAATAAGGGTTGCGGGTTCGATTCCCGCATGGGATTAAAATTTGTGTGATGTTTAGACGTTTGTCTTGAGTGTGGGTATTTGTGCATGTGATATTTCAAGTTAGTGAAACGCACCATCGACACATGAGAAATGAATGTACCTATGTCTAACTATCTCCAATTTAAAGTACATACTTTTTACTATTAGAGAAAGGTCGAAAAACAATTTAAATGTTCTAATGAAAAAACTGTGTCTAATTTAAAAACAAAATGAATTGCGTGTTTAAAACAAATACTTTTCATTTCTCGTTACTAGTTAAGTATTTCATTCTACTTTGTTCATTATTTAGATAAGTCCAATTTTAAACGTCTAGGACTAGAAGCCTAGGACATACAAAGGGTATAAATTAGGTTAGTCTGTTTGTAACTAGCCAAATATATTTACGTTTTAATTAAAAAAATAAGTTACTTAATTGAATAGCCTAATAACGTAACTCTTTTAAATAACTAGCAACTTTAGAAAGTAAGTGTTATGTAAACAAACTAAAGAAATATCTCTTGCGTAGAGATTTGAGTTCGTATTAAAGACAACTTAAACAAAAATGGATTAAAATACAATCTTTCCTTTGGGGGTGTAGGTATATTGCTCCTACTTAATAACACTAATTACAAATAAAAGTAATCACTTTAAGATTTTGATCGCAATTATCAAGAGCTTAACTACAATGACTTAACATTATAATTATCTTATATATCGTAACAGAAATGTTCCAGTTACTAGATTTAATCTTCGCCCCTTCTGGATAGATAAAGGTACCCTTTCTGTTATACCCTGAATTATTATTATGATATTTTATCTGACCGCCGCCGTATTGACACAGTAGGTACAAGGATTGTACCACGTTACTGGGTTTTTCCATCAGGTAATTCTCCGTAGCAGCACGGAGTCTGGATTTGTGCCCGGTTGATGGCAACAGGATCGCCACCTATTACATTGGGACCTAAAAAAACATTTAACTGGCAAAATGTGGGTGTATAACTCCTGCCTACCCCTTCGGGAAATACAGGCGTGTAGTTGTGTCAAGTTCTGGTGTATTTGAGATTTATGTCTAGGCAAGCGAGTAAAAGTCCTTTGACCTTTTAGCGGTTGTTAAAATAATTTGTTAATTACTTCATATCAATTAATACATAAGCGGAGTCAAGGTGTGTCACTAGTGTATAATATGAGGCTAAGGTTACATCGAGAGCCTATTATCTCCATTTGAGCTATATGCTAATGTGTTACTCTTGGGCATACATTTGCATACATTAAAACTGGATAGACGTATAGTCATGAAGGCACAAAGCTTTACAGGTCGGAATTAATTGTAGGTACCTATAGGTCGCCTCTTCAAATCCAGACTTGTAAATGTGACTGTTACTGTATCTTAAGTAATACCTATATTTGACGTCAGTACAACTTGTGTTATTTTCTTGCTTATTCTTAAATTAACCTTTTAAGCATCGGTCTTGCATGGAAGACAAGCGTTTTCGTGTCCTCCACGCCACTATTTTATTAGAAGAGATTATCTCATCGTAACCTTTTATTGTTTGTTATTACATTACACGAATGCTTTGATATTGTCACCTGTTAGAGTTATGACGTGGAGGGCGCGGAAGCGTTGTCTTCTATACAAGACCGTGGCGCTGAAAGAGTTAAGGATTTTTATTACGTTTTGTGATATTATATCTAATATAAAAATACAACTTTTAGCTGAGTTTTAAGTAAACAAACTGTTTATTTTTTACTAAGCCTCTAGTGTCTTTATAGGCACAATAAAACCAATTAAGTCGATATGTACACTTTTATTGCAATACATTAAAATAATTGATAGTGTGTTGATTAAAATAGACAATAAAACGTTATTTCTATATGCCCCTTATAACTACTATTGCCATAGATTATATACGAATACAACGTGCACAATTATTATTGTATAAATGAAAATGCATATACCAACAAGCCAATTCGTCTTTTATATGCAATGTGTCTTACAAATTAAGTAGCAAGCCGTCAATGGACGTGAAAATACAACTAACATTGTTATTACATCATAATCACAATAATATTAATTAATAAAACACATTTTTTTATGTAATTAACTTCCAACAACCCTACCTCTTAAATTAGAATACTTTCAAAGAAAGACACATAACGTCCGCTCCAGTGAATTCGGATTAAAAGTCTGCTAAGTCAAAATTAGTTTTTTTTTGTATCTTCACCAATCTTATACAACTTTATCATAAAATATTAGAAATATGCCGTAATTTTTATAATAAAAATAAGGCCTAGCATAGTACTGTAAATGTATCGAGCCATTCTTTTATTGGACTGCACTAGATAACATAGTTTTATATCTAAATTGATAAAGGAAATTTGAAAAATGATGGACATGAGCGTGACTTGATCCCGCCATCTTCGCCATACCGTGGTGCAGCTCTAACCAACTGAGCTTTCCTGTCGCTGCTCTCACTCATCGATAACTAATACGGCCTAGTCTTAACATTCTAATATATCTAGAAAGTCAAAATAGATAGATAAACTGAATAAAAAACTCCGTAGTTGGGATGTAATCATTTTTATTAAACTATAATGATTCGTTGTTAAAAGTTATGGTTAATTGGTAATACGAACAATCATACTATAACAAATAATACTGTTTTTTTAATAGAACCAATTATCATATTATGTCAATGATTAAAATTGTTATTTATTTTTACATGGTGGCAATTTTTTTTTACTGTTTAGACTAGGCCATATTAGTTTATCCTAGAGTGTGCGTATTTATATCAGGATCAACTAGTTTGGCCTAGCCTAAGCTGGTCTATCCTATCGGGCTTCGGATAAATTAGTTTGAACTAGGCTATACTAGTTAATCCTATCGCGTATAGGAAGAACTAGTTTAGCCTAGGCAAAACTAGTTTGTCCTGAAATCGGGTTTGGCCGGTAACATATGCAATTAATTCACCGTTAGAAAACCTTACCTACTCAGCTTACAGTCCTCAAGTGACTTCTTTATTAGTACAAATATTAAAAACAATAAATAAGATCAACACGAAACGATTGTTTGGTATAACTCATTCTTATTCAATCAGGTACAGTTGGTTCAAGCCTAAAGTCATTATAATAGGTACTAAAAGAAAAATGGCGAATGAAATCCGGATAGTAACGCTCGCGTATGGGAAAACGCTACGGGGTGATGAATCAACGGCGCATGCGCTATTATAGGTGCATGGTATACTGACGGCAGGTGGTAACCAAATGATGGGTACACCACTATCGGCGCTGGAGCTGCCTGGACAGCAGCCAAGAGAACCAGGAGTGTGATCTGAAAGGAAAAGAAGATCAAAGTCAAAAGCTGTTGTTTCTTCTTCTTATCGGCATTGGTCGCATGGCAGTAGGTTAGGCTGTAGTGTAGAAATTGTCCAGTCAAGATTAGCATGGTTGACCAAGGTGCGCTAGACGTACTTAAGCCTACTTGCTTTGTTTAGCTATGCCACTTATAATATAGCCACTTATTACGGCCAAGACTAATTTCAATGACACTGTTTCCTAATACGTTATGGCGCCAACACTTCCTGGCGAAGTGATGCAGGCTGTGTTCCATAAGCACCTTTTCTCTCTGACTTTCTAAGTGACTGGCCAATCTCTTTTCTACTGCATTCCCTAATTCTAAATAGTGTAATCATTTCGATACAAATTAATGTGGAACCTTCTGGTCCACCCAAATACGAAATAAAGGTGAATCAATGTCGTCGAATAAGTAGAACAAAACTAGAACAAAGGGTCCTGAAATGCAGTTTTAATCAAATCTAACCTCAGGAAGGTTGTTCCTAACTAATTAAAAATAACACGCGAGCAAGGTGCTTCATGTCCATGAAAATATGTTGGAATTTTAATTACCAGCGTTCTGAAATCCGTATTTTAATGTAAAATGTGAATGGGAAGTTTTGTCGTCACACAATGGATGTGAATACTGTGACCATATGAGCTGTTCATGAATATTTACGTGCCAAGCATAGCATAAATCTCAATGATAGACAGCAATGTAAGCAGAGCAACGGATTTTTAATGTATTGGGGACTATGTAGTTTGTGAGTAACAAAATAGCTGTAAACAGGTATCTACTGCCAATATTATATTTAGGATCCAAAAAACTATGAATAAACAAACTAAAAAAACTAACGCCTGAAATGGTCCTATCTCATCTTTAGAACAAGTAATTTCGTCACGCTCACTCCAGAAGTAGGCTGAGGTACATGTTATGGGTCAATATTATGCAGGTCAAATAGCAGCAGTGTATTAGGTAGTTAGGTACATCGGCAAAATGTCATACTACTAAGCCACAAAATTCGATTTCTCCCTCATCTTCCACGCGCGACGGACAACAAATCCCCAATATTGCCAAAACACTTACCAAACGATACATTTCCGCTTAATATCCGGATTGTGGTCACTTCGGACGTCGACTGGCACGTCGGTGCCCGTCCCATCAATTTATATGAGCGTGAAGTTAATTCTAGCAAGTCCTTTTACTGTAGTTGGGCAGGAATGTCCCCAATGTGTCCAGTCAGATGCCAAGCTGTGACAAGTTGGGTTAGAGACACATACTTGGTGAACGTTAGGACAATAACCTGGATATGATATGTAAGTGTGTGTGTGTGTGTGTGTAAATGAAGTCACGTGACCATTGTTAATGTGTGAAATAAGATCAACGTTTTGCTGACTTATTCCTTGTCTATTTTTAATAGGAATTGGTAATTTTTCTTCTTTGTTTTCAATGTCGGCTGTAAGGATATAACTGTGGAAAAGAAAACTTTTCCATTATTACATTTTAATCCTCATTTAAGTCCTTTATTGGATAGTTGTTGCACCTCGTTTACTGCATTAAACGCATGGCAAGCTTACACAAAGCAGTGAGAAAACAGAGAAAACTAAATATAATTAGAAAGACTTTGAAGTAATATCGTTTTATTATGCGTTAAGTTAGCAAAGCAATAACGCTTAATATGTTCTAACTCAAGTTAGTTTCAATTTATGATTTATTTAGTATACATTATGATATGGACGAAAACAATTTTTGATGTACTTTTTTAAGTGCGCTGTCACAAAAAATATTTCTTATTAAATTAGGCATGAAATAATAAAGATTTCACTTAATCGTAATAAACTGTAATGTAGAGCATAAGTGGAAATCTTCTTTTAATAACGGTATCTCCGAAAATTCGTATTTAGATAAATATGACAGGCTTTTAACAGTGCCTAAGGGAATTTCAGTGCAGTGATTGTGTGTGTGACTTGCAATTTATTATGAGTCAGCTGACTTGAATATTATTAACTTGATTTCATTTGATGTCTTTGAAATGTTCTAAGAAATCACTTCTACTTTAAATGCCAATTGTGAGTTCTGAGAGAAAATAGTCTGGAAAAATAACAGGTCATTAGATCCTTAAGCTGATGATACAAAAGACTAAATATAGGTACCCACACTAATTGTAATTAAAATATTAGGTACTAATAAATCTTCCCTTGGGACGAATTTATTAACCCTGTTCCTTTTCAGTGTGAATACAGTACCTTACGATTGTTCTATTGTGTCTGCTTCGTGGACAGTCTGACTACTAGCAAGTTATGAATATAATTCCTTGCGGTCTCTGGTAAAGCTAGTATTTAACTACAAGGCAATCTCCATATCCTCTCTTTATATAAAATCTCTTTGTCAATCTGAACGCATATTAAAGGCATTTTTAAATTATGCGTATTCTCTGTACCTTAAACTAACCTGTACCAATAAAAACCATATAAATAATTCCGAGTACCATCACTGCCGACTGCGATGCGCCAATGCGACCACTCCAAATACGGCGGACTGGTTTAGTGCATTTTACTCTCGTTAGCCTCTGTGCTGTGACTTATTTGCCGGTATTTATGGTCGATATTTTCCTTATAGTGAGTTGCGTAAAAGTGCGAGTTGTGATTGATATAGAGGTCTTAATTGACTCTCCGTATCGGGTAGTTGGCTCGTTGTGTTGTATGACAGGAAATTATTTTAAAAATGATTCTTTGTTTTCATAAAACTTCAATCAGATCCTACACTCTATTAAGTACAATTGTTAAGTTCGTTATTGTTTGTTGTGGTAGAGGAGTTGGTGTGTGAGTATTTTGCCACTCACCATGACCGTGAGCTTTTTACAAGAATAAAAGAGAAACAACATAACATAACAGGATGTATTCCCCGAAAGGGTAGGCAGAGGTGCACATAGAGCACACCCACATTTCGCTAGTTATGTTTTAGGTCCCAATGTAATAGGGGGTGAGCGTATTGGCATCTATTAGACACAAATCCAGACTCCGTGCTGCTACTGAGAATTACCTAATGGAAAAACCCAGTAAACTTTTACTCGACCCAGGATTCGAACCCAGGGGTTCATGCTCAGCAGTCGCGCTTAGCAACCACTAGAGCAACGAGGCAGTCTGTAAAAGAGAAATAATAATAAACATAAAAAGATTTAAGATAGTTGAACTTTTGAAATTTGTTTTCTCTCTATATAATTACCACAATTGATTATAATTACAAAGTAAACAAATATTCTTCTGCCTACGAGTAACTATCTAGTCAACCAATTGTGATAATTTAGTCTCATCTCTATTGACAGTGTCAAAAGGTCATAATATTCAACCTTATAAGGTCGGTGCGTGACGTCATATTCGGTCATCCTGACATTTGCACTATAACCCAGTAGCTACAAGTACAGCGCGAGTAAACAATAATTAATCTCTGTACGCATCTTAATCTATCATAGTGGGGTGAACTGAGCTCTAGGGTTACACCACTTAACGAACTCAAGCCGATATTTTTCTTTTTGAGTTTTTTCTTTTAATAATTAATAATATATTTTTTAGCTGTTAGGTTAGGTCAGTTTTTTGAATTAGTGCGCTCCCATTGCTGGTAAAGTGACGACCTTATTGGCGCACGAAGAAGCTGCGCTGAGGTTTGCGGGTTCGATTCCCGCACAAAAAATTGTGCGATCCTCAGATGTTAGTCTCGTATATAATGGGTGTTTGTGTATTTTATGTTGAAACGCACCCACAAAACAAGAGATATTCATAGAGTAGGGCAACGTTTTTTAAATAACTTATCCTCTTAGAATGAGATAGTTTTCGGTTATATAGATTCTTCACGGTGTTTCCTTTGTTGGTCCAGTAAGTACCTAATCATTAAGAGATCCTTGTCCTGATCATGGTCCTAAGTTTAGGCTAACAAGGAGCACGTGAAAATTTTAACAATAATTAAACAAATTTAATGCTGATTTATATAATATTTTGATACAAATCCTCATCTATAGAACTTGAATGGATTCCTAATTAAAACAAACAGCTGTTGACTGACGGCTAACTGAAATTTCGGAGTCGAAGTTAAGCCGGGATCTATAATCCGACCTCCGAAAATATTAATTGTTGGGAAGCTTCACTCAAAAGCCGGATTTAATTTCCAATCTTCATAAGTAGAAGAAGTACTCAAATTATTGGAAGACCCGAATGACGCAGATACTGGTACATTTATTTGTATGAAACTTGAGTTATATTTAAAAATGTGGTGTTACAATAACTGGCTATGTGGTTGGACTACCGCCCTAGGGGTTTAGGGTTAGATTCTCGAATAAATAATAATTTTAATTTAAAGACGCTTTGCTTTATATTGGCACATTATTATGTTGTAATATTTAACACTCCGGTTATACTTCACCTGTTTATTCGAGACTGGTTTCGAGCTCAAACGGAGCCCTTATTCATGAGCTGGCGACGAGCCGGTAGTATTAGACTCACGCTAGTAGGTATCTATAGATCACGAAACTTATTATAGTAAAAAAGTTAAAGTTGTTGAAAATGTGATGTTTTAAGAAACAGGTCATGCTCAGTACATAATGAAAAGAATGGCCAGTCAACAAAGATGGTAGCGAGGTTGACCGCCCAGGGTGCGCCGGACGTACTTGTGTTCTATCACACGTAGGCCTTTACGTAATTTTAGGCACTCTACTAGCACCCATTGTTAAAATTATATAAGTACAGTAAACAACCTTCCTACTGACTAATAGGAAGCTACACTACAGAGTCATAAAATTCGCCCCCAACTAACGCAATCTTCAAGAACCTTGTCGACCTTCGCGTACTAATATAATAATCCTGTTATTATCAAAAACGTGAACTAAGGCATCGTGTTAAGTGTTGTACATTTGAAATGATACACAATAACCTTGCTGGGTTAGGTTGCAACCATTACTATTTGACACGGTTCAAACGGAAGCTTCTGTTTACGATTATTATTGTTCTCGTCTTATTTACACAGAACATTATCAATATTTATTATTATAATTCCAGTCAACTACTTCGACCGTTTTGATCAAGGTGCATTGATCGTGACCACGAGAAGACTTGGCTGCTGTTTCCATGGTAACCACTTAAGTACCGGCCATTATGTGCGAGGACCATTTGGTTGTTTCGGCCGTATTTGAGTAGATAAAACAAAAATTACAATTATTCGAAATCTAAATTTAAAATATATTGCCACTTACAACATGTTGTTTTGTTTGTCTTTTAATAAAATTGCGAGTATTATGTTTGAGTACGAGTCATACGTTCTATTTATGTATAAGACTGCATTCAACAACAAGATAGCAAGGGGAGTGGTCTCCACATCCACATTTTGCCAGACAGTATTAGTTTCTTGTAAAAGGTGTGCCTTTTATCGGGCACCATTTCAAACACTTAAACACACAGCGATTTTAGCGCAACTAGATTTGACGTTATGTAAGTAATCTTTTATAGCCTATATGAAAAAAACCTTATAACTGTGACTAACAGCTTTCTAACGATTAAACATATCGCATAACATTCGTAGCATTTACATCTAGATACAAAATAAATAATACCCTGGAATATTTAACTTCTCAATAGAGCCATATATCTAACATTCGGACTTTATAATCTGTCAAACCATTAACGGGTATGCTAATTATGGGCCACCCAAAACTAACCGCTGTAAATACGTTTGTAATCCAGTTGTGACTTGCCAACCAGTTGGTGATTGCTGACCGATGAAAGGTTAGGAAGTCACTACAGTTTGCGGAATTAGCGATGTAAATAACAGCAATTCATGTTAACAAATAATAATAAAAAAAACGTTACTTACATGATTTCTTATTATGATTTCACAATTGTGACATGTAAAACGTTAAATAGACTTTTATAAAGGACAGTGGATCAACATATAAACAAATTATTATGTGTTTTTAATTAAAAACTTGTTGATAATATTGTATGTTAATCTTGTAGCCAGATTAAAACTGTTTACTTGAAAACAAACGTCGTTTACCTACTTAATATCAAGTTACCTATTATTTACTAGTTACGAGTTCAAACGATTGTTTTAAGACTGGTATTTTTTAAATTGTATCTAGGAATGAAATAAAAGCTCAAAAATATGTTTAGAAAATATTTATTAGTCTAATCCTTCACTGAAGGAAAATCAAATCAATGGTGGACAGCGATGAGGGGGACAGACTTGACGACGTGTCCGTGGTGGACGACGGAGCTGCTTGAGTGGGTGATGGCGGAGGGGGCAGTCTTCACGATGAGGGGAGCGGCGTGCACGGCGTGGACGACGGGGGCAGAGTGCACGATGGGGGCAGAGTGCACGATGGGGGCAGAGTGCACGATGGGGGCAGAGTGCACGATAGGGGCAGCATGTACGATGGGAGTAGCATGCACGGCGTGCACAACAGGCGCAGCGTGCACAGTCTTCACCACCACAGGGGAAGCAGCAATCACGGGAGCGTGCACGGCATGGACGGCATGCACGGGGGAGCCGTGGTTGACGACCTGGCTGGACTTGGTGATGGTGGTCTTGGAGCCGACCACGGGGACGGTGGCGTGCACAACGGGCGCGTGGACAGCGACCACGGGCTGGTGCACCAGGAGGCCGGGGGCGGCGGCGGCGACGGCCAGGAGAGCGGCGAAAGCAACCTAGGAAGATTGAAACAGTGATAATAAGAAGGTTGTAGGCTTTACCAAAAGCGTCGGGCTAGACTTATGTACTAAAGTTTCAGTTCCACATTATACAGTAAACGAAAACAAAAGTTATTTAATCAACGATTATTTAAATAAATTCTGAATCAATAATAAATTAGCACATTAATGTGCAGGAAAACACGACACAGGAAAATTACATATTCGATTCTTCGACACTTTTTCACTATTTCACTTGAGCTTTTTGCATGAAAATTCTCTCGCTCTATATTTGGTATATAATACGACTTTTTCCTCAATAATTCAAAATTTCCGGAAACGCGTAATTGTCCATAGATTTTTCATCTTGAACCAATTACAGAAATATTGATAGAAGTAATTCTGGAAACCCGTATTATTTTGTAATACCACCCCATTTCTCCAAAACCCTTAAAGCTTCAACTTACAATGGTCTTCATGGTAATTGAAGTGATAAATATTGTAGTTAACGAAGGTAGATGTGTTGCTGACTGAAGTAGCGAGTTATCTAACGAATTGGTGGCCCACCGTGGCTTATATACTGAGCCGCCGAAACTCGACAATGTACGCAATGAACTTGAAGCCGTATAAATTAAACAAGCTTCGGAAGAGGTAGGAGGAGAGAGGCGTAGTAAGCGCGTACGCCGGCTCAAAATATTGTAGTAGGCGAAGTATGAATGGAATTGTGTTGAGAGAAACAAGTTGTTGACTTGAGAGCAGCCTATTGTACGGTTAGGTTAGGGCAGACCTAGGTTAGCGACTGTTGTGAATGTTCTGATTGGAGGAGTTAGATGCATTCTTGTCTATCCTAGCTGCAAATTGCTGTTGTTACTGAAACATATACAAACGAATGGAAGTAAATAGTTAAGCAATATAACAGTTTTTTATTCCGCTATCTCGATGACCACGGCAGTGTCGTGTAAGGTGTTTTTGGCACAGTAGTGAACTAGAAAAATTGCCATTTTACATAATTTAACAGAACCTTTCCATACCAAAAATTGGTTAAGCTCACGATTGCCTAGCTTGCTTGGATGTCGCCATACAACAACATATTTACATACAATATCAATTATTCCTAAAGTATCCAGTGTGCATAGTATCTAATATACCGCATCCATTGACTTTCACCGTGATAACTTCTGGTCCCCTTCAAACCTGTCGAGATTAATGTATGTACAAACACAAACATCGGCGGCGCTCGTATTTAGGTTGATGTCAAGTTCATTCGTTTTGAAGGACTTGTGCAACGTGCAGGTTTGGTCTCTGCACGGTCAGAATACTGGTCTGGCCAGCAGATGGAGGTTTTAAATCGGGGTCTCTGTCACTAACTTAAACTAAATCTTCTTAGGATGAAGGAGACTTGTTTTATAATATTTTCGTGTTTATCACAACCTCGATAGCATAAAACACATAAATTTAGTGTCTAAGGTAATCTTCAAGAAACGACAAGAAAGTCTGAACAGGAATTTAAAAAATATGTACCTTAGACACTACAATATTTTTAAACTTAATAGGATTTAAATAATTATTAGGGATAATTCAGGTTAATCTTCGGTTTCAAAGAACCTTGTTGCAAAACCATCAGTAAATTATGAACCTTAAATGCTGATAGAATCATAAGTTACCAATCAAAATGATAATCCTCACATGTAATAAATTAATCCAAAATCGATATTTATATCCACATCGGAGAAACTTATCTCACCTTAGCCGTCGCAAGCGCAGTAATTGTGTCATTCCAAAAGTTTAAACCACAATTATGTTGACAGTTTAATCTGAATTAATTTCATCTTGCTGTAAATTTTGCGCATCCTTGACGTAATTTTGAGGTCCATCAGGTTTTCGGTTACTTAAATCATGATAATATCTCACACCATCAATTCTATAAAATTATTTCTTCGTAAGCCATCATCTTACATAAGCAGCAAAAAGTAACATGCCTATAATATTTCATATCTGTCAAATTATGCACTCACGAAAGAATAATTCTTAACTAACTAGAATGAAGATAATTCAAGGATTTACTCATATTGTCTTTTGTTTCAAACTAGCTTCCGTCTGCGACTTCGTTATCAATTCGAACCAGCTCAGCAGTTCCTGAGATTAACGCGTTCAACAACAAACTCTTCAGTTTATAGACAGGAAAGGTTTACTATAAGTATGTTTTGCCTTTTAAAATATTGCAAAGACATGACAACTGTAGTTACCTAATGTTAAATTTCTAAAGCTGTTTGAAGCTTTTACAGTATTTTGCTCTAGAATCCTCGGCCATCCCACGTGCCTATTAAGGACCACATAAAGTTAATGTTAGGTACTAACACAGGTATCAAAAACACCTGAAATACCAGTAGACCTAAAATCATCGGTTTACGGTATGAAAGAAATAAACTTTCATGAACGTTATGATGTCTAAGTATTTCAGGCCAGCCTACTTCGACATAACGGTGTTTTTACTGTTATTCTTGATTTTTCTTCTCAGAAAGGCAAACCTTAAGTAAATATATATAAATTATGACTCCTCTAATAATTTAATTGCAAAGTGATCTTGATCTTCTCCTGCCGAGAGGTGTCCGGCCTAGAGTTGACACACCCGCTTTCCTCCCGTGGGTGTCGTAAAAGGTGACTCAGGGAAAAATCCAGAAGGGGAGCAGCGCGTCTTCTGTAACGTCACCACCAATACTGCGATCCCCAAGCCGCTTGCCAAGCGTGGGGATTATGGCAACCTCCCCTCCCCCCTTACCTAAGGGGAAGGCCTTAGTTCAACAGCGGACGTCTTACAGCTAATGATAGTGAAAGTTATATTGGGTAGTGTCCCAAGATACAAAAGGACTGATCTATTCCAGCGTTCTTGATCGCCATCCTCGGCTTTGTGATGTTAACCCATTGCCTTTTCTTTCTGGCTCTTATTCTATAGTGCCGTTGAGTAACAGCTCATGTGACATCCAGGTAGTAATAATTAACGGGAGGACCTTTCCCAATCGTGTGAGTGAAATCAATCATTTTTTATACCAATTAAGAATATCTTATCCCGTTTCAGATAATAAAGTGGAAAAAGCGAATAAATGTTTAATTGCACCTTAATAAACGTTAACTTATGTAATTAATTCGCAGTCCATTGAAGTGTTCTCCAAATTATACAGTTCCAATTAATAACGTTTTAAAGGTGTTAAAAGTTGAGTTGTCGTTTAAATTTTAATTACAGCCAGAATGTCACTGGGCTTAAGTTATGACTCCTCAACTGGAATGTCATGAATGAACTTAAAAGTTTGGAATGAGACCTCCGTGTTAAATTGAAGAGGTCATCTGAGGACACCAAACTATTTTGGAGTACATCTTTATGCTAGAATTCTCCGAAGTGGGCGGCAATGGTCGGCTGGTACGCTCATTTGGACAACGACAGATAATTTTAGATTAAGAATAAGAATCTCATAACTCATGCGTTACTAAAATGTTTTTTTAAGAGTAACCTAATCACCCAGTAATATCTAAAATTGATGTAGGTAAACTTCTGCACACAATCAGACATCCTAGACATATTTTTTCTTAGAACATTATCCAAATAAATCAATCCAAGTGTCATTTCAGATTTATTTTCATCTATGGATTGGTATGTATTAAACAGATACATTGCGCTTGAGAGCTCGGTATGAGCAGTAAATCAAGTGCCTTGTCTAGTCTAGACGAGTGTTGTTCTAGAGTTAATAGGGCGTCTAATTTTCAGTTCCTCTGTCGACTTTACGATATATATTACTGTTTCTCTTGATAGGAGTTTGCAGATGGTTGTGTTTTATACCCTGAGTTCTGATTTACAATTTGTTTAATGTTTGTTCTTGGGGAATTTGTTGGGATTATTTATAAAGAGGTGTGTTAATTTTACTACACAGAGAGGGATGGTTAGTGACTCTTTTGACATTAACTCATTTATTTAGACACATTTTACAACTAACAAGCAGAAAAACCAAATTATGTGTAGGTCAATCCTACAAAAAGGAGCTCTGTATAAAATATAATGATAAAAAAAAGTTACGTCTAAAGTCGCTGTAAGGAAATAGTTATTAAGCATTCAACATGTTGATTTCAAATCTGGAAATATATCATTCGAAAACGATCACAAATTTATTATCTATACATTAGGTAGAAACTAAATCGTTGAAAGCTAGACTAGTGCCAGTCATACATTTCAAACTTGTATCAAATTGGCTTATTCAAGGTTGATCAAACATCCAAATAATTACAGATGCATAATATAATAATTACTTTTACCAACGCCGTACATGATTATGAATATAAAATCAATAATAGTTTTTTGTGCGTGCGTTTCAAGGGGATTTTGTTAGCCAAGGTCGGTTTATTTTTTTACTTTTTTGAGGTCGGCACACCAATTTTGAATTTAGTTTCAGTGACGAACAAGAAGAGATCATGATAGACTAAGCAGGAGGAAGAAATACTTAGGGAAAGATTCATTATCGTCATGAGCCGGAAGACGTCCACTGTTGAACAAAGGGCTCCCCCTTAGAACGCCACAATAAACGACAAGACAAGAAAAGGTCGACTATAAATTATAAATCCCAAAAAATATAATTATTGGATCAATAGTAGATAGGGCTCCACCCACTATTCATGAGGTTTTTATTTCATATAGTCTACAAAATGGCACTTACAAAACGATTTCTACTCATATAAGTATTTCCTCATATTTTAAGGTGCCTCCAAAATAGTTTCTACTATAATTGGCTCTTATCAAGTCTATAAAACAGAATCATATATCTCGCTAATTTTAATGACAACCTCATCTTCCGTAGGTACTTTGACTAAAGTATTGATATTATTTCCTTGAACGTTGGCCCGCGCCCAACTCAAAGAGTAGTCGTTAAATCCTACTTCCTAATATGAAATAGGTACGTGTAATGCGACTTGCCTTTGCCTACTCAAAAATGCTTACGCAACAAATACAAAATATTGCAAGTGAAATAATAACTGAATAACTGTCGCAACGTGTTACTTCTGAGTTAATTTAATGTATTCATTCTTTAAGTACACTTCCACTATTCATAGACGATAAACGAAAATCGAACTCTTACAAAATCTGAAAGGAAAATAAATTAAAGAAGATATTGATTTAGTGCTACCATTTGAAAGAAATCTATTTATAGTGGAAAGGACGTGGAATAAGGACAGATGAAAAAGTTTTCTTATAGAATGATCTTAATTTTTAAACGCTGGATGGTTCGGGTACTTGGTAGGAGAAGACCAAAGAAGGAACGATGAAAGCTACTCAGAAATAACGATAGCAGAAAGATGATTAGAAGTTCGAGATTTGAGTTTGCAAATCGAAGAGATATCAGGCCTATTTGACAGAGGAAGAAAGTGAAAATATATGATTACAAGATGCTTAACTTAATATTAAATTAACTTGTAGTCTTAGTAGGCATGCTTGATGTCCAGAATTGATGTCATCATACTAAATGCGGAGCATTCTTGTTGCTTCAAACCCAAAGTCGTGCACATGTCGCCAAGACTCCACTAACCTCATAAGTTAAGAGGAGTGATATCATCTTTCACATAATTTATTCTTGATAACCCAAAATTCGGTTCTTTACTCGGCCATGATGAAATTTTTATGTATGTCACAATTAATTGCAACTTTAGAACAAATGCCTTTTTTCTACCGACACTGGATGCAATTATAGATAAGATCTCAAATGTGGACATTAATAGCAACCAATTGAAACCTGAGAAACCAGACATAATTGCAGATTGCCTAATTAGTAATTAGGTCCCACATCAAGAGTGTCCCCACGATAAAAGGCTTTATTGAGTCAAGGTTGCCAATGAATTGTGAATTACACAAACAACATTGACGACCTGATTAGCGCAGTGGTTAAGCGATTGGACTGCTGCGCTAAGGGTTGCGGGTTCGATTCCCGCACGGGGCAAAACTTTGTGCGTACCACAGATGTTTGTCCCGAGTCTGGGTGTTTGTGTTTGTGATATTTCATGTTTGTGAAACGCACCCACGATACAGGAGAAATTCCTAGTGTGGGGCGACGTTTTTTAAAAAAAAAAAAAAAAAAAAAAAAAAAAAAAAAAAAAAAAAAAAAAAAAAAAAACATAGTTAAGTGCGTTATAACGATACTGGTACATAATGGTGAGATTCTTACTACGAACAAACAATCTGCATTTATCTGAGAAATTGCGAAACTTTGAAGTATGTCGCGATACATCGCGTCTTTAGACAGTCTACAATAAATTATCAGTAAGTAATTGATGCGCTGTAGCCGAGACTGTTAATGGACAACACAATACAGAAGGTTCGTTCAATACACGCACTTATTGATGACGCACAGATCCGAGGTCCTAGCATAGCTGTTTATTTTGACAGTTTGATTGTAGTCAACCTGACTGAAAACGGTTTAATAAGTATCATATTTAAACATAACCTACACCTAAATCTTACACTGAATGCTACTATCAACAGTTTTTGTCCAGAATTCCCAACAACAGATTAAGATCTCGTTTCGTTAGGATTGGAGTTTCTGTACCGTTGCGTGCGCTTGCGTCGCGTCGTGTCGTAACACTTTTTGAATGTCAAGTTCAGGCACGCTTGTACGATTAATTTAACGATCGATGTATCATTGTTTTGGTGATGGTTTAGCATATAACACATTATATCATCACTCCTATATTTACCAGCAGATGTGTGCTGTTTTTGACATATTTTAATAACAGGGTTCGAGTCTATAATCATTTCACCGTTCTAAGCTTCTTTGTCAACCGCCTTCCCTTCAACAGTTATTTTAGCTAAGGCAGTATTTAAACCAGAACAAAAACTTATTGGTATGCTCTCGGATCTGCAAAACTTTGTTGATATTAATTACGTCCGAAGTTTAGGCCCACAGTTCCCGTTACACATGTTCAATGATAGATAATGAAATATAACACTGTAATGTCCTCATACAATTACTCGATCTTGTCAACGGTAATTATCAGCTCACCAATCTGACTCCAATTTCCTGCAAAGCTTTGCAACTCAACCTTGGTAAGATTAGACCATTATTTGATACTATTTCGTAATAATGACATGCGATTGGACAATTATTGTAGTTGTTTGTGTTCCAAGGACTTTGTTGTGTAACTATATGTACTTTTTGGGTTGCATCAAAGCTGCAAGTTGTATTAGATGAAATGATTAATGAACCGGAATGGATTAAACGATGTGAATTGATTATAGAATACGCGCATTTAGTAATTAATCGATATTAGTTTAAGCAAATCGTTTTATTGATACGTAATTTGGTATTGATTGATGGAGATCAAATGTATTAGAAGGTGAGTCAGAAATTAATGCATGCTGATTAATGAAATATTTTATTACCATCACTTTCAATGGAAGACAATGCCACAGAGGGTTTATCGAAGTTTTTTGTAATGATTGTAAGCGTCCATAGGCTTAGCATTAAAATACTGAATCTCAAACTGCTGGCCAAGAATACTAGATGATATTCACTATCCCTTCCTATACAAAAAGGAAACATAACAAAACAGTCTACTGCTATTCTAACAAAAAAACAACAATCCATAAAAGAGAAATCTGATAATTATTTTGGCAATCATAACTACGTCTACTTTTATTCGAACTCTGCAAAACTACACTAATGGACTGCGACATTTCTTCTTCTACTTGTACCTGCGTTAAATATCTCAGGATAAATCTTACGTCTGCTAAATTCAACGCCCTCTCAAAACGTACAAACTCCCCATTAACACTTAACTCGCGTCGTTACAGACAAAGAATGACTCATCAACTTTTAACACTCGCGAATTTCGCTTCAAGCTCTCAAACTGATTGCTGGAGTTCAACGCACCAATGTGTTAATTCGTTTTAATTACTTAACGTATCATTTTGTTTTGTTAAGTCGACGTGAAATATTATCATGGAAGTAGTACATAAGATTTGCTTGCTTCCCTAACGTTTGTTTTTAAAGTTGGTAAGTAAGCCGACATAAATTACAACGGTTAACGACACAGATACATCGGGAATTAACTTGATTTATGTTCCTGTTTGTTGGTTATTACAATTGGGCAAGTACTCCGTATTTTCACAGATTTAAGATTTATTTTACTCTATACATCGACTGCTGAGCACGAGGTCCTGGGTTCGAATCCCAGGTCGGGCAAAATGTTACTGGGTTTTTTATTAGGTAATTCCTTAATAGCAGCACGGAGTTTGGATTTGTGCCCGGTTGATGGCAATAGACTCGCCCTCTATTACATTGGGACCTAAAACATAACTAGCGAAATGTGGGTGTACTATATGTGCACCTCTGCATACCCCTTCGGCGAATACAGGCGTGATGTTATGTTTTACACCATATTCTTCAGAATGTAGCCTCTTATAACCAGGTAGTGTTGGCCAGTTATTTGTCTTCCCTATCGTACTAGTATCTACATTTACCTCATTTCCACGATCAATGAACTTTTACTTATTTTTCAAGTTGTATTCGTCGTCAGGCGATTGCAATATTTCGACTTAGATTTCTTACTGCAATAATTATTACTATAATTAATTTATTTTCTATCAATCATTTTACTTGTGAAACATAGGTGCACTTACAATAGAGGCAGTATTACACGTAACGCTTGCCTTTCTCGCAAGTTAAACACTGATAATATTGGTTCATTTATATGTGCCTAGTATTTTGACTATCTTAATATATCCAATTAATATATAAATACTACTTTAAAGAAGTTAATTAATACGTATAAATTAAATGAAATTTGTCGTTAATTATGTAAGTGTGAAATTCGGAAAGTTTTCTATTTCTTATTAACTTCCAAATTCATTTTTAACTTGGAATGTTCTCGTTGAGAGTTTCAGATCAGTTTTTGTTCAAAAGTTTTTATTTAGTTATCGTACAACAGCGTGTTTATTTTAAGTTTGTAGGTGAATGACCTGCCACCTGTGTTGCGATATTATTGTTATACAGCCTGTAAGTCTGGCATAAGCCACTGTATTTTTGCTATATTGTTGACGGCAGGTTCAGCTTCCTTTTCGTTACTGCTGTGATCCTTTTGATGATATCCATTATGTTCCTATACATTGTGAGTATTTTATATTGGTCATGATTGCCCAACTAATTGCAATGGTATGGTGTCATTCATAATGTTTTTAATGATACTTATATGTAAGGTGTCCACAAGTTATGTTCTAAAAATATTATCGGTAAAAAGTCCTAAAGAATAAAATGATCAGCCATTAAATTAGGTCCTAACGGACAACATTCGTTGAGGAATATATTTGCGTGGACTTCTATAACCAGTTATAATAATCTCTGAAGTACACACTCGTATTAAAAAAAAACAAATTCTGATATTCTATAACATTTATTAAATTAAATTAACAAAACAATAATCAATGATGAAGAGACACCAAGTGAACTGACTTAACAACCGGCACTGTTTCATGTACCGTGGAGCTTTGATGGGTCACAGCAGAGTCACCAGTCTTGAGGGTCACCAGCGGAGAAGAGTGGTACACTACCGGCGCGTGGACAACAGTAGTTCCACCATGGTTGACAACCTGGTTGCTCTTGGTAATAGTTGTCTTGGGGATATGGTACACTTCGTGGACAGGCATCACACTGATGGAATGCACTGGGTGGACGTAAGTGCCTCCATGATGCACAACCTGGTTGGCTTTCGTGATCGTAGTCTTGGCATGGACGACGGGAACGGCATGGACGGTAGTGATTGGGGTATGGAGGACATGGGTGCTGCCATGGTCGACGACTTGGCTGCTCGAGGTGATGGTAGACTTGGAGGTTAAGGGCACCGAGTGGATGACATGAGGCTCTTCAGCGAGGAAGTAGGCTGGGGCAGCGGCGCTGCAGGCCAGGATGGCACTGATGATGATCTGGAGATAATGAGAATTTTAGAAAATGTTTTTTATAATTCAACTAAATAAATAACGTGATATTCTGATACTACTAATAATTTAATATAATCTTATTCCACAATTAAGAAAAGTTTAAATTTAAGAAAAAATATTGTATATTCGTGAAAATATAAAAAAGACAATAAACAAAAGGTTGACTGTGTGAAGCACTACCGAACTCATTCATATTTTTACGTCCAGAATGATATACTTGATGAAAAGCTGTAACATTTCGAAAGCTGCTGCTGAATCATAACTTACAATACTTTGCATGGTCGATGTCTCGCTCACAACTGGTGATAGTTCCCAAAAGTACCACCCTTTTATACTCGACATGAATAATTATTGATTGGCCCAGTTCGCGACAATTATCTGCGTGCTTACCTGTATTTTTGATCTTATTTCGCGAATCATATGAGGATGTCGTAATGTCTCCGTTCGGTGCGTTCAGATCTGTCAATTTGTGATTAGCAAACCAATTAAAATGAAATACCATGGTTTTGATTTGAAGACTTGTTAGTTACGGTCCATTAAGCTTCAGATCCTAGTAAGATAAGCATGTAAGGAGACTATTTACATAGTAATATGTTGTAAGCTTGTATATTGATATAATTTGTTGATAACGTTATGCAAAAAGTTTAATATTGCATATTCTGTGAGTACCAGATTGTCGCAGTAGTTAGACACTAAGCTATAATTGTTGAATCCTTGCGTGAAACCAACTCGTGTTATACTCGTACCTGCAGCTTTGATTTGAATTTTGGCATTTGCGTGAGTAAATCTTGAATTCGATTATTGTGTAGTTTCGAGAATTTATGCAAATAGAGACACCGTCTTGATGTTCTTAAGATATTAGAAATCTTTCAGTTCACAGAGAGGGACAGAGACGTGGGTAGCAGAAACATATAACATTATGCCAACTAATTTTCTACATTATGATTTGATATTAGAAAACATGCGCTCCAAAATTATCTATTACGAACATAATATTACCTATCAGACATAATGTCAGGCTCATTACTAAAAGAGGTAGCATCATTTTCTTCAAATTTACTCGATTTGATCGACACAGTTTGAACTTATAGCGAACTTATTTGATAAAGTTTCAGTTTTTCTTTATAAATATATTTCAAGCCTCCTACCTACCACTGTGTAAGTAAGATATATTACATTAAAAATACGCGTGTACGTATAGTTGCCCCACACTAGGTTTTCTCCTGTATCTTGGTTGCGTATCACAAATATGAGATAATATGACATACAGAAACACATAGACTCGGGAAAACAACTGTTGTCACACAATTTTTTGTCCTATGCAGGAATCGAACCCAAATCCTAGTGCAGCAGTCCAATTACTTAGCCACTGCGCCAATCAGGTCTTCTGAGCACTAACATATTTCATTTAAATAGTGTACCTATATAGATGCATTAATGTAGAATTAAAAATATTAACGGACGTTTAAGTTAGCTTTTAATAATGTAATAAATATGTGCACACCGCAGTGAGATGAGTATTACCAGGCTTAATAGTTTAAAAGCTTTAGCACCTATACTTTACTTTATTCACACAGGTATGACAAACTACGCAGTGTTTCCGTTACAATGAAAGTAAATTAAAATATTAAATCTATCGAATAAAGATTGAATTATGTTGGTGGAATGCTTTGCGGGCTAAGTTCCGTCCAGTGATTGAATTTTCATGTCATCGTGGGTCTATGGACTCAGACAATAGTCAGTATAGTGGCCACTAAGCGTGACTGCTGAGCACGGGAGCCTGCGTTTAGATCCCGGGTCGGGCAAAGTTTTACTAGTTTGTCCATTTGGTAATTCTCAATCAGCACGGAGTCTGGATTTGTACTTAGTTAATGGCAATAGGCTCGCCTTCTATTACATTGGGACCTACAACATAACTGGCTAAATGTGCGTGTACAACACAAGTGCATACCTCTGCCTACCGCTTCGGGAAATACGGGCGTGATGATGACAGAAACACAGAAGTTATGTTTAGTTATTTATTTTATATGTGTCCTAAAAAGTTGTTATTAATAACTCAAAGCAAATAAATCGCAGAAACAAAATTGACAGTGTGTACGATAAATGACAAATTCAATTATATGATCGACAAAATTACTTCACAAGTCGTGTTACTCACACAGACCATCATTTAATCAGTTACCGTCATAAATCGACGGATGTATCTCCCAATATAGTTGGAACCTAACAAATGGATAGACATTAAGTGACCAGGTAGAAGCCTGACCCTCATCAAACTAGCCTGTCCAAAGAGAATCGCCAACACTTCATCATAAGGGTTAAAGGACACTATAAACGATTTTGACGGTTGGCGCAGAGGCTAAACGATTGGACTGCTACGTGGTTCGATCCTCGCACGGGATAAAATTGGTGTGATCCGCAGATGTTTGTCCCGAGTCTGGGTGTTTGTGTATGTGATTATAATTCATGTTTGTGAAATGCACTCATGATACAGGAGGAAGTCCAAGGGTGGGCTGAGGCTATAAAAAACACCTCTACTTTGTAAGGAAGATTGTCAGAGTTAAGCTGCGCTCGTTACGGTCAATCATTGGATGGGCGGTTTTCTACTTGCTCTTTTTTTGTACCTGCCTATTACATTTATTGCAATTAACAGCTCATAATACGTGTGATAACGTACCTAATATTTAACCTAATAGGAAGGTACATAGATAGATAGAAGTTAACACACCACATCTTTTATAGTTAAGCGTAACATTATTTTCGGGATAAAAAGTAGCCTATATATAATTCCAGGTTGTCCGCTACATTCATACCAAAATTTATCAAAATCGGTCCAGCAGTTTGACCGGGAAAAGATAACAAACACACAATAGATTTAGTGTGTTGTGATGTAATAGGAGCCATCCTGAGAAGTTAGATGAGTGTGGCTTCTTGTGACAAAAGATTTTCTTACTACACTAAAGTACTAAAACCTATTATTTACGTTAGGTTACCTATGTCACTTTTCAACCCCGACTCAGACTAAGATTGCGACAGTAAAATTAAAAGCAAGTGTCTTGAAACTAGGATACAATATAAATAAAAACAAAGAACGATGTTACAATGAAGCAACGTCCAGCAAATTGTAGACTTCATTGCAAAATCTTTAATAGATGGAGCAGATAAAACCGCCTCTAAAAGGAAATCGTAACAATAGCTCTATGAGCGGCCTTCGCCTGATTGCAAAGTATTTATAAATTATATTGAAATTGATTTAAGATAATATCGTTGTTAGGTTTATTGTTTATGAAGGTTATAAGGGCTTACATCCAATTTACACTGTCGATGCGAAACTATAGAATTTCGTCATAGTATTGTACTGCCATTTTTAAGAGTACCATCGATTCAAAAATGAGAAAGAATATATTTTACACTCATCGAAGTTTAAGGTAAACTCGATTTTAAACGTATGATAACACTCTATAACATCACGCCTGTAGTTACTGAAGGGGTAAGCACTTACACCTCGTAAGTACCTACTGAACAACCTACTTGTTGACTCTATATTTATAATCAACATTAACAACTAAGAATACAATTAATTATTTCCATTCATATTGTCCAATGGGATTTATCTGTTTATCCAACTGTAAAAAGTACACATGTAAAAACAAATGTACAAACGCAACTCTTCTTTGATATACATCAAAAATTTAGTACGGATCCCAAAAAAAATCATAAGTACAAAGTAGATTATAGGAAATTCGACTTTATTAATAAGTGGTAAAGTTTATATTCACTTGGAGAGTTTTTGTCGCTTGTTGAGTATATTGCTCACTCGACCACACAAGCAGCTTAAGTTACGTAGTAGATGTTATCGAAGCATTTCTTAATTTAAAGCTTACTTAATTTATGAGTACGTAAATCATTTCTTTCTTTTCGATATCGAACCGCGAACTTTAGCTTCATGAGTGCAATAAGCGTGAATTACTGATAAATCGTAACTTTTTACGGTCAATTAAAAGGTAATTGAAGGTAAAAGTGTGCACATTTAAATCAAAAATATGCTTTTCCCTTACAACATCACATCTAGCACAGTATTAAAAAATACGAGGAGAGCTGTTTGCCATCTCGGGCAAACCAGGATTTGTATGGGCTTTGGTTCCACCCTCCAATAGCCACGTGTTTAAAATGTGCCATGTTTAATAAAGCACAACTCTGAAAGGACTAACATTTGGAACTTTGTGCTGTAGTAACTTTTGTAGCTATCGGAGGGTGTGACCAAAATTAGCCTCCTCCTTTCCTAGAAAAGAAAGACAGTTTTTCTGAACCTAGAAATCTGACATTTGACGTAACGTTCAACAGTCCCGTGTTATATATATAGGTACTACGTCTCAATATAAATATGACGACACCAAACGACGTCATGTCTCAGACTTATCTCTACTTAAACATTGGCCCTACTCTGAAAGTTCTCTTATGGTTTGTGTCATAAATCACAATAATTTGATGCCAATACGACAAAGTACTGTGATTACCACTGCAGTACCTCCTATATTTGTGTAACTAAGTTGCATTAAACGAAGTTATAATTTACAAACTTGTCTCTACCACAATCACACACCTTATTGTCAACGCAAAAGACCTGAGATTTGCTTGACTTCATGGCAAATATAACGTTGTAATCACAATCCATTCATCGTGGAACATTAAAGCCGTATAATTAATTTCGCACCCGCTTGTCCGAAGTCATTAAAAGCTTTTTAAGATTTAAGATAGGTTTATAATATTTTTGATTCATGTGGCATTGACGTATCGTGGCCACGCCCCATTTCAACAGACACCATAAAAGGTTAAATGAGAACATGTAAAAGTTTATGAGATCTCTGACATGGGCACATAAAACAAAAACATTGCATATTAAAAAGAAATGCTTCATATGACCATACCATTTATACCTACAGTTATGCCTTACCCATCCTGCGGTGAAGAATTATGATCATATTTTTGTTGTTTGTTGTGTCTATCTTGTGCAAAAAATAAATGTTTTTTCGTTCTGTCTTTCTTTTGGATCACACCTTTTCTATTGAGTATGATCGGTTGCTTTGGAAAGGACCATCAGTGTATACAAAAATGCTTCTTCATTCATCGACCCAATTTGCATTAAAGCTAAACTGATTTGACTGCTGCTTAAAAATTTGAGGGTGATATCACCGTGCAGGAAAAAACATGTGATAATAATATGATTTGTCCATTGACGACCTGATTAGATCATTGGCTAATCAATTGGACTGCTGCGCTAAGGGTTAAGAATAAGAATAAGAATATTTATTTGCAGATTGCAGATTCGATTCCCGCATGGGACAAGAATGTGTGTGATCCGCAGATGTTTGTCCCGAGTCTGGGTGTATATGATATATCATGTTATGTTATAGTTTGTGCTTAAGATATTTCATAGGAATTTATGAATATACGTGACCTAACATCATCCTTACTGAGTGTTATAAGACCATATACGTAGCTATCCACGATTACAATAAAGATCTTAAAAGGTGTTATTAAGTATTGTAGTTACAAATAGTTTAACAAGTACATAATAACAGTTTTTGTGTAATTACACTAGTGGCAAGTACATAATCATTATATCTTATTTGTGGTAGTTAATCTTATGGAAAAGTATATCAAACTTGCATTAAACCAACATAAATTTACAACCCATAAACCATTTTCCGCTCGAAAACATACCTTAACACAATGCGATAAGGAACAGAATACAGCTACAACAGTTTTGTATGTTCATAAAATTGTTATAATTATATAATTAAATAATTTTTATGTCAATGTCATCACGGCAGCCATATTTGTAATGGCGCCAATTTTGACAGGTTGCGCGCCAAAAATGCAGTTCTTGAGCGACATTGCTGGTGATGGTAAATTATAAGTTTCGACGTAATTATATTGATTTATTTATAAAATACAAGATATTATCAGTAATGAGGAAAACACATTTCGTAAACTGCATCTGTCAAGTTGTCCGCAAAAGTTATGTCTTTGACTTTAAGCCTCCGAATTACGTGAAAAATGTGCGAGATTAAAACTAGTACTTACATCTGACTGTGTTCATTATATATGGAGTCTTTTTGCTTATTTATTGTATGGTTGATGAACAACCTGGGGCCAGAGTTTAAGCCGTCTGTAAGCCCCTGATATGGCTTTACACACTATAGAAAAATCTGTCAGGTGTGCCGGTTTCCTCACGATGTTTTCCTTCTAAGTTTTTAGTTTATAACTAATTTGTAATACGTACAAGAATTAGAAAAGACTTTGAGTAAATATGTATGTTCAAATGAATAAATAAATAAATTGGTGCGTAATAAATACTTCTAGTTTAATACTGTCAATGAATTAATATTTCTAACAAGTAGCTATAAAACATTTTATTCGCTAAAACATTAAATAGCTGCATTTAGTGTATTATGCAAATAAAATGCAAAAATAATTCTAACTGATTAAAGTTAAAACAGATTACACTCTAGAGAATAAAATAATACTTTATGACACATGTGAAAAATGTTCTAAATAATTTAATTAATTAGTTCTGTGAATAAGCTTTCGGTAAAACATTGTGTCCAGACAGCGTTTTTTCTCAAATATAATGAACTTTAGATCGCCAACAATAAGTGATTAAGCCCAAAAAAAAAATGTAGGTAATTGTTTTCTGAGCATGGTGTGACGTAAGCATAGCAACTTAGTAAGTAACATAACATAACATTAGGCCTGTAATCTCAGAAGGAGTAAGCAGAAAAGACACCCACATTTCGCCAGTTATGTTTAAGTTGTTCCCAAAGTAATAGGGGGCGAACCAATTCCATCAACCAGGACTACGTGCTACTGAAGAATTACCTAATGGAAAAAACCAAAACTCTTTGCCCGACCCGGTCTTCGAACCCAGGAGCTCATGCTCCAGCCCATACAGGCGTACAATTTCCATATAAGCAAATAATTTGTAAGTATAAGAATACAAGGACAATAAACAATAACTCATGTCTGAAGATGGTACTCCAAAATTCCAATCATGACTGTAAACGAATAACTCTTTTATTTCCCTATTCGGAACACCATGAAATCTTTTACGACACGCTTAATTAATTATTTAAAACAATAATGATGGCCCATTCATCTCAAAAATACCTTTAAAGTAAACAGAAGACTTATTAAGTAAGAGCGTTATTAGGCAAACAAGATGAGGCAATATAGTCCTAGAGTCAGTGTGCCACATAATATACAAGATCTGCGCATCCATGATTTATTTGCAACAATCGTGCGTGTCGCTTGCGCAATGTTTATGCAAAATTCAACCAAGTTATCGGTGAGTTATTGTATCGTCATATTGTAAGGTTGTGTAGGAGATAAGGATTAATAACGCTTGATTGTACTCGTTTAAAAGGCTCGTCCTCGGTAGTATTTCGACTTAAAATATTATTTAACATGACATATTTTTTCAAGGCCCTGTCTCCCCGACTACATGTGCGTTACTTTTACGATTCAAGATGTCACGCAGGTATCTACATTATCAGGCTTCATGACGAAATTATAAACTTTTCGAACATTCGTTAAAAGGCCAGTACGGTGAAGAATAACCCGAATTATGGGCCCCAAATGTCAATGAGAGGATTACAATGCGTGTACGCAGTTCATTATTTATTATTGTCAGACTGTTGCAAGCGAGAATATTTTGAGAATTTTTTGGATAGGTAGTGGGGCATTGAGAAATTATTTCGGTGGATTTCTTGTAATAATTTATCAGAACTGGACAGGATCGCGATGTTACGCTGATACGTTGGAAGGTTGATCCTGGTCTCTGAATCAGAATTATTTAATCCAGTTATATATTTTTTTTATATCAGGGTCAAAGGTTAAGGTCTGGACAGTGTGCACCGGAGAACTTAATAGAGCTAGTCGAGGATTTTTATTTGCAGGATTGGATCATGATATTCTTCTTTCAATTGCAATTGGATCATTATAATTTTTGTCAGAAGATACCAAGTTTTTTTTTACGCGGTATGAATTCTGATATTTGTATTAGGCACGTAAATAATCTACTAATTCTGATACACTTGAAATATTCTAAAAAAAGCCTTACAACACTAACACACTTCTTTTTAAGATGTTATTAAAAGCTTTTGACGACTTTCTTTTTCATCTTCCAATAAAAAAAATTGACATGACGTCCTTCCAAACTGAGTAGGTAGATATTATTTTTAGAAATTTTCTCTTTTGTATATCACAACTTTTTATCTATAGGCAAGGTATATTAATCTAAAGGTTCTTATTATATAGGATTCTTATTATATCTTCAAGCGAACGTTTTTTATGACTAAAAAATATATTAATTAAATTTTATGTAATCACCATTACGAGTATAATTATGACTGGCTATAATATTAATGAAAATGAAAGTCCTAAATGATATAAAAACAGAAATTATGATCCTGAAAATTATAGGCTGAAATAAAACGTATTCTCTCGGTCTGGATTAGACAGATCATTAAATTCTCAGCACTAGGCGTCTGTACAGCGAAGATTCACTTAAGAGATGAATGGATTTAGAATAAGGAGATGATTGGATATCAGTTTAAATGCTTTTTCAATATTAATATTGATGAAACCCTGAGGAATTTAGTGTGTATTATTATCACATGCTTAGACGCCTCAACTCAAAAATCAACTACTGCCTGCGCCCCGTGTACCCGTACCCGTTACATTTTTTCGGGATAAAAAGTAGCCAAGTGTCAATCCAATTAGTCAGTTATCTCAATGCCAATATTTTTCAAAACCGGTCCAGTCGTTTGAGCGTGAAAAACTAACAAACACACTTACAAACTTTCACCTTCATAATATTAGTAATATATTTAGTGTGATCAAATTAGATTTTTATGTACCTAAGTGAGATTTGCTAAGTTACAATGTTTGACCTACAGGTAATATCCATTAGCATTGAAATACTATTTGTTCTGCCTACACTTAGCTTAATACGATTATACGCCCGAGGCCTAATTCAGGACACAAATTGCAACAAAGACACAGTATTATGAACGTTATGTTAGTCGTCATAAGGTTTTAAATGAAAGGCTTTGAACGCTGCTTTGTAGTTAACGCACAAGGAGGGCCGCTGTCAAAGAAAGCTGGTATTGGCTTTGATTGAGATGCAGTCATGTGGTTGTGACATACACGTGTGACAGGTTGGATATTATTTCATTTAGTGGTATCTTGTTCTTTTGATTAATGCGAGTAATTTTAGTACTCAAGCAGATAAAAGGCAAAGATGTTTTTCTATATCAGGAGTATGTCCACTTACGCCATCTAAAATATTTTTTTTTTAATGGGACAAGCCCACCACTCATGCCCATCATTGCAACTCCTGTAAGCCAGGATCTACAATGATAACCGTTGAGAACCATCGAGGCAATGAAGCTCGAAGCGTCCCAGAGAAATGACTCGACTGTCTTGGAACCCGCAACGAAATTAATCATAAAAGAATATATAGGAGGAGTAGGAATATAGCCATCTAAAATATATTTAATCATATGGCGAGTCTCACACATCGGTTACGTCGGTGGTGATGGTATTTGCCGAGTGGTATCCGGCCTAGAATTGACCATCCCCTTTCCTCCCGTAGGAGTCGTAAGACTAAGGGAAAATCCAGAACATGGGCAGCAGCCTCTTTTATACCTTCACCACCAATACTGTAATACCCAAGCCGTTTGTCAAGTGTGGGGATTATGGCACGCCCCATTACCTTAAGGGGAGAACTTTGTTCAACAGTGGGGTCTTTCGGCTGATGATGATGATGGTATATTTTAAACCGTACGACCGCAATAATAATTAATTAGAACTAAATATAATATCGTTACGTTATCTAAGAAGACAAATATTGTTCTGATATCGAGCAGATTAAAGGTTAGTTTGCAAGCCATCAAACCCATAATAATTTCGGTTGGGTTTGATCCAATATTCAATCAAGCGCCTTGATTGAGCGTGAAATTATAACATCTCACTAAGATCGATTATAACATCGTTAGATTGGTCTTCCCCATAACTTTATGACTCAATGTCATCGAACTGTTGTTTGTTGTTCTGCTTCGTCCTTCGTACTTCATCTAAAGTAACATTTCCGACTTCGATAGGAGTTCCTATTAGTAAATCTTTGATTTTAAGGTCATTACTGTCAATTATACGATTATTTGTTATCGAGGCCACGGCGCATGTGGTTGCTGTTTGTTTTAGACGATGACCTTAGATTGAAATTAATAGTTCGTTGTGTAGTCAAAATTGCGTGTAATTAATAACAGGTTTTGTTTATATTGCTTATTCTGTTTATACTTTAAGGCAAGAAAGAAACTTATGGGCAATTTTTTTTTTATTTCTAAAGGTACCTTATAAAAGTTCTCATTTTTACTCTGGAATCAAAATAGACCCAACACCTGATTTGCCTATAAAAATACTTATACATAAAAATAACCTAAAAAGACGACTGCACTAGACTAAAACATTAAAACATCTCAGAGCTCCAGACGATCTCCAATTACCATGGCCGACTCTGTTTTTACCATTTATCCAATTAATCTCTCAGACGCCTAACTGCTTTACACTTCGCTAGCTTTACATCTTCCGCGCGATATCCTTCGCCATTACCCGGTAATGCTCAATCATCTATTTTTGAAACGGTAACATCCCGTCTTCATTGTGTAAGTCCTCTTTAGAGGATCGAAGCAATGGAAAATAATGTATTTGATTTATTTCATCTTAAAACTGCAATGTCTAGACGACTTTTATGAGAACAATATTTCGAGAAAGTTTAGTTATGACATCAGATGACGTTACGAACGTTAAGGTTAATTTAATAAATGTCTTAGTTGATAATTTTGTGATAATTAAGCGTTATAGACGATGAATAAACTATATTGTTCTCAAACTTTAATTAAAATAATGCACTACAATCTTTATTAAATCAAACCTTTCTTTGTTTCAGATTCCTGGCTATCTGGTGGCCCTTAAAATGCCAGATCACCAAACGTCGCGCCAGAATGATGATAGTGTTTATCTGGATCTTCGCCATCAGCGTCACCACTCCCTGGGTCTTCTTCTTCGACCTCGTTGTGGTCTTCGATGACAACCCTCACGTTCGACTCTGCCTAGACGTCTGGCCAAACCCCATCAGTGAAGTACTGTACTTTGTTATTGGTAACCTTATCTTCTGCTACATTCTACCAATGGTCCTTATCACCATGTGTTATATCCTCATATGGATCAAGGTCTGGAGAAGATCTATCCCAACAGACACACAAGACGCGCAAATGGAAAGGATGCAACAAAAATCCAAAGTCAAAGTTGTCAAGATGTTGGTAGCTGTTGTCATACTGTTCGTCCTGTCCTGGTTCCCACTTTACCTGATATTTGCAAGAATAAAACTCGGTGGACCTGTCCAGAAATGGGAAGAAGAAATGTTCCCAGTTGTGACTCCTCTGGCCCAGTGGCTGGGGGCTTCAAACTCCTGCATAAATCCAATATTGTACGCCTTCTTCAACAAGAAGTACAGAAAGGGTTTCGTTGCTATCATCAAGAGCCGGAAGTGCTGCGGACGGCTACGCTATTACGAAACCATCGCCTTACAGTCATCGAGTACTTCAACGAGGAAATCTTGGCATTACAATAATAATAATCATCCGTCAATCACTCGGCGATCTCCTCCCGTCGACAAGAATGCGGTGTCATTCATATACAATCACACGGGAGTTTAAGAGGTTAGGAGGTGCGCTTTGGATTTTGAATTAGAGCCATGGTCGGCTTTGCGTCGGGCACTCGGGCCGTGAATGGCACGGACCGAACGACGCGTCTCAGCATATCGACACAATACGACATTTTCTATTGTACGTTTTATTTTAACAGTTTGGTGTTGTCTTGTGCGAGAACAGTTTTATGACCTTCAACTAGCATAGAATAATTAAGTGAACATAATATCAGTGTTTTAAATAATGCTAGTAGTTTATAACTTGTCACTTTTATACGTAAGTCGGTTAAAAATGTTGTAAGGAGATTTTATTTTTACACTGATTGTAATAATTAGGAGCGTACGGGAAAACGCACATCGAGCACAAAAAGTTGTAAAAATATTTTATAACTTTATTTAACTTTTTTTAAATGTATACTTTGTGCATAGTTTTTATTTTATAGGTACAAGTATTGAGCGTATTCTTTGTGTAATATTTTATTTATATTATTTATAAATTGAATAATTCCATATCTCTTTTGACGTTGTACATTTGGACGACAAATATTTTTAAAAAATAATTAAAAAGTAAAAATACAAAATTATAATATTCATAATAATCCGCAACAAAACTACCAGTACAAAAAAATATTCCGTAGCAAATAAGCTTATGAATTTTTAAATATTTTTTTTTAATTCTTTTTTCGTATAATATCGTAGCATCATCAATTGCAATGTGTATTATTAGAACCCAATATAATTTGTTTGCAAAAACTCGTTTTTTAAATAAATTTTAAATGTTTTTTTTTTCGCATCGTACATTATTTTAAAATTCCACTTTTATAATATTGTAATTTCTCGATGATGGTGTTACTAGGGACCGTAGAAAATCAAACGCTAACACAAAACATAGATATAGATAGTTATTGCAGTAGCAATAATTTTGTTTAATAACCGTTAAACATGTGACTAGGTTCTTGAAAAAAATGAATAAAATTGTTAATTATGTTGTGTAATTTTGATTTGGACATAACGAGTGTTGATAATATGATAGATATAAAAATATGTATCGTTTAACTTATTCTAAAAAACATAAAGGTAAGTTGTAATGATTTTTCAATGATAGATCTTTTTTTAATATTTTTTGTGCTTTATATCAAATTATGCTATACCAGATATATAACGAAATAACATCAAAATAACTTTCTGTATATGTATATAATATTTATATTATTTTTTGCAAAATATGTCCATTTCAAAATGTACAATTCGAGCTTCATATAAATCATGATAGTATAGAAATTAATAAATTATTTAATTAATTATCTTTTGTAAGTATTAAGAGCCTGCGCTAAGCACGGGCTGTTAGCCGCTTATATGCACAAAATGTTACCAAGTAAAATAATAATGATAGTATATTTTTAAAATAACTATTATCCTATCTTACTGTGAGAAATAAAAACTACTTACTAGGTTAGTTAAACAGTAGAAGTAAATGTGAACTTTTGCATTTTAATATTATTCAGAATAACAGTTTGACGCGTAATAATAATTCATTGTTTTGAATAACAAATTTAACATTTTTTATTTGGATGTTCCACTTATTCGCTGTCTTTAATCCACAAATGCTCTATTTTTATTTCTTGCCGTTGTATACTAATTTTCACATCACTCTTATATCCTAAAACTATATTGTAATACCTACTAGATGTTTTAATAACCGCACATTTGAATAGACGATAACATGTATTAGACGTAATGTTTTATTTTTAACAAAATGAAAAAAACAAAAATATTTTTCTACTATTAACATGTGAAAGCGACAAAAAATAGTTGTTAAGAATTTAATCCTTCTGCAGTTTATATTAATTTATTGTAATATTGTTTTGATTGAGTTTTTCTGCACTGCAGTATATTTATAGAGATCGAATTATTTGTTTAGGATATCAAAGACGAAGTCGAAGCTTGCAAGACTGATACAATTGCTTGGTACTCCTTCAAAAGGACTATTCGTGTGATAATAAAAATGGATTTTGAATTCGACTATTTTTGTAATTTTAAGCTTAACCCTAGCTTATTGAATCTTTTAATTTTTTCAATTGATAATTTGTTTTATGAGCTTCCTATATTTTTGTGTGACATTTTTGTTTTTTTATTTGTGTACCTTTTAGAGATTTTGAATATAAATATAAAAAATGTAATAAAAAGGAATGTTGAGGCAATATGTTTAGATTATAGAACCATGCTGAGCATGTCATCTTAAGAAAGTACTTACAAAAGTTTATATAAATTACCCTTTGAAGCTGCTGGCAGTCGATTCTCTTAAGGGTTAGGAACGAATTTCATTAAAATCGGTCCAGTAAAGATGACGTACAATCAGATTTAGGCACCAGCCCACAACAAAACATAATTTTTATGTATAATATAATATTAACAAAAATATTATTTTTGAATGTGGGTTTGTAAAATATTTGTAAAAAATAATCATCAAAATAATATATGTATAGGGTATATATTATATCTAATCGTGAACATTAATAATAATAATTATATTCACGAATAACTATTGGGTAGTAGTTGTATACTATCATTATTGATGACTTACCTGAAACTTTATAACAAAAATGCGATGAACAGCGAAAAATATAATTTTACAAAAATAGTATTTATTAATATTCTTTCGCCTCCATTTAAAAACGATTGTATAATAAGATTTCGAAATTGAATTAAAAGTGTTTGGAACATTGCACCTGTAAAATAAAACTGATAGATAGAGAGATTAATTGCTTGTTTAGCATTAAACTAATGTTACGCAATCTCATCCTGTTCCCGTATAAATTGGTAAAGCGTCAGGTACGAGTGTGTGTAAAATAAGAAGTATATACGTATGCATATTACCTACTCTAAATAGATTTATACAAACAATTATAATGTCGAAAGCGACATATTGTTTTATAATAAAAATTGTTCTAAAATTATACATATTTATACAAAATTATTGGTAAATTTGACACTCTGTAAATACATTGTAATATTTACGCAATCGATTAGAACAATAATATATTTAACGATTTTATTTATTTTTGTGTATATTAGAGGCATTTCTGTATAATATCGCTGTCATTTATTTGCCGTGTTTGGTGTTAGATAATAATGTTTAATATAATTATTATATGTAATAATGTGCGACCTGATTTTAGACATTAAAATATATTTCATGTAACGAAATATTCATTCTTGTAAACGTAAACTGTTTGATGTTGCGACAAATTGTAATAGATATTTATTTAATTATAAATCGTTTAATAATGTAGCATATAGAATTAAAGCTTGTAGTATAGCCGTTCATTAGTATTTGTAAATGTATAAATTATAATGTACATTTATGTATAATAGTAGATTGGTGTTTTAAGCAATGTTAGGTGAGTTTTAGGGGTTTAGTAAGCTTTTTTAGTGGGAACAGCTAGTTTCATTATAGCTTGTTACATAATAGGTTGTAATATTTTCAATAGTTAAAAACTAGTGAAACTGTTTGACAACCACCAATACAAGTTATAATGAAATTAGTAAGTTTCATAATAATAATTCAATGAACACAAGATTCCTATGTATTGTGAACAGAAGCAATTTTTGACATATTAACTTGAACTCTATTCCGTACAATTTACCAACATATCAATGAAAGTAACCTCCCAGTTTTGAAGTTGGTAGTATTCATAATTATGTGAGAAACGACATTTTTAGACACAATATAAAAAATATAGGTGTTACATTATTATTTTCTTATTACTATATTATAGGTGACATTTCTTAGTAACTTTTTCTTTTCATTAAATTTTGATTTGTAGAAAAACAAGTCACCTAGCCTTGATCTATTTTGTTCACCTTCTCTACGAAATAATACTACTTGCTTAAGTACCTACGTAGTACAACCATTTGATGTTGGGCCTGTACTACACAACATTTCATCGTGTCTTAAGGAAATAGTACCGAGTTTTTTGTATTACCGAAACGTAGCTTCGAAAGTTCGAACACAAACTTTTAATATATTTTATTTTTCAATAAAGTAATGCTAATATTTCCATTTAATAAGGAGATATTTGGCAAATTTAGTAGAAAAATTTAATGAATAATTACAAATTGAATTAGAAACGTATTTTTATTTGTTATCTAAGTGTTTAATACGTTTACATTTGGACTACTGTTTTTTAATAAAATCGAGTGTAAAAGTACCAGAAAAAAATAATTCAGGGTTGATAATTATGATAATTAATATTTCCGTAGAATTTAATTCGTCAATTTAAATAATTTATTAAGTAGAGTTGAATTTGCTTACTTTGAGAGTAGTTTAAATAATATTTTAGTGAATTTGTACTTATAATAATAAATAATTTAAAGTTCTCTTTGTTTTTAGATCCCAATTTTGCACGAAATGTTATAATTATGTTTATGTTAAATTTATATAAAAAATATTATAACTAGTAATGGATATCACATTAAAATTTATAATATATTTTAGACGGTTAAAAATTAAATAGATATGTATATCAATACTCTTATAACATCACAAGTATTGTAATATGTATACAATAGACCACATAAATACAAAAATGCCTATTTATATTTTTTAAACATATATTACTTTATATAAAAAATAGATAAAAATAATGACTACCAACAGAATCCTATATTTATTTTCGATGAAATAAAATGTGGTCATTTGTATATTTATACGAAAATATGTTTTAATCAAATAATAAAAAATATGTGTGTTTTAGCCGTGGCGGTAACAAATAGTTGTTTTGGCAGTTACAGCTTAGATAAATTCATATTGGATAAAATATTAACCTAACATGCAAACACTATTGTACGTAAAATAAATAAAATGAATGTAAAAATTATTCCATCATTGTTTTATTTCGATTCGTATGTTATGAAAAATAAGTTCGTGGTCGTTGGCAGGGAGATGTGAAAAGAGAGTGGGGATGCCTGTGCCCAGCAGTGGGATTCTTCAGGCTAATAATAAAAGTTTGTACAAAAACTGTTCCAAAGAAAAAAATCTTTAAAGTATAAATCTATTTTTGGTACTTTTTACAGCATCTTATATTAGGGATTAGGACAGGAAACCTTTTAACACAAACCTGGAGTTCAGTAACCTCCAGCTTAATAGTATCTAAATCCTAGAGTTTTATAAAGCTTTATCTATATATTGGTGAAATAAATCCTTGTTCTCACGAAACGCGCGTCACGATAAACCTGAGTCTTTTGGGAATATTAGATATTAATCCCTAACGTCTCGAGTAACGTCTCACATTAGTAATAGATGATATAATCAAGGGCCAAATAATTGCACAGGCGAGTAAGGTTACAGTCGTTATTAAATCTCAAGTTGCGTGAGTGATAATTGTATTAGCTGGGATTTAGCCGCGGAAATATAATAGTTAAATCTTTGAAACTTGGATCTGACACGTTGTGTTTACGGACCCTTACCATGAACCCTTTAAGCAGGACAGTTTACGTTGTTCTGCTTTAAGAGTTCATGGTAAAAGTCCATAAAGACAAGGTGTCATCTTAAGATTCAAAGAAGGTTCAAATCCAGCCAAGTGACTGACTAAAGTGATATTTTATGGCATACGTACACTGCACTGCCTGCCTCGTTGGTTTAGTTGCTGAGCGCGATAGCTGAGCACGAGGTCCTGGGTTCGAATCCCCAATCAGGCAAAGTATTATTGGCTTTTTAGTAGGTTCTCAGTAACAGCAAGGAGTCTGGATTTGTGCCCGGTTGGTGGCAATATGCTCGCCCCGTTATGTATGTACGTCGACGTACGACAACTACGTTCATATTTCGACGACGACGTCGACACTAGATACTGGCTATTTGGAAATTATAGGCTTGTCATATTACATAGAACCAACCAACAAATTCGGCAAACACGAGCATTACGATGATCACTTGTACTATCTGTACGAAAACAATATTAATTTGAAAACTATAATATGACGATGACGCAAAAGCCTGATGTCGAATGAGAGCAACGTTTTACGACTGACTATAAAATATTGAGCCGATCAGGCGCTGCGTTCGTGGTGTAACATGCATTGTTAATCTGACGGTACATAATATTGATTGTTTATCCAAGATTTTATGAGTTTCTTGACGTTGTAGCATTTTAAATGAACCATCATAGAGCACTGACAAGATTTTTTATTAATCTTAGCCTTATGGGTTTAATTTATTTCAATACTGACACTGAGCTCATAGTCTGTACCAGCTGTACTAATTCTATACTAATATTAAAGAGAGGTAGTTTGTGAATTTGGATATTCGGGGTGATTTCCGTTACCAATTTTGAAAATTCGTTAGATGTTGGATAGTCCATCGAGGAAGGCTATAGGGTATATAACATCAACGCTACGACCAACAGAAGCAGTGTGCCACTTTTAAGATTTTTACTAAGTATTTATACCTCGACAATTACGCAAAGGGACCAAGTAAGCTGTACTAAGTCTTTGTACGACCTTAGACGCTTGTAATATCGTTACTACATTTGTTTGGATTTTCGACACACAGGTAAATACATACTCGAACTAGGAAATGGGATTTTCATCCCAGTACATGAAGTAATTCCATTAAAATGCTAGTGAAACCGAGACAACAGTTGAACAAGATATAAATAAAGTAAATAATATTAGACCAACTATAAATAAACCATAATACCAGCACCAAGGCCGCAAGTTCATTGAACGAGAAAAAAGAACGGTCAGAGAGGATTGGTCCATCACTAAGATTGAAGTGATCCCTCACAAACACTCGCGATTGTGTTCCGAGTGGGAAACGGACGTTAATTTGGAGACATCGGCTCAGACGGATTAGTTTTTAATAACGCCTTTGAGAGAGTACATTGACTTCATTAGGAATTGGGTGGAGAGGAAACTAAAAAGGTTTGCGAGAACTGAGAGAGAGTTGATTAATATTCTTCAAATACATTCAGTCGTGTTTATTCAAGTTATTGATTAATGCGCCTTTATATTCCAGAAGGGTAGCAGGAGTGTTTATCTACGTTATCAAGTACCAAGAAATGATGGGCATGAATTTTACCAAGAATTAAGCGATTTTACTTGAATTGTATTTGATATAAATCTAATTACACCTGTAATCCACAAAAGTTATAAGAAGAGCTAGAAGTGTTATATTTTTATCAAGAGTATATATACACCCGCATATTCTAGGTGAACAGACTATAACCATATTACAAGCCCACGTGGATCAATAACGCCTTTACAATGAAAATGGTAAAAAACGAAATGCAATATGCTTAGGTTTATATCTTAATTTTAAACCCAAAAGTTTCTCCCTTATTTGCATCAGTCACAAATATGTAGGAACATAATTTGTCCATCATACAAGTATTGGAACGGTCTCGGCGATCATGAACCAGCCGGTTTTTGGGTCAGTGGAGCAAGGTCGATGCCGGTGCAGTAGGCTCCGTAGTTTTATTTGTCGAGGATACCTCTAGCTAACACGGATGCGTTTTATGGACTGTTGGCAAACCATATTGTTTGGAGTGTAGAATCTTCTTCTAGCTGGTTTTTTGTAACATTTTGCTTATTTGCTTCGTATATATTCAAATTATCCAATATTGAACGGTCTGAGATTTTTAGACAGCCACGCAGTAATATTTAAGAAACTTACAATAACATCACGCCCTTACTCCCTAAAGGGATAGGCAGAGGTGCACATAAGTAAACTTACATTTCACGAGTTATGTTTTTTGGTCCCATGTGAGGGCGAGCCTATTGCCATCAACCGGGCACAAATCCAGACTTCGTACTGTTACTGAGAATTATTTTATGGAAAAACCCAGTAACACTTTGCCTAAACCGGGATTCGAACCCAAGACCTCGTGCTTAGCAGTCGCACTTAGCAACCACTAGACCAACGAGGCAGTCAAATGGAAATAAAGAACTAAACAGTATTTACTTTAATTTAGCATCACGCGAAAGACTGAGCGTGCTTCATTAACTGGTAATCTACCCATACTAGTTATAAAAGCAGAATAAAAAATGTCACTGTGTATCTCGAAAACAAGTGTTAATTTTCGTAATAAATCAAACCACACGTAATGGTCTTTGATTTTGATTAACGCATTAGTCGTAGCATTTTTAATTACTCTGATATTTTCTTTTATTGTACTCTGTCTGTAAATATGATTTATGAGCTACATACTCCGTATGATTACTTTCTGACAGATATTATTAAATTGTAGCCTAATGCACTTAAAATTAATAGAAAAGTACAATATACAGTTAATCTTATTGAATTTGAGATGTATATCAAGTCCTGTCCAGTCATTACTGATGCTAACAATATAGTTGCTAAAGCTATCCAATAAATCCACAGCAGCAATTAATTGTTCTACGCTGGTCACCGATATTTAGGATCAAGACGCATCGCCTTATTATTTGAAATATATTCTTCATTTAGTATTCTACTATCAAATATTAATGTGACAACTTTATTGGTGCAGTGGCTAAGCGATTAGAATGCTCAGCTAAGGGTTCGATTCGAGTCAGGGTGTGCGTGTATGTTATGTTTCATGATTGTGAAATGCACCCACGATACAGGAGAAATTCGTAGGGTGGGGCGACTTTAAAATAAATCTTAGTTAGTTTAGTCGTAGTGCAGATGGTGACCACCGGGGTGGTTTTAGTGAGGTAGAAATCCCACACTCCCCGGTCCCTACCCCACAGGGTCCGGGTGCCTTTTGAAGATTTCCCCCGTAAACAAAAAAAATTAAAGGTGTAATATATTGTAAAATATAGTTAGTGGTTTGGAAGATCAACAAAGTTCTTTTTACACAAAATGGTTCATAAACGTTTGGTCAGAGCGTCACTGGTTTATTTAGCCGAACAGATTGTTATAATTCATTTAGTAAACCTAAACACTACTCCCAACCACAAATAACATTTCAACTGTCCAATAAACATCTTCTAACAATTAGCTGTCTTGAATTAGCCTCAATCTATTGATTCAATCAAGATTCAGTCGAGTTCCAATTCTTAGAACGACAATCTGTAGGTTTAAGCTGCTTCTATTTTTATTATCTTTAATTTTACACCCTGTAACCAAGCATTTCCGAGTGGTATCCGGCCTAGAATTGACCACCCCTTTTTATTTCGTCCCGTGGGTGTCGTAAGAGGTGACTAAGGGAAAAACCAAATCCTGATGATGTTACCAAGCATGGTATTTTAAATATTTACTTGATATATTATGTGTGATAAGCTTATTATAAATCACTTTTATCATCGATCTTGCTGTCGCTGATGACCATGAAATCTTGAAATCAGGCGAGAACCAATGTGACTACCTCGTCAGTTTATACTGGCTTGATAAAACTTACTACACAGCTCTAAATAGTTGAACAAGTATGCAATAAATTGAGTATCGATTGATTTATCCTGCGCGATGCTGACCCAATAGCCGGGGTCAAGGTACACCGCTTTAATATTTACGTTAGGCGTTGGATTCTTTTTATTATTAGGTACTTTCTACATACTTGTGGGTGTCTATAGAATTTTCGAATGCTTTTATAGAAAAAATATCAGCAAGCTTTGAGAAAAAATTTTTCCTTTTTGGTTGGTCCTTTAGCACTTTAAACTAGAAAAAGCCTATAAATCTCTTCTCTCGATGCCACGTTTGGTAATTTTAACTCCTTTTTTAATAAGTTGGATTTTTAATTTTTCAAAGCTATAAATTATGTGAGCCGTCTAAAAAATAATTTAAAAATTACTTTCAGAAAATTTTCCATGTGTTCCTCAAGGTAACATTTTAGGACCGATCAATATTCTGACATGATTTAGTAAATTTTAACTTTGCAGTTAAAATTACAGCGATAATACATAAAAAAGTATACAATGAGTACATAATATATAATAATAGTATTATATAGAATATAATATTAGTTCTCGTACTATTAAGTAGATTTAATGTTGTAAATGTGCCGCCGTTATTGATGGTCCTGTGCGGTGCCGCCCCAATAACAGGGGTCAAGGTGTAGCTCGGTAGCATGAGCTATAGAAGATATTCAGTTATTTGTATGTAGTGCAGTTTTACGGAAATCACTGTAGCGTTGGATAAACAATTTATACATGACTTGACGAAAGAATCTTTGCTGTAGTCTCGTATAGCTATATGAAAATAAATTATTGTAACAGTAGTCCCTCAACAACGGAGACGACAGCGAGGAAGACCCAGGTCCCAGATGGTCATTGAGCATGTGGTCAGATGCGAAAATACAGTGGGAAGGCCTTTGCCCAGCCGTGGGATACTTCAGGCTAATAATAATAGTATTCTCCGACGGGTTACTCTTAGGCTACAGTATACGTACTTATATTTATTATTTCGCCAGTTATGTTAAATTGTATTCTTAACCGACTAAACATACATATATTGAACTCGTTTACAACGAACTTTAATTTGCATGTAGCAGAAATTCAGTTTTCAGCTGTTAAAAAACACAAGTGAAAAATCCGATAATTGTTTTGAAATAATGCTTATACAGAGCACGCAAAATGCAACAGGGACTTGCATCTGGGTGGCGGCCTTGAACTGTAGATTTTAGGTCAGCCTGGCCACGGCCGCGCCCGGGACGCCGCCCCGTACACACGCCATCTGCTGCCACCGCTATGTTGGCTTCAGAATGCATTCCAAATAAATAACCATAATATGTAATAAGTCTTTCATTCTTTAAATTCCTACAACTAAGTAGTTTCTTTATATATTTTTTTACAGAACTCGATTTTGGCTGTCACATAGGTGAGTGGCGGGTTCAAATTCAGACGAGTACGAATGTTGAAATAAAACTTTAACGGATTTTATTACGGCTTTAATCAGTTTTATGGTCCTGACGTTTTGAATCCTTCTCAACTAAAGTAATTAATACTGCGATGAAACCCGTAACAGTAGTTTTAATATTCGCGTAAGTGATAGAAAACATAATGAGTACGAATGTGTTCAATTCGAAGTCATACTTTTTAGCTTTACCGAAATAGATAGGTACAAGATCAAAATTAAACAATAACAATGTGCAATGTCATCAAAATATTGTCTCAAAGGACCAAATGTTATAGGTGTACAAAATTGTGCATTACAGGCAGAGCTCTTGTCGGTCTGGCCCCTCAAGGGTGGTTAACTGATAAAACGTATTGCTTTATTGAGGGGTTCTTTTTATATTTTATAGTAAATGTAATACATATCAAGATTTTTTTTTTCTACGAATTTCTAAAAGACCAATAAATATCGAAAAAGATGCTTATCCAAAACAAAAAATACAACTATTTCTCCTACCTCACTCCAACCACCAATTCAGACGACTATTTATATATGTCTTAATTTATCCTATAATACGACTTATTACGCCCTCAGAAAAGTAAACCAAACACTGAACTAGCGTTCATTGACTCCCAGACGTGTCATCTAAAAGTTTTATTTAGTTTGCATGCCTTAGAACGTGGATTCAATATCGGATAGTGTTTGTGTAACTTGAGTTATGTGGCTTGACGTCACGCTATTGATTCTGTCTGTTACACTATCTTTGTGAACTTGTGCCCGAGTGAATGAGATATTAGACCTATAAAAAGTGTTGGAGCTATTGTTATAAGTATTTTGTTCGGTGAAGCTAGCTGTCTGCATTACCGTGAGATGGGCTTGTTTTTTACCTATATCAGCTTCCTTATTATTTTGTTTATCATATTTTTAGTGGCGTTAAAATGATTAATGATTGCTTGTTGCCTACATGTAAAACTCTTACAGAGTAAGAAAAGCTGCCACTACAAAAATTGTTACGGTAATTTCCTACCATAAAAATGGGCTCAAAATTCTATTTCAGTTCTTGCAGTTAAAATACTTACGATTCATTACGATCAGTATTTTTAGGTTAATATGTAAATTATGACACACAGCTGAGTGGGACAGAAACTATCACTTCTACTACACGTGTGTAAAACCACGCGGCCTTGAACTTTTTCATTTGGACATAAGCTAATTATCAAATCAAACAGGTCATGCCATAGATTATACACTTATGCTTGTAGGCCATGCTGTGGAGATCAGACAGCAACCATGACAGATTGAGGTGGGCAGTCCAGAGCCCGCCAGTATCTGATCAGTTAGGATTTTTCTTGGCCTTGAACTGAACCAAATTGAATCAAGATCAGGATTTAAACTTACACATCTCATCTCGAAACGTCTCAGTAGAATTTATTTATGAAATGAGGCGGTAAACTCGGTATCGATTGCGAGTGTCAACACAGATGGGAGCGGGCGCAGTTGCAGCGACCTTGAACTGTTTTCGGCCCGCACTGAAACTAGGTTGGGGCGGTGCACACTGCGAGGGTTCCAGGAATTTGTGGCTTCTCTAAGCCTTGTTTATTTGAAATATGTGTAGCTTGATAGATCCTTGAAACTGAAGCAGAGAAAATTCGTTCAATACTTAAAGTTGTTACATAAAATTATGTGTTTTTGAGAGTGCACTAGATAATACACGTCCTTGTTGCTCTAGCTAAGCGTGATTGCTGAGCATGACGTTCTGGGTTCGAATCCCGGGTCGGGCAAAGTATAACTAGGTATTTCCACGTGGTAATTCTGAGTAGCAGCACGTTGCCCGGTTCATGGCAATAAGCTCGCCTTCTATTGCATTGGGACCTATAACAGAACTGGCAAAATGTGGGTGTACTATATACATGTGCCTTACCATTCGGGTATACAGGCGTTTTATATTATGTGTGCTTCAGATGAGGTGTTATATGAGCTACTTAGCTCTATGCTGAAAGTTCTCGTTTGAATCTGAATAACAAAGAATGTTACGTTAAGTATATTATTTTGTTTCTCTTTTACATGCCTGCCTGAAGTCATGTTTCTTTACAAAAGAGTAGGCGTAGTAAAAGGATTTCCTTCAATTTAGTATCAAACAATGAGTGCTTCGACTGATAGCTGTGGTGCGAACATTCTGCTGCCAAGCAAAGGGTCGCAAGTTCAAATTCCGGCACACGCCAATGTATTTTCGAATTCATGTACATACATGAAATAGATATAAATTAGTTATTAGATCCTAAAAACGGTGAAGGAAAACATCGTGCGGAAACCGGCACATCTGAGAGATTTTTCAGCGGTGTGTAAGGCCATATCAGAGGCCTACAGGCGAATAAAACTCTAAGATCAGGTTGTTTATAATTCATACGATAGGAAGATAAACTGCTCGAGTGTTATCTAGTTAATAAATTACATAATTGTGTCTTATAATATTATATTTTTGCTTTTGAATATTAACAGAATTCCGTTTCTCGATGATTTTTACTTATTTTAACAGTATTTTGTTTGTATTGGGTACTATAGGTATGCAGTAGGTACAGAGACATTAGTCTTTTGGTTAAAATAAAGAGACATCACTTCTTCGCCTAAATTTTACGAAAACTGTCACATTTTAATGGCTGCAATAATTAAGAGGACAGCTGTAATATCTTTTTTATGTCCGAGTCCACATTTTCATGTTTATTCAATGTCACACTTTATTTTTGTTTTTATGTTCTGTCTGTACACTCTATATTTATCTATTAAATTAGAAGCGACTGACACAACAATTCCTCTAGATATTTGTCAAATATTTGCTAAACTTGTTATTTGACCGGTATGACTACTTTGTATATTTACCAATATAGAGTCTTCTTAATAACTGAACATTTAGAGCCTACGCACAAAAACTTCGCCGTGAATCCCCGGAGGGGTAGGCAAAGGTTCACCTTTATCAGGTGTCCCTACGCCCACATGTCGCCGCCTGCCTACTATTCTGCTTGGTCCTTTTAGTGCTTGAATTATGTCGTGACGACTATATTATTGGCAGAGTAAGGAACGGTTATGTTGTCTGTCCTATAATTTTTTGCTGTTTAGATAAAATTTATGTACCTACTAATATATATATATAATTATATATGTACCTATAGCTACCTATAAAATAAAATATATAAATTAATATCCTAAACAAGACGAACTGTTGAATTTATTTTTACCAAAAAAACACACTATCCGTACCAAAGGACCAAAGAGGTGAATGTGACCAAATGAACGTTTTCACCATATTTCTGAAGTTCAGAGTATTTTGCATCGATCCGCATTTAATGAAGTATAATGATAGTATTAATGATGTTTTAGTAATTGTTTTTACAATTAAATTTCAGATTTATAAAACAAGTTTTGTGTTGAGTGGTGTTGGATACTAAATATATTCTTAAAGCGTTATCTATGATGTTTATATGCTAATGCACCTTTTAAAGTATATTTACATAATATATTATCATTTTGACTACATTTACATATCTTAAAATTACGATTTAAAAATAATGTTTTAGGAATTAAATTTATAAAAAAGTATCTATTTTTGTCTTCCCATAACTCTATATAACTGGTTTGGTTATTTAAATTTCAGATGTTACAATTGTAATCATGTTTAACCACTATATCACTAACGCGGCACTCAATTTAATAGGATTCGAATTAAGTTATTTACTAGTTTTGGAAACTTTAATATTTATTACAGAAATTGATTTTTCACTGATTGTTCGGGAATAGGGAAGGTCAACTCTCAACTAATATACCTAATACTCAATTTGAAACATATTATACCACAATAATGACAGTAATATCCTAGCAATTCGACTAGCTGATTAGCAGGATTCGAATCCAGGACTTTATGCTCAGAAGTCAGGCAGAAGCAGACTTCATATTATAATTAAAAAAGAATTACGGTAAACATGCTCTGGAAGAGGAAACATCAAAAAAGGTTTGTCAACAAATACATTTCCTGACAAATTGGTTGAAAATCAAACTCTAATTGAAACTCGATGCGGCTATCGGCCTCGATATCTGAACCGTGGTACAAGTGATACACTTTATATCCCCACCTCATCTGAAGAGCTATCTTGTCGGAGAAGTTCATTCATATATATTTATTATTTTTAGGGGTAATGATAGGGGTGTTGAGATAAATATTTAATAATGATAATAAGATATGAATGAAATGAACAAATTCTAATATAAAAAAATGTGTTATCGCACTAGGAATTTCTCCTGTATCAGGGGTGTGTTTTTCAGATAACATATAAACATCTGCATCACACAAATTCGCGGGAATCGAACCCACAACCCTTCGCGCAGCAGTCCAATCGCTTAGAGTCTAGGAGTATGAGTCTGTGTTATTCCATGTTTGTGAAACGCACCTACGATGCAGGAGAAATTTCTATTGTGGGGATAAAGGGATAAAAAAAAATATAGGTAATTTTTTTTATACGTAGGTATCCCCAACATGATCCCGCACGCTCCTCTCTTATAGCTTGGCACATGGTTTTAACCTCCCATTACTCGCAGAGTGGTCTTTATTAAAATAGCTGTGCAGCAGTACAGCCATACTCGCTGCGGTTTTAGCATGCCAGCCATTTTACACAGCTCGCATTGCTCACACAGGGATAGATTTGATACGTCATAAAATATGCATTGGGCATAGTCATTTATTAACTATGTACGGAGGTGAACTGTCTATTTGTTAGAATCTGAGAGGAATAATTAATACAAACCTTTTGAGTCGCAGTTTTATTTTTAACTTATCTCTTTATAAATACGAGTCGAATTTTCCTTATAAAGAATAACATACACGATGAGTAACAACATAAACCATTAAATAGGTACTATAGGTACCTACCAAGTTTTTTAATAATACCTATATGAAAACAACCTCTATAAAAACATTCGTCATCAGCCGGAAGACGTCTACTGTTAAACAAAAACCTTCCCATTTCAAGAGGGATCTTGCCAAACTCCTTCCGCTTATCAAGCGGCTTGGGGATCTCAGTATTGGTGGTAAAGCTAAAGAAGACGCTGCAGCCCATCTTCTGGCATTTTCCTTAGTCGCCTTCTACGACACCCACGGGACGAAATTGTAACGTGCTATTCTGGCCATCCACAGGAAACGTCACATTAAATTCCCATTAAAAACAAAAATATAGGGACTCAGTTTAGCTAACTTTACAATTAGGTTAGTTCGATAGGTTCTAAAACTAGTCAAATTGCAAGTGAATTATAATGGACCAAAAACGGATGCATCAGAATATCAGTTGTGCTGTGGGTCAGCGCGTGCACTTGACCCAAATCGAGGGGCCGCGGCCGACCGATATTTAACACATATTTTATTTCTCTTTACTCTACGTCTTGCTGCTTTAAGGCAGATAAGCTTGTTAATCACTAGATTACGAAAAACAACACTAGTAAGTCCTTCATCAATATCAGCCGGAAGACGTCCACTGTTGAACAAGTCTCCCCCTTAGATAAAGGGAGGGGTTGCCATAATCCCCACGTTGGGCAAGCGGCTTGGGGAAGACGCTGCTGCCCATCTCCTGGATTTTCCCTTAGTCGCCTCTTACGACACCCACGGGAGGAGAGGGCGTGGTCAATTCTAAGCCGGATACCACTCGGCAAGTAAGTCTTTACAATATTCTACTAATATTAAAAGGGCTGTGGTATTAGATGCGTCAATACTATTAAGTAGAAACTCTTTTATGAAGTAGTTTGTAAGATACATACATAACATAACATCACGCCTGTATTCCCCGAAGGGGTAGGCAGAGGTGCACATATAGTACACCCACATTTCGCCAGTTATGTTTTAGGTCCCAATGTAATAGGGGGCGAGCCTATTGCCATCAACCGGGCACAAATCCAGACTCCGTGCTGCCACTGAGAATCACCTAATGGAAAAACCCAGTAACACTTTGCCCGACCCGGGATTCGAACCCAGGACCTCGTGCTCAGCAGTCGCGCTTAGCGACCACTAGACCAACGAGGCAGTTTGTAAGATGATAATAAATTTTGTATGGACCAGTGCTTAGATCCTGTTTAAGCCTACAATACTTTGACACTAAAATCTATATATCTGCAATAGAGGCTCCATGTCTTAAAAATCTGAGACTTATTTTAACGTTTGAATAATTATAAAATAAACGTTACAGTCTACATACAATGCACATGCAAAATAGATTTATCAGTTACCCTATGGTATCAGCTACCTTATTGAGAAAGTAGATTAACGTAATATGAAAAGCAATTTAACCGCTTAGTCAATGCAAACTAATCATGTCTAGTGGCAGTCTCAGTAAATTACATGTTATCTGTACACTGAAACAGTTGCATTGCACTGCGAGTGTAAACAGAGGACGTTCAAGGCCACCGCCTTCGAACTGGGTAAACAGGTCATAGCCGCACCTAGGGCCTGCACTCGTCGCTCCACGGTACAGACTTCCTGATTGCTTCCTGATCATATTTAAATCAATTAAAAATACAATTAAATAGGATAGAATAGAATAGGAGTTTGGAATGAATTCAGTTTTTCACCTTATTCCTTTCAAAAGTCTTGAACACATTACATGAGATGGCCGTGCCGCCCATTCAGCATAATTTGGTTTTTTATTAAAGTACTGACAGCTGAGTATGTCCGTTGGACTACCAAGTCAAAGTTTAAACGCACCAACGTCTTTTCGAATTCATGTGCGTATTATAAGTTAGTTATAAACTGCTAAAAACGGTGTAGGAAATTTCGTGAGGAAACCGGCATACCTGATAGATTTTTCAACGGCGTGTAAAGCCATGTCAAAGGCCTACAGGTGGTTTAAACTCTTACACTTTTGTAGGTTGTTCATCAACCACACGATAAGAAGAAGACTTTTTTATCGTTTTTGTATGTAATTATGGTGTACAATGAAGAGTTAAATAAATAAATAAACACGAAGGTGCCTAAAATATTGTTTTTTTTAACTACAACGTCTTTTTCTTTCCGACACCTGTCATGAGGTGACACCTGTCACGATGCAGCGTAAGGTAGCGGCCACAAATCCAGACTTCGTGCTGCTACTGAGAATTACCTAATAAAAAAGCACAGTAACACTGCTGAATCGGGATTAGAACCCAGGATCTTACGCCCAGCAGTCGCTCTTAGCTACCACTAGTCTAACGAGTAATTTTTAAATTTTCGCATACTCTGTACAATCCTGCAAGTTCCCGCAGGATAGCCTCCCTACTCGGGCCTAATGTTGACCAGTATTGGATACCGTTTGGCGTTGAGGTCGCAGCGATAAATCTAGCCTGCTACACCGCTCAGACGTGTGATTTACTCTGAACCGCCCTTGTTCTAGGGCAGGTAATTTGTTATATTATTAACTAGATGTTGCCTGCGGTTTCGCTCACATTATATGGACCTATTTCATTTTCTCTCACCTATCTCATTTCACTAACGGGTTTTTCGGGAATACTTGATTCGTTTCGGACACAAACGGGGCCCTTGATAAATAACTTGGTGAGGGTCACCATCCCCACGTTTATCTGCGTGATCCTCGGTCTGAGGTGCTAAATGGTAAACCTTATATCTATCCAAACAGCGAAACGATTAATATATATTTTTTAACAAAACCTTAAACATTTATTGATATAATTATAATCTTATTCTTATCGTATGGTTGATGTAAAACCTGGTATCAGACCTTATACCGTCTGTAGGCCTCTGACATGACTTTACTCACCGTTGAAAAATTAAGACATTCTAAAGACATACCTAAGTGTAAAAACTAATTATTAGGCACATCATCATCAAATCCGAGTTTTGCTGAATTGAAGTGCCAAACAATTAATTATTACCCGCTAATTGATCGACATTGCAGCCTTGGCACAGTAATGAGCCTGGAATTGCTAAAGCATCTTTATATACGGTACGATCAATCGACAGATAATCGGGACGATTCAGGAATCGCAACGATTGACACCATCACATAATTAATAACCATAGTTAATACCCCCCCCCCCTCCCTCTTACCTTAGGAAGAGTCTTTTGTTCAACAGTGTACGTCTTCCGACTGATGGTGTTGATGATGAGGTATAGATATTACCCATAGATAAGCTACAAGAAAAAAGAGGTGCTTAAATTATGGAATATTGTAACGATATTGAAAAGGTCTTCTAGCATTTAATAATAAGGACATCGTTAACGATTATATTGTAGTACATAATATCTACCGATTTGTTTTGATCGGTCTGACGACGTGCGATGGATCGCGACGATTAGTCGGACCGTAAAAGGGACCTTACGGCACCGATTACTTGGCACTAAGTTCTGAAGGTCATGCGGGAAATAAAGTTACGACATAAGCTTTTAATTAGCTATTAATGGATATCCAAAAGACTTTGAAGGGATGCTGTGTGAACCAGTAATAATGAAATGATATAAATTTGTTGGAACAAACGTCTAAAATATTTTTATATCTATATAAAAATATATAAATTAAAATAAAACACATTTTATTAATTGAATTTTATAATACCAATGCTATAGTTATTCTTCGGTTTCTTGTGTTTATTCTTAAGAAAATCACTAATATCTTAGGCATAATTTACAGATATTAAAATAAAAAATAACTATAATATATCATGTTACTAAAATAAAAAACAAACACGTCAGTAAAAAGTGCTATTTCGGTATATATTCATGTAGGCCATATATTTTATCATTTGCATGTGTCAACAATTACTTTTGTCTTTTGATAATCATGCAGTGAACAGTGCAAGAAACAAATACATAATGCAATATTTCTCGGTTTTTTATAATGAGGACCTTTGTCAAGAATCGTGATAAATAGCTTGTGTCACCTTTTAAAGAATTATAATAATTATGCAGTCTGAGAGAATTGCATTCACTAGTCTTTACGCCAATTAATAACGTACATATATTATATATATGTACATTGTGTACAGTCATACGTGCTAACAATTTTTTTTTTGTTTTCAGAATCGTTCGGACACATTTCACTTATTGTTGTTTTTTCGAATATCCTCAATGAACAATTTTATATAAACTATTGACTTATATTATTACAATAATTAAATATCAAACAATCATTCAATAGGTAGTTAAATGTTAGACTTAACTTACCTATTTCTTTTAAAACTTATTTAAGTAGATTTTTAAGTGGAATCAAGTTATTTCACATTATTACGTACAATAGTTTACTATAATACAATTTTAAACGTACTTGTGACTACGGTCGGTGCAACTCGGTAGAAACGTCAAGCTTAAAAACTTGTGTTCGCGTTAAATTCCCGTGTTGTAATTTAATTTTATAATAATCACATAACGCGATAGTTTAGAAGTTAGTAATATGTTTACTCACAACCACAATTCATTATTTTAACTTAATCTATGTTTATTACCTAATTAACACGGTAGAGGCTTTACTATTATTTAATCTAATTCCTTTTACAGCTTCCGCTATTTCTTGCAACGTCTTATCTTTTGTTTCCGGTAAATACTTGTACAAAATTAATATAAGAATTACCATAGTAATACCAAACGAAAGGAACGCACCATGCAATCCAAAAGCCTTAAATAATAAAGGAGCAATTTTGAGGCTCACAGCAGTAAGTAATTTCCCAATAAGTGCTATCAAACATACTGATAAATTCCTAGACCTAATGGGAATCAGCTCTCCATAAACTGAAATAGACATGATCAAAGGCCCACAACTGACAGCTATAGAAAACACGACCAGTAACATTATAGACACATACTTGTTCTCTTTGATAACATTTAAATGAATCAAATATAAATATGATGATAAAATAAATAAGAATATTGCAGATATGGTTGAAGACACGAGCAATAAAGGGCGTCTTTTCAAAAATCTTGCCAGCACACTGCCTCCGTACATGCTCAAAACTGTGATACCATCTAAAATGAGCATAGCTATGTAAGCTGTCGATTCACTGTTTGTTATTTCCTTGATAATGTCTATGGCATACACAGCAAATACTAGTTTACCTGATGATACAGCCAGACAACCAGTCAGTATAGATAACATAGTTGGTTTATAAAATTCATCAGATTTAATGGTTCTAAAGAAATCGGTAACGCGATCTTTTGCTGACAGTTTTGTTCTTTCACAGTTAGCTATATATTCCTTTTGAGAGTGTATTAGGGCCTCTAATTCTTTTTCGGCGTCTTCATCACAACCTTTTAACCAGCGATGTGATGCTGCGCATTCCTCAAACTTCCCCCTACTTGCTAGCCAGATCGGGGACTCTGGCCAAAAAAGAATGGTCATTAAAGTGTACAATGCACACGCCATAGCAAACAGTGGAATATTTTTCCAGTGAAGGAAGGTACCGATTGCATTCGATGCCCAAATGCCCCAGTAGAAAGTAGCTGATTTAAGCGTTAGGAATATTCCCCTGTACTTTGGCGAAGTATATTCAGTTATAATAATTACGGATACAACTATTTGGCCTGCGCTGAACAAGCCTTGCATTATTTCACTTATCACTATGTGAGTAACATTTGAGCTACAATATAAAATGGTGAATGCTACGAATGTATCTAAAATCGCGATGGCGAAAGGTATCTTCCTGCCCACGAATCTGGTGACGATCGAGAGTAGGAGAACGAAGGGAAATCCAGTGAAGCTGTACAAGGATGCTGCAAAAGAAAAACACTGATATCAGAAAGACTGTAGTTATTGCAAAATTATAAATTGTAGAAGTGTGTATAGGCTGCGTGATAATGATCCATATAAACAGGCAATTCATACTTGACGAAGTTTAATCGTTTAATTTGTGAAATTGTTAAATAATTATTTAGGCTTAGTCCGCTACTTACAATTTATTGTCTACGGTTGTAATTTAATTTTCTGAAACTGTTAGGTATCATCTTTTAATAACAGTTTACGGAAGTTTTTGTCTCCATGTAGAATACACGATCCAGCAGCATCATGTAAGTAAAGCCGACCTTATAGGTGTAGAGATTAGATAAATGTAATTAAACATACTTAACCAGGAAGCCATTTCATTAGTGATGATGCTTGTATTATTTGCCTCTTTTCTTATTTGTGGGATGAAGACAGTAGGAGCGCCGACGCACAGGCCGTAGAGGAATACTGATGTCCACACCCCACTGCAGACCAGCAACTAGAACATTGTTAGAAGTACTGTTTGAACAGACAGAAATTTGACGAGCTGATTGGCACAGTGGCTAAGATTAAACTTCGATTCCCGCACAGGACTGACATTCGTACGATCCACGTCCTGAGTCTGAGTGGTACGATACGATACACTTGCCTAGAATTTTAATAAGAACAAAAAGGAGGTTATAATATGACTTTTTTAATATAGCATCGCTTTGGTTATAAACTATAATGGTGTTATGGTGTGGTAATAATAAATAAATAAATAAAAATAATGTTTGGTGAATTACGTAGGCTACTGCCGGAGGACTCAAAAAAAACCGAATTAATTTAAACTAATTTATTTTAAAAGAAATTACAATTATAAGTAAATGAAATTGACTCGATCGATGGTGGATACGAAGTGAGCGGGCTCGGTCACGTAGACGGTGTCTTCGGGCCTCGTGTCCTGTGTCAGCACTTTCCACTCGTAGCAACTGGGTCGATGATGCGCACGCGGCGTGCCTCGTGCCTTTGTGTCAGCGCTTTACTTTATAGGTATGCGCGTAACACCTCCCCCCTCAGATCGACGACTATTTCAGATTTTGAGATGAAATATCGTCGAGAGTTTGGTTTGATCTTGAGATGCTGGCTGGTTCTGGTGGGCTTCAGATGATGTAGACTTGGTGTCCGTGGCTGCATCTGGGGTTGTCATCTGTTTCTTCTGTGCCAGGCGGATGTGGGTCCGGTAGAATAGTGTTGCTCCCAGTATGACTATGGCAAGTAGTGTACCATAAAATGGGATTGTCGTGTGGTAAATGGCTGAGCTCGGTTCAATGTGGATTGGCTTCTGTGAGTCTATTCTGTCTTGAATGTGGTGCAGCTTCTTCAGGTTAACAGCATTAATTTCAAGGGGTGGCATAGTTAATCTCTCGATGTCTTCTGGCACGTTGCTTATCTTCATGGGTTGTCCTCTGATATGATCGTTGATGTTGACGATGGTAAATTCGTCTGTTCGTAGCTTGCAATTATGTGGAATAGTAGCTAGGAAACTTCCGGTTAGGGTTATGGATTCTTCTTGTTCGCAGATTAACTGGACTTGTGTTGGTTTCGGGAACACGACGGCGTAGCGGCGGTCGTCTAACTTTTCCATTGCGGGTTTCGTCAGGCTGATAGTAACCGTGTTGCATATTTTATGTGGTGTTTGACCTCCGATGATGTCACAAATGCAGTCTGGATGGGTTCTCATTTGGTGGTTGAGCTTTTCTTCGCAGAGATATTCTGAAGTTACCTTCGGGCATTCTGCCTCTATGTACGCGTGAATGTTTCCAGTGATTGCTAGGAAGGGGTAGGACGGGATGATAGCCTGTCTATTTTTATTTGGTACGATTACTAACTTGTACAATAAGAATTGTAGCGGAGATATTATGGGAAATTTGAACGCGAAAACTATTTGATTCCCACGGTAGTAAGCTGATGGCTTAATGACGTCATAATATTCTCTGATTTCTAATTCTAGTAATTGGTCTTTATTATAAAGCGCGCTTAGTTTGCGTAACATATCGCGTAGTATTTCTGTACCTAACAGGGAATGATGAGTATGCAATTGACCGGAAAGAGCGATCGCATTCTCTAACCTACTTAATTCGCATAATAAACTATCTACATTATTAATAATTATTTGCAGTATTTGTGAGAACTTTGCAAACTTGATGAGATTGTGTTGTTTATACTTATCGGCGTCGAGTAAAATATGCAGACTGTCATTTAATTGTAATTGATTCTCTACTAGTTTCGTAATAATTTTTGTATGCTCGTTCATCAAGGCTTTGCTCAGACTTATATGATGATTTTGCTCAATAACTATTTGTTGCTGGTTATCATTGAGGGCTTTAAGGGCGTTATCGTACTTAATGGCATCCGAGTGATCCAAATTTCCCGTAATGCTCTTAATTACGGAACCGAGACCATCTACCAAACCTCTCTTGAATCGATTGGGCTTTAAGCTTTGGAGGTGAGATGAGGCTTTATTTAATTTCGCGTTTAAGTTATCTATTTGAAGCTCATATAATGTGTGGGTGTAGTTGTCTAGTCTGTCTGTCGCTTTAGTAAGTTGAAATCGGATCTCGTTAATATTGTTATCTATATCGGTTAGTTCTATATTTTGAAGGAATGTATGATAATGAGTGATGAGTTTCATGGATCTCCCGGCGCGGCGTTGAAAGCCTATCGTAGCGAACGCGGTGCGATATACCGGTTATCGCAATAACGACCCGGGAATCCTACCGACTGCGCCAATTACGTAGGCTACTGCCGGAGGACTCAAAAAAAACCGAATTAATTTAAACTAATTTATTTTAAAAGAAATTACAATTATAAGTAAATGAAATTGACTCGATCGATGGTGGATACGAAGTGAGCGGGCTCGGTCACGTAGACGGTGTCTTCGGGCCTCGTGTCCTGTGTCAGCACTTTCCACTCGTAGCAACTGGGTCGATGATGCGCACGCGGCGTGCCTCGTGCCTTTGTGTCAGCGCTTTACTTTATAGGTATGCGCGTAACAGGTGTCATTTTTGCATGTTGCCCATGCTTAGCTTAAATCTAAATAGAGTGACACGGTGGCTCAGTTGGCAGAGCGACGCCACGGTGAAAGTCGCGGGTTCGAGTCCCGCTCGTGTCCATCATTTTTCAAGTTTCCTTTATCAATTTAGAAAAAAGGCGGTTTTAAACTATCGTGAATATATCAAAATCGTTTTAGAAATTTAACGGTTACAATACAACAAACAGACAAACACATGTTCGTCTTCTTAAAACTTGTTTGAGTAGGTACCTATGTTTATTTATTTACTAGTGGAAACACACGGAATAATAAAACTTTTAAGCAAGAAAATATAACTACTACCAAAACACAATCCGAATATAGTATAATTAATTAATACATATTAATATTATTTTAATTTATGTATTTGCTACACTATCATTATGAGGATCTTTAAATAACAAAATTATAATTACCATAATGAGTGTTTGTAATTTTATCAAGTTTCATTAAAAACCGACCATAAGTAATTACCATCAGTCTGGACTCGGAAATTGAATGAAAACTATGGCTATCATTACTAAAAAATATATTTATATAATATAATTATACATATACACATAAATTATATCTATCTATTCAAACTATACCTACAATTATACTATTTACTTATTACTATAAAATGAATATTGACTTAATATCGAAAATGCATAACAAACTATGTATAAAATAACATGTAATGTAAAAAAGCAATAAAGTATTCCTCCACATCGTTGTCAAAGGGTAACGTGCCCAGAAGACTGGCAGCATTGGCACGTATGGCAAAGCTGATTCTTAGGCCAAAAATAAACCAGCCCTCTGATCACACGAAAAGTAAACGTTTTGCTAGTTCTTTAAATAAGGCTCGAGCGCTCGGACCCCATGGCGCAAATATTTCGAAACAGCTCAAAAATACAATTCCCAATCAGGTTATTGTATTTTCACCGGGTAAGGGTCTCCGCAATACCAGCATTATTATTACCTTAGTCTTAATAGGCCAAAACGTAGACACATAACATCACGCCTACGTCTACGCCAATAGTACACGCACATTTTGCTGGTTATGTTATAAGTCCCAATGTAATAGGGGGCAAGTCTATCGCCATCAACCGAGTACAAATCTAAACTTCGTGCTGCCACTGAGAATGACCTGATGTAAAAACCAAGTAACTCTTTATCCAACCCGAGATTCGAATTCTCAGTAGTACAAGAGTTTGGGTAGATTAGAAAAAGTATATACTATATATTTTTTCTAATCTAGCCTATATAGCCCGTCTGTAAATATACAATTTGACTGAACATACCTGTCTTAAAAATGGTTTCCATTCTTTATTATTGTGTAGTTTCACCACATTTTCACTGTCTGGAACCTCTCTGTACTGACACTTTTCCATATTTTATATTTCTATAACAATTACTTTAATTTAATACTTTATTATAATTTAAGTGTATTATATCTATTGGTCAGATAATATTATATGCCATAATTATAATGAATTTATTAGATAAATTAAAATGTGTTGCGCGCGGCGAGTCGACTGTACAGCAAATACAGTGCGGACATCTGAATATTGTTCGTTTTAAAATGTTTATCTGCGTCTGATTCACGATTTTCCAGTTCGTTATCATTCATATAAGATCCAATTGTTTACCATTCAAACGCATTTTCAGCGCCTTTACACTGAAAAGATTCACTAAAACCGACTCAGGATATTTTCAAGTCCTGAATTTATTTCTAATAAAAAAATGTAGCCTATGTCTAAATCATTTTCACATAGTAGCGTTAGCAGGATTTATTTATAAAACAAAATTAGTACATCGTTTAGCCACTTACACTAAATAAAGATAAAACTCTCTGTTTTTGTTATTTGTATAAAACATATAACAAAAACAGAGAGATAACAAAACATTATAATACAACTGTGAGTTCCAAATATGAGAGGTAATATGGATAATATAACTTATATATTAGGTACCTATCATTCAGGTTTCCACGAGTGCGTTGATCATCTTCAACATGCGCGGTGTGAGGGAGGAGGATCGGGTAACCGTATGGCAGAATAGGACATTAAACAGTATAGTGGTCCTAATAAATACTGAACTGGTTTTGTGGGAATATTACCTAAAATCATTTTATATATTGTATATATTATATATTTATTTTGACACATAACTGCCTAAAATAAAGTAATTTGTATATATAAATACTAATGTTAATTAGTTATAGGTACTTACTTCAGTGAGCTTAACAAACTATCACAATCGCAACAACTGTCTGCAGGTTTTTAAACTTGGCTAAGAAAGACGGTATCCTCGGTTAGTAGCAATAGTCTAGCCCCTATTACATGGTACCTAAACATACATGGCGTGTTTGTGCTACTACGCACTTCTTATATTCTTGCATTTGAAGTCGAAAGTTAGTGCTTAACATTTTAGAATTTGGTGTTTCATTAGGTAATGTAGACTGAAAAAAAAAAAAACAAATTCAAATTCAAATTCATTTATTTTTTGCGAATATGGGTACATTCTACATTCTACAACAATTCTTTGTAACTTAAAAATACGACTAAAAATAATAAGACTACCTGATTGGGACAGTGGCTATGGGATTGGACTGCTGCGCTAAGAGTTTCGGGTTCGATTCTCGCACAGGGCAAAAATTTGTGCGATCTTCAATTTTTTGTCCCGAGTCTGAGTGTTTGTGTATGTGATATTTCATGTTTGTGAAAACGCACACATGATTCAGGAGAAAGGCCGAGTGTGGGACGACGTTTTTAAAAAAAAATGTCTAAGAAACAGGTTAAAAATAAACAAAATATATAGAGTGGCAGTGTGGGGTCTCTAGGAGGTGTCCCATTCCTTTTATCCCGTATAAAAGGAATGGGACACCTCCTAGAGACCCCTCTGCGTGTTGGACCTGTCTCCGCGCCTTTTAAAAGACCATAATATCTTCCACAGTTTATAGCCCAAGTAGGTAACCAAAATAAAAACTGTTATATTAACTGACTGCCTCGTTGGTCTAGTGGTCGCTAAGCGCGACTGCTGAGCACGAGGTCCTGGGTTCGAATCCCGGGTCGGGCAAAGTGTCATTGGGTTTTTCCATTAGGTAATTCTCAGTAGCAGCACGGAGTCTGGATTTGTGCCCGGTTGATGGCAATAGGCTCGCCCCCTATTACATTGGGACCTAAAACATAGCTGGCGAAATGTGGGTGTACTATATGTGCACCTCTGCCTACCCCTTCGGGGAGAACAGGCGTGATGTTATGTTTTTTTTTTTTTTTTATATTAACTGAATAATTAGAAATGTCCGACTTGTTTAGGAGTCAAACGGAGCCCCTATTCATGAGCAGGTGGCGCGGTGGAGTTGCGAGTCGAACTAGAATGTGAGTATAACCGGCTTTAATAGTCAATTACTCGTATATGGATAACACTCGCGAAAGTAGTGAAATCTAAGATATCAGGTAGTTTAAATATTTCAGTCAGTCCCCTTATCACGAACTCTTCTTCTTCTTATCTTACGGTTGGTATACAATCTGGGTCAGAGGTTAAGCCACCTGTAGGCCTCTGACATTGCTTAACACACCGTTGAATAATCTTTCAGATGGTGCCGGTTTCCTTACGATGTTTTCCTTTACCGTTTTTAGCAACTGATAACTTATATATAATACGTACATGAATTCGAAAACGCGTCGGTGCGTGCCGGGTTTAGACTTGCGAGTTTTGACTTGGCAGTCCAACGGTCATACCACTCGGCTATCAGGACTACCATGAACTCAGCCTACGTTGTGAAGCGACACGCCGCGGCTCCGCTACGTGCAGCCTAATGGGATGTCTCGTTTTCACAACGTTAATTGTCTTGCTTTAAGAGACTGTAAAAGGCTCACTTGTATTATTGAGCTTCTATATTATATTCGCAGATTAATTAACATGAATCTACGAAGAGGGAGAAAAACGACGTGGGAGCTTAACGATAAATTAATATGCAAATATTGTCTGGGGGTAGTGCCCTGAACATCACATGTTATACGGTTCAATTATGTTTCATAACATCACGCCGTATTCCGAAGGCGTAGTCAGCGGCATTTCACTTGTTATGTTGTAGGTCCCAATGTAATAGGGTGAACCTATCGCCACTAACTGGGCTCAAATCCAGACTCCGTGCTGCTACTGGGAAATACCTAACGGAAAGACCCAGTAACACTTTGCCCAACCCGGGATTCGAACCCAGGACCGCAAGTTCAGCAGTGGCGCTTAGCGACCACTCGAGCAATGATGCAGTATGTTTCGAACCAAGTTATCATGTAGGTATGTGTAGGTGTGCCTTATTGTATGTATTTATATACTTTAGTATTGATTTATTTACAAACTTAGTATTTCAATTGATAAAGGAAATTTGGAAAACGATAAACACTTTAAAAATTTCCTTCATCAATTTAGTTTTAATCTTAGCATGGGCAACATGCTAAAGTGACAAGAAAACTCATACAAAGTTCGCATTGTTTAAATATTTCAAACGATTTTTCTTCTATCTTCTTCTCTTAAAATCGGAAACCCTTGGGAACTAAATGTGTTTTAAATAACCACGTTTTATTCCTTCTCAAATGATCATATCTGAGAGTAGTGGAAACATTTTACGCTCTATTTTCTTACGAGTGGGAAGCAAATATTTTATGACATTCGTAATAGCCCATTAAATGTCGTACTATTAGAAAAATGTTCCCCACAGCGCAGAGCCTACACACGCAGGGAGGATGATGTATAGGCTCGGTCGTCCGACTACAGATATCAAATAGTCGTATTTCTATTCCGTTAGCAACTCAACAAGAGATTTCACTTAAGCGGACAATATCTTCGCCTTAAGGCTGATAACTATAAACTAAATAAGAAAGAATTAAGAAAATGTAGATACCTATACTTACATTATATTTACTCTAAAGAAAATGAATGTAATGGTAATCATAAATTTAATCGATAAAAAAAAATACAGCAAGCACCTAATTATATCGATACTTTTAACCCTTCGTCGTTTGTTTCCGATTGGATTCACAGCCGGGCCAGAAGTACCCTTGAGCAATCCATCATAGCTTTTTGTGGCGATGTCACAGGTCAACGTCCTTCGTAGAATATTCGCGGCTCGGTTTGTGGACAGAGCTGGATTTAGGTGGACCGTTGCATTACTTGTAATGCAATATAAAATATACTGCATAAGAACCGTTACAAATATAAAATGCAATTTGTTTGTTACTCAAACATTAGATCATGGTCGAATTTCGGTCGGCGGCCGCGAACTAAGCAGGGGATATAATTATTATAGTGCACAGGTATGCGCACAAACACAGTTGCACTCTCTTCCCCTCAATCTCGTAGTCCGAAGTATTAACGATATTAACTGTATATTCTTGTAAACTAGTCAATTGTAGCAATATATTGAGAGCGGTCATCGTCGTAGGCCAAAGAAAAAGTAATGTGTGATATGAAAAATCTTTCGTCGATAGGATTAATAATTTTAATAATCTTGATGTTGTTATTATAGCACACAGTTGACTAAGAGACGTTTGCTCAGATGATTTGAACAAGAGCTGAAACAATATTCAAATGGGCATTAGATTGTAAGTTTTATAAATAATAATATAAATAATTTATAATTTATAATAATATTTAGTTTATAAGTAATTATATAAAAGGCATGACTGCCTCGTTCGTCTAGTGGTTGCTAAGCGCGACTGCTGAGCACGAGATCCTGGGTTCGAATCCCGGGTCGGGCAAAGTGTTATTGGGTTTTTCCATTAGGTAATTATCATTGGCAGCACGGAATCTGGATTTGAGTCCGGTTGATGGCAATAGGTTCGCCCCCTAATACATTGGGACCTACAAACATAACTGGCGAAATGTGGGTGTACCTACTATATGTGCACCTCTGCCTACCCCTTCGGGGAATTCAGGCGTGATGTTATGTCTTGTATAAAAGCAGACCAAAATTTTCCTGCTGGAAATCTTCGTACTGGTTTATAATTAATGTGGATTTAGGATCAAGTTTTATCCATTTTTAGGGTGTAGTGGGCGTCTTCAGGATTTCTGTGATTTAATTCCCTTTTCTAACCACAGAATCACACCCTAATCCGTCTCATAATAGGCCATTGGCGATTTTAATAAACTCGGCTCAGTCATTAACCTTTATACAAGTTTAAACAAGGGCCAGCATCCCCCATCTTTGTTTCCACTTCAACTAATTACTCGAGTTCATTGCTGGTCGTTTGCATAATAATAAAGTCATGGAAATGAATCTGCAAAAACATACCTTAGAATCATAGTTATTCCCGAGTCAGCCTTGAGCTAGCATTAGGGTTTGTCGTAATTACCATTGAGATATTGAAACTTTTAAAGTAATTAACATATCTATTACACTTTTTTATCGGGACATTTTTAAAACGTTCTTATACTTAAGCATTGTCACTTCGCACGCAACTTAAACTGAACCATACTGCTTATTATGTATGTACATAGATGTAGAAGTTGCCGAGTGGTATCCGGCCTAGAACTGACCACCCCTTTCCATGGGTGTAGTAAGAGGCCACTAAGGTAAAATCCAGAAGACGGGCAACAGCCTCCTCTGTTACTTCACCACCTACTGTGATCTCCAATTATAGTACCCCCCCACCCTATCTTGAGGGGGAGGCTTTTGTTATCCAGTGAACGTCTTCCCGCTGATGATGATGAACCTTTAATGCCCAGAAGAGATTGTATAAGCAAAAATCATCAAAATATAGGCTTGGAGTTCAAAGTGTGAAACACATTGAACTTTGTCGAGTTTATCACCCTCAGGAAAAACGTAAACAAATCCGTATCCGTGTCCCCGAGAGCGGGCGAGGGTGACGACCGTACGATAATAGTATCGTATTGATATGCACGCCGCACCGATGTTTGACAGAGTTCCACTTTTCAGTTCAGGCGTCTCGTTAGGCTTGTGTTACATGCTCCGTCAAAGCTTTGATGTGGATTTGACCTTTTAAATGATCGTCCTGTGGCGAATTTAATTGTGCGTAGGAGATACGGTGGAGGATAAGTTTGCCAACTTAGTTCTGAATTGGGTGACTTAGGTTACATACTATGTTTTTTATTTAAAGTTCTAACCTAATAAATTTAAACGACACCAGAAATGTATGAAGTTATTACGTAGATGTTTGCGACAGGTACACTCGCCAACCACCAATATTGTTAACTCAATAAAAAGTACAGAAAAAATCATTTCCGGAACATTACTAATGCGGTAACTTTTACAATTTCTACACAAATGTAATGCCTCGGAAGAAAACCACGATGTTTTTCATTGCTCTAAGTATAAACAAACAAAACTAATTTGTATAACATCAAACTTCGGAAAAACTTTTGAGGTTGAATGAATTTGAAGCGACAAGGTCTAAATATACAAACACATGTTGAAAAATGTGTTGCAAACCATTCTGGAGGTCATTGTCCTTGCCAGGATCGGGCCGGTATACCCGCTTTTTTGGCCGAACCGATTTCCTTGACAAACAAAAGGATAGATGTTTAATGGGTTGGTATGAATTATTAGTGTCGACAGCTTTTTATGTTGGTGTCATGAATAGCCGTATGTTATGGAGGTATAGGGACGTTTTGTATGGGTTATGTTTGAGATTACTTCTTGTTCCTCAATTGTGATAGACGTGTTATTTACATTACATTAAAGTTTATATGGAGAAGTGCAAAAAGCTTATATTTTAATGGTAAATAAAGGAAAAACATTAATGTAATGATAGTACCTACTACCAGGACGTTTAACCAAGAAATAAAACTAATTGTGGAATTTAATTCTTATTAACAGATTCAAACAATACTAAAGCGACATCGTCTTAACTCTATTATATAGTATTTATACACGATGAGTGTATTTAACATATATTATTTAAATATTTATTTTTTTCTTCGTCATGGTATCTAAGTAGACCGGTTAACGGTAGTAATAATAATAGCTTAAAGACGACCACTATTGAATTCCCATGCTTGGCAAGCGGTTTGGGGATCGCAGTGTTGGTGGTCAAGGTACATATGAGGCTGTTGCCTATCTTCTGTCTTTTCCCTTAGTCGCCTCTTACGATCCCCACGGGAGCAAAGAGTGTGGTCAATTCTAGGCTGGATACCACACGGAACATTTCAATAAAATCCGATACAGTTTGTAATAAGGTTTTATTTATATTGCTACGTAAAACTTATGTCAGTATAAAAAGTATTAATATAATATTAGTTGACTTTGTTACGTTTAGTATCACACAATTTAACGTTACAATGCTTTATCATCTACTTATATTACCTACATTTAAACTTATTATATGTGTATACATCATTATAATACAAATAATAAATCGTTAAATCTTCGATCTCGACTGGTTTATTTATATACTCAATTAATAATTGTGTAAAAGGTCAAACAAGTGAAATAGGTATTTTAAAATTACTACTTATAACTAGTATAATAATAGTAATGTGACACAACATAAGATAACATCACGCCTTTATATCCCGAAGGTGTATTGTATTTTAAACTTGTAGCTACAGGGGAGGCCATGGGGGCTGGTCATCAGAAATGCTACCAAAATCATCTAAAAACCCTCATAGAGATAGATAGATACCCCATACAGCACTAATCTACACACGGTGACACAAGTGTAATTTTTCACGGCCTGTATCTTGCTTTTCGATAACAGTTATTCGTATACATTTAATAATAATATATTATACAATAGTGTACCTATGAACAATATAGTACAATTACAGTCAATTAATTAACTCGGAGCAATTTTGAATCTTCATTTTTCTTTGGTTCAATGTTCATTACCATGTCCGATATTTCTTGAATAGTTTTATCCTTAGTTTCAGGTAAGTATCTGTACAAAATAATCAGAATAACTAACGAACAAATACCAAAGAAAAGGAACAATCCATGTATTCCTAAAGTCTTAAATAAAGATGGAGCGGTCTTCACAACAATAAACATTATAATTTTCATGGTACAAATAATAACCATTATAGAAAGACTTCTAGATCTGATAGGAATCAATTCTGCATAAACTGACGCTCCCAATATCAAAACCCCACAGCTTACAGCACAAGAAAACGCAATTAGCAGAGCTACAGACACATATACGTTCTCTGTAACTACATTTATACTAGTTAAATACGTGTACAGAGACACAATAAATAAAAACGCAATACCTACAGCTGCTGAGACCAGCAACAACAAGCGCTGTCTCACGAACTTAGAGAGAGCGCAGCCGATATACATGCTTATGATGGTGACTCCGTCCAAAATTAACATCGCGGAGTACGCAGTTGATTCACTGTTTGTTATTTTCTTAACAATATCTATAGCATACACAACACATACTTGTTTACCTGAAAATATGGTTAGAGAACCAGTCACTGCTGATAACAAAGTAGGTTTGTAAAATTCTCTAGATGTTAAAGTTTTAAAGACATTCGTAACGTGTTCCTTTGCAGATAGTTTTACACCTTCACAAGAAGCAATATATTCCTTCTGAGAATGTATTAAGGCCTCCAATTCTTTTTCTGATTCTTTATCGCAACCTTTTAATAAGCGATGTGATGCTGCGCATTCTTCAAACCGGCCTTTGCCTGCTAGCCAGAACGGAGACTCCGGCCACATAAGTACTGTTGCTAAGATATACAATACGCACGCTATGCCAAGCAATGGAATAATTTTCCAATGAAAGAATGTTCCTATGATGTTAGAAATAAATATGCCCCAGTAAAACATGGCTATTTTAATCGTTAAAAATAATCCTCTGTATTTTGGAGAAGTGTACTCCGTTAAAGTCAAGACGCTCATAACCAACTGGGTAGCAGCGAACAATCCTTGCATTATTTGACTTACTAAGAAGCCTGTTGTATTTGAGCTTCTATATAGAATAATTAACGCTACCAATGTATTAACAGTACTGATAATGTAAGGTATCTTTCTGCCGAAGAATCTTGTGGAGACTGAAACTATGATGAGGAAAGGAAATCCGCTAAACATGCTACAGGAACCTGCGAAATAAAATGAATAATAAATGCACATTCATCATAATTATTTAATACTAGGTTTTGCCTGCAGCCTCACTCGTGTTGATCTAGATTGTTATTTAATAACCATATTAAAACTAAATACGGTAAGTAACACTAACATGCCTAATAAGTTACGTATTTTATATTAGGATTTTAAAGACATTTTCACACCTAAAACTATAATTAATATCAAAAGTTATTATTCTTGTTACGGGAACGATATTCTGGATGAAAGGTACTCTAGTCTCTTTTTGTTCCACTGATTTTGGAATATACGTTATAATGCAAAATTTCACGACGATCGGCTCAGTGGTTAAGGTGGGAAAAGAAAACAGACTTACTTTCGCATTTATAATGTGGTGTAAATATATCGTACTAGGTTTCACCCGAATTTTTGATATTTCATTAAATCAGGATTCGAAAGACACTTAGCGCTGTCTAGCGACCGTTAGGAACAGTGACATTACGGTGCGTGCCTCCTCTCGGGAACAACGGGTACTTTGTTTTTGGATTATAGGTACCCCCCTATGTCCTTTATTAACCGACTTTAAAAAGGAGGAGGTTCTCAATTCGACTATTATTATATATATATATATATTTTTTTTTTTCAGATTAATATTATTAGGTAAGGATAACGAAAGAATCATATTATATTATTTTAGTTATATTTACTTAGAACCAGGCAGACTAACAAAGTTAGAAAAAGGCTTGTTTTTTTTTAACGTCGCCCCACACTAGGAATTTCTCTTCCTGTGTCGTGGGTCGTTTGACAATCATAAAAATCACATACACAAACACCCAGACTCGGGACATCATCTGTGGTTCGCAGAAATTTTTGCCCTGAGCGGGAATCGAACCCGCAACCCTTAGCGCAGCAATCCAATCGCTTAACCACTACGCCAATCAGGTAGTCGATTTTTAAATAGCATACGTAAAACATATAATCTAATGAATAATTAAGACTTACTAAGCCACGAGGCCATGTCATCTGAGATGACGTTTGTATTATTTGCTTCTTTTCTCATTTGTGGGATGATCGTAGTAGGTGCGCCGAATATCACCCCAAATAGAAACATCGAAGTCCATACTCCGCTACAGATCAGCAACTGCAAATTTAAAAAAAGTTTCCCGATTGAAACCAGTTATTTTGTTGATATCATACTTATTTAATGGTGACTTCTCATAACGCGTTACATCAGACGCCGAGAGGACCCGTACTTACCTGATTTTTACAGATTGTTACAGTAGTTCAATCTTTTAGCCACTGCGCTAATCAGGTCGTCAACAGCATAAAACATAACACACCTGTATCCACGGAAGGGATATGCAGAGGTGTCAATAGTAAATGTACATTTCGCCAGTTATATTATATATAGGTCATAATGTAATAGGGAACGATAGACACGCAAATTGCTATCAGCCGAGCACAAATCCAGACTCCGTGCGGCTACCTAAAATTGTCTAATGAAAAAACAAATAACACTTTGCTGACCTGGGAATCGAACTCATGGCCTTATTCACAGAGACTATGTTATGCGTTCACTAAACCAACAAGGCTGCCAACTCAAGTAAAAACAAAAATATAATCATAATTATTAATAGAATCACTATTTATCACTTACTTGTTTCAAAAACGGCTTCCTCCAGGAGTTACGCTCTTGATTCACCCCTTCAGTGATGACCGGAACTTCTTTATAATGACACTCTGCCATCGTGAAATATTAATGTTGTAAAGTATTAAACAATTTACAGTTAATAACCAGTTATTAGTTGTATAAATGTAATGATTGTTTCCTAAATATTATATTTTACACTGGCGCCCGTTCATTTTTAGTTATAGTGATTTAGATGTGACACGAGTCACTGTTCGAGTATGTACTGCACACTTGTTCACGCCTCACACAGTCACCGAGATATTTAAACATTCTATAGCACTAATATCACCCCGTCTCCAATTGTCTTCGTATTTAAACAATATTTAGCAAATGACAACGAAGCATTCAGTGTTGTCGACTAGCCACGGGCGCTGTAGAATGTGTCCAGGCATCGAGTGCCAGTTGTGGCAAATGTGGTCGTTTTTAGGGTTCCGTACCTCGAAGGGACAAGCGGAACCTTGTAGGATCAATTCGTGGACTGTCAACGCTTTTGTTTTCAAGAAAAATGTAACTTGTACCTTAAGGTTATCAAAAGATCGACGAGCAATTATGTTGTTTAAATTATTTTTAACCAACTTCAATAAAGGATGAGGTACCAACTTCAACTTGGTGTATGTAAAGTGAAGTGAATAAAATATTATTTAACACTTTTAAGTTGCGTGTTTTTTGAAGGCGGTTTTTATTTTTTTACAATGTTCCCCCTCAAAACCTATAGGGTACTTCCCATTAGCCTAAAATCCTACAAACAGTACGAGTAAAGGAATAAATCTGAAAACTGTAAATTTGTAGTTACATCACAAAAATAAGAATTAGGTACTTATTTGCAGTTGGTAAGCTAACCGCTACCTTTTGCAATGGTAAAGTTAACTTTGTTCATCAATGCGGCTTATTGTTTAGTTAGAGCAAAGTTATTATCATAATATAGTCATAATTTAAAGTCTGTGCGGAACCCACTGAGGGGTTGACTGAAACTGGTGATGACCGGTTTTTAACTTTTATAAAAGCGATAATACTCTTAGGCTGGTTTCACAGCTGTCCGGGAGAACCGTACTGGCTCCCGGAACGGAAACGCACATAAGGCGCAAGAAGAGTATTTCACAGCGACGTGGATTGGTCCGTAGATACGCGTCCCGCGCCCGGACCTGCCCGCATGCTGCCGCGAACGCATCGGAATACATTTTAAAACGTCCGTACTCACTGTTAAGTGTCTGTTTCCCGCTAGCAACCGTATTGTACAGAACCCTCGTTACAGAGCAAAACGCGCGCCACCCTTACGAATTTCCCGTGTACGAACGGCCTGTATAAATCTCTCTGCCAGCTATGAAACCAGTCTAAGCTCTTCCTACATGATAGTAATGTCGAATGACATTTAAAAACCTGATATTAATATTATTATCAGGTTTTAAATATTCAACATCAATACACATGAATAAAATTGGAGTGTCTGATTATAATAGATTTAAATTACAAAACGTGAATTAACGCGAATACAATTTTTTAATTTTTGGCTTAACGTTTCGACTGGTTAGCACCGACCGGGGTCACAGACTAAGGATGCAGTGTTATAATTTAATTCTATTAAGGTGCATTTCCGTCCCCTGCGACGTCTGTCGCAGCCGCACGCGTCCTACGCATACCACGGAAACGGCGCCATACATTCTCATACTCCGACTATTGTCGCATGAGCCGTACGCGCCCGACGCACGTGGCCGACCGCGCGCGGCTGCGCTAATCAGCAGGGGACGGAAGTGCACCTTTATAATCATGTAACGCGTTTCGTTTAAAAATTCGTATTGGAGTGTTTGCTTGTAACATAAAAATAACAGGTTTTTACACAATATATATGATAGTAAACACGATAAATACAACAAAAAAGCAATTTAAAAAGCAATTTAAAAAGCAATTTAAAAATAATTGTCTGCTTGTCTGTTTGTTCCGGGTAATCTCCAAAATGGCGCGACTTTGACAGCAGGTTGCTTATAGTCCGGGGTCTAGTATAGGCTATCTTGAATTTTAAAAGATTTAGGGTTCCGCGTGAAAAAACAAATACTCATAATTTGTTTAACAAAATCAATTTCAATTAGGTTAATCTGCTAACTGCAAACTGCTACTCACAAGTTTTATCGAAATCTGTGGAGACGAAGTCCCAGGCATAACGAGCTAGTGATAAAATTAATTATGATGTCACCCACACACACATTTATTTTGTCAGTTTATACATATAATTTGCTGACATAAAGTACCTATACCTACAGGGGCTACAAGCCTACATATTATAATTGAAGTTCAACATACATCTTTGGATGTCATCGTCACCCGATCATAAAGAAAGACTGTATAAAAAAACATCAACAGCTCTATTTTTTTGATATACATACTTATTTATTTTTCCTATGTATAGTGCAACATACGAATTTCTGAGAAACTCAAATTCAAAAAGTCTGGATTTGTGCCCTTTAATATAACTGGCAAAATGTGGATGTACTATAGGTAAACCTCTGCAAACTCCTTCTACAGGCGGAACAAAAGCAGCACTTTGCATGAATACTGAAGTGTTGGCTTTTTAAATGAATACCTTTCAACTCATGTCACCTTAAATCATTGTCAATATAACCGAGATTATGTGGTTATTATAGTTATCCTAACTTCAAATAGTCTCAGGTATTCAATTTTAAGACAGCGGTAATCGGGTCAGACTCAGGTCATGCCTATTGGCGGGTACCGAGAGGAAATAGCGCTGTGATAGAGAGGACGTGCCGACCGCAATCTGTTACCGGACATGCTGCTGGCGTAGCTCACCGGTCTGTGCCTGTCTGCCGGCCCGGGGTCTGGCTGGCCTCTCACGGCTCGTATTAACACGAGCCGAGCCAAACCTAGCAACGCGCCGTGAAAAGGCGTAGCTTATACTTGTTCGTCGCACCTATTTATTTATTTTAAAAGGACAGCCACATCGTAATACATATAACATAAGCATACCACTTTAATTTAATATTATTGTTTTTAAGTGTATGATAATATTAGCATACATAATGTGACTATTTACTGACCCGTATAAATCGACTCCGCGCGACGTGTCTCGTAGTATCTCGGCCCGTGAGAGGGCATCATTACTGGGACTACTTGATTTGGAATCTTAATCTCATACTATTGTAAACATTGTTTAATTAATATTTAGCCGGGATGAGATTATCGCCATTAATTGATTAATTGGGTTCATAACTTGACCTAATATGACTCCTTTTCTGTATTGTATGCGTAAAAATGAGTAACAAATTTAAAATATAAAAAATGCGCTCTTCTTGAGTCATAATAGGTAATAATAAATATGTTAGATATATTAATGTTCTCCTGACCGAAATTCGGTCATGGCGGTCTGTTTAAGCCGATACTAGGCAAGAGATATTACAGTGCACAAGTAAGCGCGCAAACACTGGTGCGCTGCCTTTTAATTACACTCTCTCTTTACCTACTTACTCTCTAGCCTGATGCGCCAGTAGACCGACACGATCGGAGAGAGATAGGCGCAGCACCAACGGCTTCCGTGCCTTCCGAAGCACGGAGCGGTCACCACATGTGAAAACAATCACATATCACAAGACTGACCGCGGCGAGCACGGCTTAACCTCAAATACCGACTGATCTGCGCGGTATCCACAGAGCTGGATGCCCCTCTGATATAATTTTATAGGTAGGACTTTTACTCTTTAAATTGAGAGAGTCAAATAGTATTTAGTACAAATCTAATAATACGAGTATTTATCGACATCATAATATCATCATAATATTATTAGGCAGTTATAATATTATTATATCTGCCAAAATTTGATATTATTGTAGGTTGGTACACAATGGTCGTAAAATATTTAAAAGCAAAACTAAAAGGGTCGTAATCATAAAAGCAGAAATGTAGGCAAACATTATCGTAGGCTGTCTACAGCTGGGACACTGCATCAGGTTATGTTGTAATAAACAAACAACTATGTTTATAAACACTTTCCACCCGCTACTTCGTCCGGGAACTTCGAATTTCAAGGATTTTTTTCCATGGAACCAATAAACACTTTCTTCCGTTAAAATCGGTAAAACCAACAGACACAACGACTGATAAATAAAGAACCCAGACTTGTATAGAGGAAATGAAAAACAAAAGAGCCTGGTTGATGGCAACAAGCCTATTCCATTGGGACCTATAACATAACTAGCGAGATCTAAGGGCAGGTGACGCTGCACGTTTACTTGACGCTTACGTAAGTACATGTTAAAAATGGGCAAATTGCAGTACCAATCTTGTTTTATTCTACCAGCCTTAATAACGTTGATACGTTCATGAATTAAGTGCTAAACATGTTCTGTAATCGTTATTTTTTGACTTACTGTTATAACTCTTATTACAATGCAATAGTAAACTGTTGATGTTGCATTTTTACCCAATGCACAGGAATAAAGTTTGTAATTAAGTCAGTTAGATTCTGAACGCTGTCGCGTATACTAGTTGCCTAAATTAAAGGAGCAATTAAGAGGGACATTGCCAAATATAGTACCCAAGAACTTGTAAGTCCGTGCTATTGTGTTTTGTGGTGAAATAAAGTGGTTCCAGTGGAACATAGTTTTTTTTTTAAAGACAAACGGGGTCGGCTTGGTAACAGTACGTATGTAACGTTAACAGGCTTTTTGAAGCAACCCGCCCTAAGTGTACTACAATGTGCACCTCTACCTTATCCCCTTAGGGGAATACAGGCGCGATGTTATCTCATCATGATGTTTCTTATTATGTAATATGTTGCGTGCTATGTTCTAAAATCTATGGAAAACAATACTACTTTATCTGTATGTATGTATCTTTACCTATGGGTACGTACAATAGTATTATACATATAAATACTTATGCAGACGACATTGAGTGAACTTTATATCTAAGTAGGCCATTTGTTATCTTAAACGAATTCTCTTCCTTTTACTAATGCGTTTACCAAAGTTGAGTGAGCAAAGTTTTTTCACATCGGAAAGGTCATCACAAAGTAGGTATTATATTTAGCTAAAAGTTGGACGTAAATATATTTGTTGTTAGAATATTTTATCGGAAAATGAGAGGCCCGACGGAACTTACATCATGATGCTATTTAAATAATATAAATAATAGATTAATTTAATAAACAATCATGTTTTGAAAAACCATAAATTGGCCACAGAGCGTGCTTTTCTCACCTTGAGGGCTGTTGCCATTAAAATAACGCCGTCTTTACAATAAATATTTTGTAAATAATAATTTATTATTTTCATATTTTGTATGGAATTCTAGTTGATGTCTTAGAGAGATAGAATTATAAATTCTTTAATAAGGAAGTAAGTCGTTTTGAACTAATTCAGTACACACCATAACAGTAGCTAAATAAGTCAACTAAACAGTTGAGGTGAGTGTTACTTATACATATTAATTTAAAATTGTATATTATTTATTTGTAAATTAAACTTAGTATTATTATGTAATAGTATATTGTGCATGCTTGCACATACAATGGCATGCCTATTTTTGGGAAATGTTGAACTTTTATTATAACATGTAACATCCATGTAACACATTTCATACATTTGCATATTCTTATTTTTATTAAATAGTATCTACATAATAATTAAGTCTTAATTTCTTTTATACTGTTACACGTGCCCTGTGACCTGCACGCCTGAGGAGCTAAGACAGGCTGTTGACAACGCCGTTCGCGCAGTAGTTTTGGGCCGCTAAAATTGAATATTGCCATTGACTCGCTTAGAGAAAGATTTCGCAAAAATCAAATAATTTCAAAAGTTCATTGCCCTAAGTGGGCCGCAAACTATGAATGGAGGAGGGCGACCACACGCACGGACCGCGGCGCGCGGTTCGTACCGGACGATGTTAACTCCACAGATTAACTTAGGGACAGAGATTAATTACTTTCTATATCACCTAATTTAAAGGGAAAGTTTTAAGATAAGAGGTTAGTAACTTCGGGTTGAGTGGGTTAATTATAATGCTTTAGATAAAGGATCGTTATGGATAAGTGCTAAGTTTTAAACCTTAATTAAAATGTGGCGCACCACTTCTTTTTTACAAATATTTAGGGTTCTTTGGGAAAAAAACAAAAACAAATAAAATTGTTAACTAAATCAGATTCAACTAGGTAAATATTGAATATGTTTATCGCTGCGTAGGTACAGGTTTTTGATTCTAAATCCACAGGAACGAAGTCCCGGAGTCCGGACATAAGCCGGCAGTATTAAAATATTAGTGATATGTACTGGAAATAAAGGATTAATACTCATGTGTAGTCCAGTTATATTCTTAAGAAAAAAAAATCGGGAGTTCTAGCGACTCATCGCATTTCTCCCGCTACGTTAACCGAGTTGACTGACTTGATTTTGACATTTCTTTTCTATGCAAAAACAATGATCTTCTTATTTTATCAAACTTTGTATAAGATACTTTTGAAAATAATAATTAAAATAATTGAATTTCTCAAATAAATTGCTATAAATTATTAAAAATACGTCATACTCGACTGATACATATTATTATTGGATTCTGCTGGAATTTGTATGGACTCGAGAGAACTCGTGCAAGAAAGTTATACTTAATATGTTACTGTTACTACTATTTCTATATGTTTAAAATCGCTTAAAGTTTTTCCTGAAAGGAAGGTCAAAGTCCTAGAGAGAGGTTAAAGTCCACTAGATCGTACCTAATTTTTTTTTTTCGTAGAAAAAAACCTGCTCCCACTACCAATTAGGAATTACTCCTGTACCTTGGGTGCGTTTCACAAACATGAAATATTACATACAACCACCTAGACTCGGGACTAGATCGCACAAATGTTTGTCTCGTGCGAGATCGAGCCCGCAACCCTTTAAGCGCAGCAGTCCAATCGCTTAGCCTTGCAAGTATCATTTATCAACTAATGTGAACGAAGAAAAGGAATAAATTAGATAAAAACATCGGGATATTATTATCATTTACTGTTTTATTTTTAAGTAGGTATTTACAAAAATACAAATAGTTACTTTCGTAAACATCATTATTAGGTGGCTAAACAATTATATTAACAGACAGTAACGAACTCTACGAGCGCAGAGCGACTCCACAAATGTAAACATTATCCAAATGGCACTTAATATCAATCTAGGTATGAATTCTTTGGACACAACCAAATTGTAAAGCTGGCAAAGGCAAGAAATATTATATAATGTCCAAATTTTATCTATAACCTACATTTATTTACATAGAATATACACTTAATTACATATAAATACAATTGCACAATTCACTCATTTATTTATCACTCAATTTAAAATTTTATTTAATTGAATTTAATAGCTAAATTAGGTTACTGCTACCTACTATCAAAATGGGACTGTACAATCTCGTTGCTTATATACGAGTATTATTTATTTAGAAAATGATACAGTTAAAATAATTATGTAGCCGCGTTTCTACCGCCAGCGACGATGTCTATTATATTTAAGTTAATTTATATTTAAGGTTTGGTATATTATGTACCTACTAATAATCATCTTCACTCTTTAACAAGTTCTTGTTTATAAGTAAAGGTAATTGAAAATGGCGTCTACTATAACGGTCTAGCAAACATGAGTCTTTCGCTGCCTTGCCTCCTCATGATCTCGGCTGCAGCAGGAGTAGCCACGAACACCGCAGCCTGCCCTCCCAGCTCCATGAACTTCCCTCTCTTGTTATTCCTCCCACTGGTCCTCCTCTCCATCCTATGAGTCGTGTCAAACACATCTTCTCCCTCACTGTGATCATAGTCTACCATCGGCTCGTTGAGGACTTCCTTCCTCCTGGACTCAAGCCTCTTCTTTCCTCCTAAGAAGTATGATTGTGTTACGTTTGACACATTTGGAGTAGAAACTTGCCTCGTCATTCTGCCTGCAGAACCGATTCTCTCGAATGGTGGGAAGTGTCTTTGCATATTTTCGGAGAACGATTGACGTCTGTAGTTGAACTGTCGCGAGTCTAAGGGTTGGTGGGTGAAGGATGCTCGCCTCAGGAATCGGGGCTCAGTATCCGCGTGGTAAGATTTCCCACGACCATCAGGGTTGCGAGTCGATTTAAGCGAATCCTCGTAACTGCACCTAAGAGTTAAAAATTAGTTTGAATTGCCTTTAGGTCATAAGGTTTGTAGATTTTTATAGCTGGATACCATTTTTTATTGCTATTAGAAGAAAATTTGCGAATTTACTGAATAAGAAGTAGCAATTAGTAAATGACAAAATGTTATGTTTATAAGTGTGTAATTAACTGCATAATTTGCCTTACTTATCATTAATCAAACTGACGTAAGAGTTAAAACCGGTTTACGAAGTCTGACAGACTGTAACGATTTTAAAGTATTATCAAAACCCATCCAACGAACCTACCTACAATATTTTTAAGAATCTAAATTATTTCTTTTTATAAATTTGAACGAGTATTTAAATCAGTATAGTACTCCCACACATTAGCTGGTCTTTCAGGACAATATATTTGGTCCTTTTGTCCAAAGTCATAATCCATTACCGCCACCATAGAGATACCCACCCGCTGCTTTCCTCCGACGTGTGGAGACTGGACTGGCCACACGGACACCTGGTGACCTCAGCGATCCCGGAGTCCTGTCCACTGGAATTCACGGACGTTATCGATGTATCCTGCCCCTTCCTATATGGTAAAGTGTTTTAGATATGTGCGTCTGTTATGTTTGTATAATGCATTGTGTTAGTAGAATGTGTTAGTACAGATTAAGTTATGTTATGGATTAGGGCAGAGTATTCATAAATCAGTCTGTTAGTACATCGAAATGTTTTCATAAAAGCCGTCTGTGTTTACGCAGTTTTCTGTGAAAACTTAATATACTACTACTATATATATATAACATATGGACAAACCACATAGTCAAGGCTGTTGTGTCTAATCAAGCCTGTTGTGTATAGTTTTAATATAACTAAAACTAACAAGATTCGAATTGAGTTATCATAATAACAAGTATCGAAGGAGCTCAAGTTCATAATAAGTTGCCAATCGTTAATAAAAATGTGAGCTCATTTAACATATACAAAATATAATGATTAGAAAACACAACATGAATTCTCAACTGAATAAACAATTAGAATTAGCTAAATCATTAATTAATATATTATGTTAAGAGAGCACCAGGGTACCTGCCATGTGACATACATAACATACATACATGTGACAACCATTTAAAAATATGTAATTGTATGTATGCACAATGTTCTCATGTGAGTGACTGTGTATTTTGAGAATAAACTCTTTAAACCTAAGCAGCTGCAGAACAGATTTTTGAACTAAAATTGTATGATTTGGGTTGATGAGGTCTAATTATGATGTTAACAATGATTTAAGATTTTTTTTAGTGTTGATCCTTAGTTCCGCGCTGCAATTTAATTTTGTCTACATTGTTCCATTTTAATTAGTACAATATAATCATTATTAATAGCATCAATTATTAGGCACATTGTCTTAATATTCTAACTATTACCTATTATTATACCAGGAAAGTAATAATTAAGTTTCAGGTAGCTATTATAAAACATGACCAAAATCTAGAAAGTGCGATGACCTTTATAAGTAAATTGCTTTTACCGAGAACAGACAAAAATTGTGATAATTTACAACTCAATATCTAATTTTGTAAAAGGCTGTTAGCGTTACCATTTTTGGTTTATTTACTGTTACAATACCTATTTCCATTCAATTACCGGTCACGGCTTCTTTATAAGGGACGAGGGGTTTCACCCGCGAAAGATTTTAAAATCGACGTTATAAATTATAGCCAATGTACATATATGTTTGATGTATTAGTTATAATCAAAAGTTTCAGTAAACTCACAATCCGTCTAGTAGTTTTTGCGTGGAGGAGAGATTTTTTCGTACTATCTGAGAGTTGTAGACAATCATATTGTAAAAATAGTATTATTGATTAGTCTTTAAGCATTATGTAAAGTGGCTATTAAAAGATTATCTGTGCTATTTTTTTTAAATATAAAACAAGTGGTGCAAATTTCGTCTTTAATACTCATGATTTTAGTATATATTTATTTGAAGCAATAATTATCGTTAAAGCCTCTTCTTCCTCCTTCCAAAACTTGTCATCCTTCACAAACTCATTGATCAGGGACGTAATTTCTTAATATCCTAAGTATAGTAACAACAATGGCTAAGCATACCTCTTCTGCAAGGGACGTTGGTTAAACTTAATGCACATTCTCTCATGCTTTTGATTGAACATGTCGTCTCCGAACTGACTCTTGACACATTTCTGGTGCGCCTTTCCAAATTCTTCAACAGTATTCCCATGCGGGCAGATCTTCTTCCCATTGTGGTTGATGACGTCAATGTAGGAGTCGGCTTCGCTGTAGGACTGGTTCAGCTCTTGGCACTGATTGCCTCCAGACGGGAAGAGGCCTCCGAATTTGGTTAGGTGCTCAGTTGAGAAAGCGTTAAGTCGTTGTTGGGAATATGGTTTGTGGTTGCGTCTGTTAGGGCAAAAGTATGAAGTGAGTGTGGGTTAAAAGTGAATCGAACCGCTGAGTTTGGTCACTTAAACATCCTATCAATTAAGATCTGTTCTTTGTTCTGTTTTTTTGCGATTCCTCCAAATCACTTACATTGTCGATACAAATATTGCATTTGCATTTAACTTAAAGTTTAGTTCTTACGTACTATTATTTTTATCTAATGTAATTATTATGTTTTAACGACCTTAATTTTTTTAATAATATTAATACATAATTGTACAAATTACATAAATAAAAATATTCGAGATCGATCACGTTTTACGCTCATTAAATCTAAAGTTGAGCCTGGGTTATTATTACTATGTATCATTATTATTTATTGAGAAGACGGTTAAATCCCAAAAAACAGCGGCAGTCAAAGTAATAAAATAATACTTACTACAAAATCTACAAACTTATATGAAAGTAAGAAGAGCTCTAAGTTAAAAGTGCCAGGAATACTACGATTTTCTAAAGATTTACTTTATTTTACCAACAAAATAGACTAAGAACATTAATTTCTACAAAACATGCAACAAAAGAAGTGTAGTTTCATATAAAGTAGTGGGTCACATGCTTTCGCCTGTGGTGGTGTCTGAAAATGATAAGCATACAACATATTGCTCACCATATGCTACAAACCTAAAGTAAAATTGTACATTAACATTATTGAAAACTATTTTCTTGTATCGTGGGTTAATTAAACATTTTAAAAGTAAGACGAGTATTTAAAAGATAGTGTGTCCTTGTCAATAACGATTATTTTTAGCTTCATGACTCACTTCATTATTAGTTTTTATTTGAATGTATCTTTAATATTTCACATGAACTAACGAAACATCAAAAATAATGAATGTCTCACCTTCTACTTCTCCTAACGCACAGTATACAAACAGCAGTGGTACAAGCGCCGACGAAGACGATGCAGCCGAGGGCAACGACACTTATCTCCATAGTACTGAGGAGTCGGCCACTCCTGGCCTGGACCATGGCGTTATCGCCCACTTCAAGAACTCGGAAACCAGCTAAGTTGTGCCGGAGGTCAGTCTCGCGTTTCATTAGAGATCTGTATACAAAACAAAGTATTTTCAGTCAGGTGAAAATATCTTAGAGATTTTTTTCTGCGTTAAAAAAAAGGTCTATAAAATTTGGTGTTGCTCATATAAAGAAACTAAAATGATGAGATAGAGAAAAATGGCAATTGTTTTATCGACAAATTAAAGCAGAAGAAAAAAATAGGTTTTTGGTACTTTTTGCCGATAACTATATACTCAGGAAGTACTTACTTTTGGAGAACATCCATATCAATGATTGCATTTGACAGCGGGTCTACTCCGTAAATGTATAAGTCCGTCCTGAAACAATAACGCATCGACGGATATTTCAGAACAGAGAGCTATGTAAAAGGCATCGTTAAATAATACTTAGTATTGATATAATATACCGACTTTTCGGTTTATTTTTTATATCTAACATTATTATGTTCTTAAATCGCATAACATCAGTACCATCACGTTACGTAAATAAATGTTTTCATCTATTTTACAAGTGTTTTAACCGCGTAAGTAATTTAAACTTTTATTAATTAAATTAAAAACTTAAATATCACTTACGCATAACCATCCATGGCCGCCTTAGTGTTTGCCTCCAGCCGTCTCACCCTTATATCGTACCCGGTCATGGTCGTCAGTGATCTGGTGATGTTATCTATCTCTCTCTCCACCTCCATCGGCTTCGCTCCAACTACCAGCACCAGTTGTTTGTTCTCGTCTAGCACGTAGACCTGATAAAACAGAAAAGGTTGAGTAAAAATCATGCTCTTTGTTCTACACCTTATTCAAGTCTACTAAACTATGATGTCTTTATACAGATATTTGGCTGAATTCTTTTTAAACAGATGCCCAGTTAAAATCAAATTGTAACTCTTTTTAAAGTCAAAGTAAACAAAATTTAATCGCTGAAAAAGAATCAAGAGCCGATACTTACAAAAACATTAGCAATGGCGGACTTGCCGTCATCAGCGCCGCGCTTGTCGGTCGCTTTGACATCGAACCCAAACACACGGCCGGCGTCTCGTGTTAGGGCTGACACCACACGCACCCGACCCGACACCGGGTCGATGGCGAAGCGCGGAGCCTGTTCGTTTATGATCTGGTACCGGATGTCCGAGTTTATTCCTATATCTGCATCTGTTGCCTGAAGTACAATTGTACATATTATAATTGTCTTAATCTTGTTTTTAATTTATTCACGAATTTTTATTTACCTTTAATTGTATAACTTGATATCCGAACGGTGCTGTTGTAGGTATCGCGGTGACTAATGGACGTCCACCGTTAGTAAATCTTGGAGCATTATCATTTACATCCTTTATTCTTACAATAACTTTAACGTCATATTTAGTGAGTCCTTCCATTACATCATCAGCTACAGGGTATATCATATGCGGCAACTCTCTGCTTATCTTTTGCCTTTCAGTTCTAATCACTATTTCGTACACATCTTTTACTTCTCTATCTGGACTCCTTACTAAGTATAATGTACCATTCTTTGGATCAATAACAAAGTTTTTCTTGATTTCTACATCATTATCATTTAAAATGAAATACTTCATTTTGAAATTCTCGTAATGTTCTGTTAAATTTAGAGTAACTAATTCAACTGGTGTATGGACATTTTCATCAATTTCTAATTCGTAATATCTTGATATAAATACTGGTTTGTCAGAAACTTCCACTTCATCAGGAACATCAGTTACCGTCAAGATTAATACAGCTGTAGAACTTAAACTAGGAGATCCTAAATCAGAAGCTACGATAGTAATATTGTGAACAGTTTGACTTTCATAATCAAGTCTCCCTGTCGTCGTAATGATGCCTTCTTTCGAGTCAATTGCAAACAGATTTAGTTGATTCTTTCTTTGTGGGAGGCTGTATAAAATAAGACCATTTCCATTACCAATAAAATCAGTATCATTTGCATAAACTTTAGTTACAACTGTACCAATAGGCGCATTTTCTTCTAAGGTTGCTTTATATACTGGTATCATCATAACTGATTCAAAATTATGATTGGAGATTTCATCAGCTTCAGGATGTTTCCATTCAAGTAATTCATTATATGCGAAGAACTTCGGCGCGTTATCATTGACGTCCAACACTTGTACTTCTACACTAACGGAAGACGATAGTTTTTTTTCATAACCGTTATCTTGGGCTATTACTGTTAAAACATATTTATCCTCTTTTTCACGATCCAACTCTCCATTAACACTAAATACTCCAGTTAGTGGTGATATTTCAAATGGTAAGTCTTTAGACGTTGGTTGAATAAAGTATGTCAAATTAGCATTTTGTCCGAAATCAGCGTCAGTTGCATCCACTTTACCTAATACTCTTCTAGTATATTGAGCTTCTTCGACGTTAAAGCTGTACCATGATTTTTTAAACATTGGGAAATGATCGTTGATATCTTTAATGAAAAATCGTATTGAAATATGATCACTTAAATCACCACCATCTAGAGCGGATATATTTAACCTAAACTCGGCTTCTGGGGGTAATGTTCTTGCAACTATTAAGTGACCGTGTCTTTCATTTATCACAAAATACCTTTTTACTTGCATACCTTTGGAAGACGTCGGAGGAATAAACACTTCTGACATAAATTCATATCTTACTTGGCCGTTGTTACCACTGTCTTTATCAATAGCATTCAGTTTAAGTATTGTTGAACCAATAGCAACGTTTTCTGGTATCATGAACAGCGGTCCTATTGATCCAGAATTCAAAGCAAATTTATTTTTTGGTTTTGCTTCAGTAATTGTTATACTACTACTAGAGTTAGATTTTCGTTCACGATAAATTTTCACAGTAGATTTTTCATCTGCCTCCAGAAGTTCTACGTTTTCACCCAAAGGTATAATAATTTGATTGAATTTAGGTATATTATCATTTTCATCAAGAACAGTTATTGTTAATTTAGCTTCTGAACTCAAACCGCCTCTGTCTCTTGCAACAATTTTGAGTAAATAAGCAGATTTTTCTTCTCTGTCTAATTTATTTCCTACAAACGTTACAACTCCGGTGTTTTCATGCACATGGAACATTTCCCGTCCGTCACCGAACAATGTGTACATGAACAAAGCATTTGAACCCTCATCAGCATCTTTGGCAATAATCTTATTCGTCATTTTAACTTCAGTATCTTTTGCTGAGTTTTCAGTAATAAATCCTTCGTATATTGGGAGTTCAAATACAGGTGGATTATCGTTGTCATCGTCCACATGAATCGTTACTTGATAAATTCCAGCTCCAGATATCATGCCTTTAGTAAATTCGGCGATTACTGTCACTCTGTACGTGTCTCGCTTTTCTCTATCTAAAGGTTTTTGAGCGTAAATTGTACCATCTTGTCCTGTAAAATTATAAGATTTTTTAAATGTTTCATAAATGGTTGTTATTTTACTGGATTTATTAGTAATTTTGTATTGTACTTACCAATTGCAATATCATCAGTAACATCCTGTTGATTTGCGATAATGAACCTTATATTACCGCTGCTGTTGAGCGGCATCGAACTCATATTGACATAAAATATTTGGCCCACCGTTGCACCAGCTACGTTTTCTTTTACATGAAAAACTAATGGTGAATGTGCCCCTCTGGGAATAAACATAAAAATGTAATACTGATATTTTGATTGTTGTTCTTATTTTATTTTTATAAATAGCGTATTTTTTTCGGTAACGCCGCGTAGTTATTGCATTTGTTATTTGTTTACTTTTTCTCAAATCAAATATTAATTTTTAATCCAAAATGTTTAATAGAATAATGGTGTAAGTTAAGAATATAACCTTACTTTAGTAATACGCCTCTTTCGTCGTTAACATCCACAACATGGACAGTTGCATTTGTCGTTATGGTTAAGTTTGCATTTTCTTGCATCGCCACTGCTTCAAAATCGTACATTGGTCTATCGTACTTTGTTAACTCATCTACAACTGTTATTACTCCAGATCTTTCTTCTACAGCAAATGGCACTGCAAATATCAAGCCAATATTAAATAAATAATATAGTTTGTTCAACTCAGAATATAATTAAATTTATTTTCACTAACCTCCCTCTTCATAACTATGTAGCAGGTCATAAGAAACGTCATTCTTTTCCATCGCATCGTTTATACGAATCTGGCCAACACTTGTACCAATACCCACATTAGATCCAACCCAAAATTCGTAAGGTGCTCCTATAAAACCGGGCTTGTCTCCTTTGGGACCTGAAAAATATTAAAACCGCAATGCAACTCGTGTAAATATTTTAGGGAGAAAAATAGTATTTACTTTAAAATATTACATAATTTGTTTTAAATACTATATAGCTATAAGTTTCTAAAATGTAAACTTACCTTTACTTGCACTGATTACATCAATAGTGACAACAGCTAAGGAGTATCTTCTCTCACTAGGATTCGCCGGTTGATCTGAAGCTTCAATAAATAGAGCATGTCTCCCTTCTACTATGGGCGTCTCGGCTACACTCACTGCACCTGTCTTAGCATCCACTTGGAAAGGTGATGTTATTGTCAGATTACTTGTTCTTTGCAGATCATATAAGACTATTCCATTTCTTCCTAAATCAGGGTCCATAGCCTTTACCTTACCAATAAGAGTACCAACTTTGGCGTTGGATTTTATAGAGAACTCGTATAAATTACTTGGAACAAATACTGGGTTATTATCGTTAGCATCCAAGAGAGTCACTTCAACGTTTACATAAGACATTAGCTGATCATTTACATATTCCATATTATCATTCTTAGCTCCTAATTTATCTGGGAATACATAAGTAGTCCTGTCTTTAACAGTTGGTGTTCCAGGTGTGGTAGGATTTCTTCGCCATTTAGAAAGACGTTGTTTGTCAAGGAACGTTCCAACTACACTTGGATTTTTTTCTTTGGCGTACACTTTCATTTTAAGTGATGAGTGCTGTTCCCTGTCTAAAACGGTCTAGAAATATAAAATAATAGTTTTTTTAATAACAGCTTTAGTTCACCACGTAAACCCATGGCGTTCGTAAAATAAAGTAAAATTTGAAAACAAAGTAGTAGTTTTAGGATTTTACCTGATTCCGCACAGTGAGCCAGCCCGTTCTAGGGTCAATGATGAAGGCACCTTCTGGGTCATTAAGCTGGTACGTGAATTCTCCATTGTCTTCTTGATCCTTATCTGTTGCCATTACTTGCAGTACACTAAAACCTATGAAAACATTTAGTTTGATTAATATATTGTTACGATTTGTTTTAAATAGTCGAAATTGTAAAAATATAATGGTAACTAGCTAATCAATAGGATATGATTTCGTAATTTGCATTAAAGATAAAAGATTTTGGTGAAGATATTCATTTTTTAAAAAGGGATAGAAATTCTATCTCTAACATTTGTATATAAATATATTTTACCAAATGAGCAATTTTAAGGCATACACACCATTAGGCAAGTTTTCAACAATGCTTATATTATAGAAGTCTACTTCAAACTCGGGAAGGTTATCGTTTAAGTCAAGCAATTCCAACTCGACTCTAGCTTGTGCTGTTTTTAATGGATTATCCAATTGTGAAGCCTGAACTTGTAACACAAAAGTGTTTCCTGAAAAAAGAGTAAAACTTAAAATTATAGTACTTAAAATTATAGTACAATATTTTTCGCATTAAATATTCAATTCATATTCTCGTGTGTCTTACCAGATAAATTTGATTCGGCATCCAAATCAATTTCTTTATCAAGAAACAAGGTACCATTTCTGGGATCCAAGGAGAAAAGTTTTCTTTCGTTGCCGGCTACCAGTTCGTATTTGAGTTTAGCGTTTACCCCGATATCTTGGTCAAATGCTTTTATTTGTTCTGGGAATAGCAGCTCCTTATGGATACGCTTCCCCTAAAATTGTAAAAAAATAACAATTGTTACCAACAGTTTTTATATCAAATTGTTGATTTAATTACCCTCATATTTAACAAAGTACACATGTACTGGTAAAAATCTTCGAAAAAGATATAAAACCTAAGTACATGTATTTATTCCCTCTTTTATGTAATAACAGCAAGAAACAAAGATAAACTTAATGATGAACTTCAAATATTATATCAGGAACGCAAGTTTCGCAATAACTTAGTTTACTGAAAGGAACTGTGTGTAGGTAGTAGTTATTAAGATGAAAGCCTTTTGTAATGGTTAAGGAATATATGAGTCGTGTGGATAAAGTGTATTGAAATAAATTGATATTTTAGATACAAGCTTTGAGGAATATTAAGCCTTTAGAACTAAATGGAATACTGAAATGTGTGATAGAATATTATTACAAGTAGCGGGTAGAACTCGGGTATTTGAGTCCTGTAGACGTCTGCAGTGAACTTAGGAGGCAGGTCATCATTGTCCTGGACTACTATCTTGACCGTAGCGTTGGAGCTGCGAGGAGGAGATCCGCGATCCTGAAACGTTATAATTTAGGGATCATTACCAATAAAATTTCGACGGCTTGATTGGCGCAGTGGCCAAGTGATTGGACTGCTGCGCTAGAGGATCCGCAGATGTTTGACCCAAGTCTGTATGTTAGTTCATGTTTGTGAAACGCACCCACGATACAGAGTAATTCATAGTTGCAATGTTTTAAAAAAAATATGTTGTGGTCTGAATGTTTGAATTTATTTCTTCAAATAGATCATTTTTCTCTTTAGGTGCAATATCTGTACTCTAACATAAAAGTTGTCTTTACTTACGGAAGCAGTGATGACCAGAAGAAACTCCTTATCCCCTGTATCATAATCCAGTGGTTTCTTAAGAACCAGCACTGGTTTGTGGGAGCTTTCTAGAGCGAAGTGGCCGTCCGCGTCTCCAGAGGCAATGCTGTACTGGATATCCGAGTTTGGTGTGTTGGGCTTGTCCCGGTCAAACGCGCGGATTCCCTTGAATATAGTGAGACCTGTAATTACAAAGAGTTAGTAGAATAAACAAATGAAATTCGATTATAATATTTCAATAGTACCATTCATTTGAAATTGTATCACAGCAAGATAATTCATTTACAATGGCTAATAACAGAGCTCTATTGTTCAATGAAAAGAATCTAAAGTATTGCCAATCTGAAAATTTATAATACAACGAAAAATGCAGAAATTCCTCCGCTTTTCTTCTCATAATGTTTTATTAAAAATAAACTAAATAAAAGAAAAATTGAGCCCCCACAAATTGTTGGGATCAATGATAAAATGTAATAATTCAATTGAAGTCCGCAGACAACAATGTCTTTGAACTTTATTAATATTGCGAAAGACGCGTAAACTTCCTTTGGAAGAATATTTTGTAAATATACTCCAAGGTTGATACAAAGTCTTGTATAAATATAAATCTCGCTGTCTTATTGATTAACAAAAATATTTTCGTTTGTATAAAATGAATTGATAAATAATACTTAACACAGGAACTGATACTATGTACTTTTGTAATAGTCGAAAATATTGCTAGATTTCAAATTTTTTTTTGCGCACTGATCTAGCGCACCATATAGCAGATAATATTAATTTGTTTGTATCTATAGAAGTGAATAATTCAGTGTAAAATAATAAAGTAGCTTGAAGAATTCTGATTATCATAACGCCTACAAGTTCTATCGATAACACTAACTTAACGACTGGATCTACTTCCAATATTAACTCGTCCTCTCGAGTATCTGAGGAGCTCTTTCGTCAGTGATTCACATCTCCATCGACCCACCTGTTGGAGTCAATTCATCCACAGCAACATGATACGGTGTGTCGAGGAACTTGGGGACATTGTCGTTGACATCCTCGATGTATACCGTCACCGATAAATATGCTGATATCTGCAAACAGAAATATTACCGGTAAATAAACGATCCAAATTGTTTACGTTGTGCTTTTAAAATGTAATATCTTTTCAGTTTAGGATTATTATAGCATTCGATTTTTTTATTGGTAAATGTTCTCTATACTTCTTATTACAGTTGCATAATTACATCCATTGTAGATACGGTTGTGTACACATACATATACTTGCTCTCTAATGTTAGCACTATTGTTATTTTGTTAAACACCTCAAGGATGATCTTGTGTACAAATATGATATAGTGTAGTATCTTAACTTGTAACTGGAGATATTTTATGAGACGCTGAGTGCTTGTAATCGTGCTTGAACGGTATACATTTGTCATTCAGTAAGCCTACGTGTATATCGTACACCTATGTTCGTAGATCACTTTAGATGAGTAATATGAGAAGACATTTCTAGTACTTGATGAATTTGAGGCTTAGAGCATATCGATTATTGTTAGATCTTCTTTCAGATTTGACAGATGTGGGGTGAACTAAGTATATATGAGCGTCGCACAGAACTACGTTCTCCGTTGTTTTTAAGGTGAACCCATGTATCCTGAGGTTACTAGGGTTCACCTAAGCATGTTGTGAGTTGAATGATCATTGATAAATTAATTATACCATAATAATATTTGTGATATTGCAGTCCGATTTACAGCTTATTATATGTTATACGGGAAAATATTGCCGGGCGAGCATTATTTTTATCCTTATATACTCTGTATATAAACATTTTACTCATACTCGGGACTTACATAAATCTAGCCCATTCAATAAGGCTAGGACCTTCTTTAGGAGCTTCAACTTATACGAAATAGTCTGGAAATTACTAAAACATCTCAAGCACAGAGACACAAATGGTTCACATTTGATACAAAAACGGTAGGAACATTTTTACTATTGCTTTTACAGTCTGACGTCGTAAAACGTGAAAATACGTCTTGAAGTGTCAACGAACTGCGGGTATTGGGGGACATGTTTGAGGTAAGATTTAGGTGTACGGTTGAAGAGAATTATGCGAAATATTCAGTAAATATTTATCGGAAGAAGGCATTTTTGACAGAAACGTGAAAAGATAAAGTTATGGAAAAATTAGGATTTTTTGAGGTGACAGTTCGCAGTATTTGATTTCTGTATCTGAAGGAATGATTCCATCGGTGGAAAATATTGAAGTTCAGGACTATTGTAGGAGAACTTTGAGATAATCCTAAGACTGACTGCAAGAAGAAAGTTACCATTTCCATATAACATTCTGCCTATATTCCTCGAAGGGGTAGGTAGAGGTGTATACCCACATTTAACCAGTTGTGTTATAGGTCCAAATGTATTAGGAAGTGAGCCTATTGCCAGTAACAGCGCACAAATCAAGACTCTGTGCTGCTACTGAGAATAACTTAATAGAAAATCTCAGTAACACTTTCCCCAAACCGGGATTCGAACCCAGGTCGCAATCTTCAATAAAGCTTGTATTTAACGGACAGACCAAACTTTCGTACCTATATAATGGGTCGTATGAATATATTTTTCCAACAGAAAATGAAACCAAGCCTCCACCGCTGACCATCCAAACAAATTGGCGTAAACCCTCCCAGATGAATGCTCAAATGCAGGAATAACATTAAAAATGTTATTTTATCGCCATGGATAAATTAAGGACGGCTAGCGAGCCCAAGGGATCCCCTCAACAGTATGGGAAATGATCCGACAGCAACTGGGTGAAGGACGAATGGTTATCTGAGGTGACTGGCTTAACCCTGGGAACTTTCATCCGCATTGTTTCAAAGGCCTTTTTAACTCTCAAAAAGACCTTGACATCACAAAAATTGGGTTCATTTTTGCATGCAAAAACTCCGGCAATGACTTTGCGATCGTGCTGCAAATCTTTTGAAAGTCCTTGCAATGTTGGATTTAAATTCAAAGTAGGGTAAGTCACCCTTAATTATGCTTTTAATGTCTCATTAAAATTGACTTTAACAAACTGGAAAGAATTAACTTTTTCAACTTCGCAATTTCCGACCTTGTTGTGTCTTAAAACGTTATTATTATTATTAGGCTATGGAAAGCTTTGAAATTCTTCCTCCGTTCCCAATTGTTCTCGAACTTATTTATGAGTAGCGTATAATGTTATTTTTAGTGCAATACATATCTACATAAAGTTTTTTTTTATTCAGAAAATAAGGAAAAGGTTTGTTATCAAATCTCTCGTTCCGTTAGTTTACTTGAAATAAGATTTCTTTAATGTTTGTGAACAAGCTCAAAATCATTTTTGAGTAGCGTTCAAAATCCTATTTGCTGAATCGTGTAATAACTTCGAGAAAAACTGCAATCACTCACGCTATCATGTTCAAATCACCGTCTGACATTTAAGAGTGACAAATGACGCAGATATTAAATTTCGTCAAAAGCTCGCACATGTGCCACGCGGCTGGAGTGGTGACCCACTTCATGCTATACTGGGATAATAAAAGAGTTAAAGGGTGTCCGTTTAAGGTTATCTCTTCCTAAATTAGAATTAGCCTGAATACTTTAATTTTACTACCGGCCTTTGCAATTGGATTTTTTAGATGACAATACTTAGGTTCACCTGATTATTTTAAGGTTTTGCTGCTGATGCGCGAACTAAGTTTACTTTCAAGGATTATACACTAGTTACTAGTTAGACACTATCGGTCTTGTGATGTAGTAAGTTCATACCTACATTAAAAAAATGTGGGTATATAATTGAATCACTATACAAAAGCGATACATGAAAAAGAAGAAGAAGTATGACTGGCCAATTATCATATTTTTGAATATAGCACGCCAAGTCTTCAAACCAGAAAAATATTTGTGGGAAAACTGCCTAACATAAGGTGGGCAAACGTAAGAAATACACCCACATTTACGCCTCTAATGTCACAATTCCCATGTAATAGGATCGAGCCTTTTACCATTACGTAGGTATAATTAAAATATTATACTTACGAGATCATCTCCAGAGTCGAAGTCGCAGCCAAGCCTGAACTTGACCACGTTCTGAGGCGAGTCGCTGTCGACCAGGGCATCCACACTCTGGGCCAGCACGACTGACACGTGGGTGCGGTTCACGTCGCGGTATGTAAACAGATGGGCGTCTTCTTCTCGGTCCACTGGCTGCAAGCTTAGGTTCTTTCTGGAAGTCATTAATGGGAATCTGTTAGTTAGGTACTTAGGATAAGATATGATATATTTATTTTTCAAAAACACGTGTAGGTTTTACAAACAGTTTGAACGATTACAAGAAAAAAATGTACCAACATGTTTTGCCTAGGAAAGCGTGCTATATATGCGTTGTTTTTTTATGTTTGTAAGTAAAATATTATGTTAATTACATACAAAAGTTTAGATATACATATACCTACTATATTATATTCACTAGCGCAAGGTTTTTCAAAAAAGTGCCATCTTTGAATTACTGTTCGAACTAGTTTCAGACATAGCCCGCGTTTAGTCTATGACGCGACGTCTCACACAGACAGTTTCATAATATCTCCGATAGATGGCATTTAACAGAGAAATACTAAAATCACAAAAAATAATTTAAATTCTAGATGCCATAACCGTTTACAACGAATACAATTAATTGCTTTAAAACTTATTAACGTAATAACAATAATGTCTGCTAATCTAACATTTCCGCGTCCACTTTGCACTACATAAATGTTAATAACATCCAAATAACCACCCAAAGAGTGGTATAATGACATAATGAGAAAGAAAATATCATTAATCTGAGTAATTATGATAGAATTAGTGGAAGTTCTCACGGCGCACGACCGGAAGTGAACAATGGCGGATGTTAAGATACTAATCTTATTTAAACTGTGCCACCCATTGTGTTAAAACGTTATTTGGTGTAATTAGTGATGCAATCGATATTCATGTTTGTTTAAGAGCTTTTTGATCGTGAGAAGTCATCTAAAACGAATACAACATAGACTTAGTTGTTTCATATAAGTTGTACAAGATGTTGCCGATACCAGCGGAATTAATGTTTATTATAATAGGTACTAACTTAATAATTTTAATTTTAATTTTACTTCATTCAATCATTCTTGTATTCATTTTTACATAATGATAACTTAAAAGCAAAGGCTTAGACAATTCTATTCCCTTAAATAATTTAGTCCCTAAGTATATCATTTTTAGATTCGTGTAGGAATATAGGTATACCTATACTAAACTCTGGCTTTCGAGATAAGTTTGTTTTCGATCCTAATATTGGTTGGTATATTCACATAAATCATCAACATCACAATCTGTAATAATAAGCTATCGAAGATTATGACGCTGACCTTATAGGTCGCGAAGTCTAACTAACCTCCCTTATTACTATTTGTAATCCTTGCTATCTAGATAACATTAACTTACGTCAAGTTCATTCCTATAAACTTGAACGCTAAATGACGCGTTTAAAACATTATTAATATAAAATATTCAAATGCTTCATTACCCTCTGTGTTTGGCTGCAATAATCATTGCAGCTTCATAGACCGAAATGAGGAAATCCGTGACTAAACTATTTATATTTCTAATCAATATAAATCATTTGATACTAATGAATTTGGATGGATACCTTGACATATAAATAATTATAACTACTAACCCAAAATATAATGAATTTGGAGCGATTAACTGCTCATCAAGTATTTGATAGCATTTTGGCAATATATCATTTTCGTGCATCATCATTGAATACTACTGTATATATCTATAAATATTTGTTTGTCCAAATGATATAATGTGTACCTGTAAAATACATCAAATAAAAATCACGAACATACACACGGATCGGCAACAGAACCTCCTTTTTCAAAGTCGGTTAAATTCTGAAATTGCTTTGAGGCTTTTAAAACAAGCTGATAACAAAGAAAGTAAACTACAAAAACGATAACAAAGTATTGTCACGTGCAGGTCGGATCACTTCATAAGCTTTCCATTTGTTATCGCCAATCATTCTATAAACTACAATCTAGTTTATAACCTAGCGCTCGGTAATAACAGATGTTTATCTCTGACCGAGTTTTCACAACTCGTCTCCAATTTCCTCAATAAGCACAACTAGGATGATGGTCCAACGGTGAAAGAATTACGCAAATCTAACCATTTTAGATGCCGCACATAAGCCTTAACACGCAACTAATAATGATTACGAAATTATCTAAATGTTATCGGAGCAGAAGAGCTATTTATATCTTTATTTCTGCATTTTAATAAGATTAAGATTCTGCAAGTTTATCAAAGCCAAATATGTTTCAAATGTACACTCGTGATCATGTATTGGGTAATTTAATTAATCAGAGACTTATACTGTTTTAGTCATTGCAATTAATATATTATATTAGCAATGGTAGCCGAGTGGTATGACTGTTGGACTTTCGAGTCAAATATCGCAAGTTCAAAGCTCTGCTCGCACCCATTTCTTTTCGAATTCATGTGCGTACAAATTAGTTATCAGTTGCTTAAACAGTGAAGAAAAACATCGCGAGGAAACCGGCACTCCTGAGAGAATTTTCAACGGTGTTTAAAATCATGTCAGAGCACAGGCGGTTTAAACTCTTACACCAGGTTGCTTATCTACCATACGATAAGAAATTATTTACACCACTGTATTGATGGATGCTAAGTTGAAAATGACCGTCACAGTAATCATAAAAACGGGAGCGAAGCATTCCTATGAGCGAGATCTAGTCGACAGCTTCCATATCGACCCGACAACGCGCTAAATCTTATTGTTATGGTACAGAGTGTACATTGTACATGATAGAGTATGGTCTCACGTTGAAAAGTCGGGCGAGGGAAGTGGTTCGCTGGAGCATTCATACTTGGTGATTTAGTACTGTCGCCAATGATGCTATCGTGATTTTTATCCTTTCTTGCTGTACTGGTTTGTGGTGCTTCGAGTTTTTGTTGATAGACGTCCTCTAACTCGATGAATGGTCCTCTATGTATATAATTAGTGTATTTTTTTAAAGATTATATGGAAAACAAAAAGCGTAAATGAGATAAAAGCAGTATTTTACATAAAAAAACATAAACGCCTGTATTCCCCGAAGGGGTAGGCATAGGTGCACATATAGTACACCCACATTTCGCCAGTTATGTTTTTAGGTCCCAATGTAATAGAAGGCGAGCCTATTGCCATCAACAAGCACAAATCCAGACTCCGTGCGGCCACTGAGAATTACCTAATGGAAAACCCAGTAACATATTTTACGATTGTAGCAAGTAGAAATATATGATCTTTTATGATATCATTTCTACTAATGGTAAAGAAAATCGTCGTAATTAAACCTAGACAATAAAACACATCAAACATATTTTTCCTTCTTTCAGTGAACAAATCACCAATTTTTATAACAAATTAATTCGTGTCTTACGGTCATTATAAACCGCACCTATAGGTAAACTGGTGACGATCTACTTAGTTTAATTTTAAGTAGCTTAAAAAATCTCTATTGCTAAGAAACTGTCAATTTAAATCAGCATCAGAATACAAGCAACTCTTCATGAGAGTCATAATGGATTTAGAAAAGCCGACGCAAAGCATTTTACGTAAATACTTATGAACAAATTATGTCAATCAGAATTGCATTAACATTCGATAACATTTGCTCATCTGCGCATCATTGCTATATGGCGGCTCTTAAACTGATGTAAATATTAGAATGGTGTGTCCTTGAGCTGTCACTGTCAATCTTCATTATGTCTGTATTGTTGGGAATTAGAGCTGTTTACTATCATTTGAATGGTAGTACGGATTTTTTGTATTAGTTTTGTATGAAAATTGAGCACAGACCCTCTTATTTATAAACGAGGATCATACCGGAATTAACTAAACCCCGCATTAAGTCTATTGACATATTTATTCTTTGACATGAATAGACCGTGTCGGGTACAATTTAGTCCATGGGTTAAATTGAAATCTTTTTATGAATAAGCGGGCTAAAGATTTAACACGTATCTGTCTGCTAAGTAAAGACAATAGTTAAACAATTGATGTGTACCATCTGTGGTACACAAGGCACTTGGACAGTGAAAGGGTTAAGGACAACTTATTTTAAAATTGTCTGTAAATCTCATAAGATTTCTATGCATCAAAACAAAAGAATTTGATTTCAGTAAAAGGTAGGTAAATTGCAATAATGAATCCCTCGCTGTCACAGTAGGTCAAAGTGCGGTTTCTTTTTGAAGTTCATTATTAATCGTCACCGTGACCCCGGAAGTAATTGCCTTTAAGTATTCATTAACAATTATAATTAATTATTTTCTATTCAAACATTGACGTGACGGTAGAAACAAAAGACAATCCTTAAATAAAATGAATGTTACAAAACAAACCTCAGTTACATAACGATATTGGATGGAAAGTAAAACCTAAGCCATTAAAATTAGCTATCATTACAAACAGATAGATTTCCCTCGGAATTAGAAAAGAAACCGCAATATCTTAAATCGTAGGCTTGGTAACAAGAAAAAGGAATCTAATAATAAAATGTTAACGCTTTATTTCTTATATTAAACTATGTAGTTAGGCATTTAATATGATTCAAAAATAATAAGGGTTTAGCTGTAAGTCTTCTCATGGTTGATACACAGTCATACCACTCGGCTATTAGCGCTCTGAAAGTAGGCTGTAACTTCTGTAGTATTGATCTTTGAGCGTGACACCTTAAAAATATTAAACTTTTAAGCCTTCTTTAAAAAAATACAAGCAAAGATTTCAAATAATACAGAAACTTGATAAATTGCTAACCAAATCACTAGCAGTCATGACATTTGAAAAACCTAATTTCATCAAATCTCATCTATATTTTAATGACTTAGGTCAATAATTAATAGCACCATATCGATTTTAAATGTCGTTTAAGAAAATATGGCCTCAATATAATTAAATTGATTAACAGAATCTTAAATTGCTCAACAGTATCATTTATTTTTTCATTATAAAACACGAACGACCATTGATAAATTAAGAGATTCTTTAAAATTAATAATTAATCAATAATATATTTTTTAAAACAAATCTATAGCCCATAGTAATAAAACAAAATCAATTTGTTAGCTTGTCCAAAATATGTGACATGAATACACGTAGCTATTAATCCTGCGATTTCGTAATCGTAGCAATAATCTTACGATAAATTGGCAGAGAGAAACTTATCTTAATAAAATATCTTATTTAGATTCGCCAATTGATATAAATTTTAGTATAATGCCTGAACTTTACGTAATATTAGGTATTAGTATAGATTTTAGACCATTAGTAAGTGGGTCAGGTCACCAAACAAAGAAATTTGTACGTAGATGTTATCAGGCTTGAGGAAATTACGTTGGTTTATGTAATAGTATCGCTTTGTTATTCTATTAGATAGCTATCATGTGAAACTTGATAAATGGCTTTGTTTTGCATTAAAAAAACATAATAGTTTAGGATCCACGGCTAATTTTTACAATTGATTACTATCAAGCTAATTTTCCGTAATTTTTTTGAGACACCCAACTTTTTCGCTTACCAAAATTCTATACTGTGGTAAAATAAATAAATTTTATAAATGGTCCGTGAACTATAAACCTTAGTAACTGCTAAGACTTATGTTTTTTTTTTCAATGTAAAACCTTTTATCATTGTAAAAATTGTTAAATATGTAGCCTGACTAATTTGAGTTAGGTTTTGATAATGTGGGTTGAACAGTAGAAGCGGTAACTTGTATACCATTATATCTCATCCACTGCATCTTCTTTGGTCTTTGAAACTATATTGATCAGGATGGTTAAAAACGTTGAGAGCCCATAGGAATGAGGCATTTGATGGTACAGGAGCATAGGCGGGAGCAAAGAATTACTAAAGAAAAGTTCAATAGATTTTATGAAATTTGTGACGTGTGTGTAAGAAAGAACATTTTCTTTTCTGAAACAATGAAATTCACAGTTTTTAATCTGCGGGACAAATGTTTATTGAACCATTCACGTAACTTAAATGTTTAACTTCTATTATTGAAGTTACTATTATGGTTGGTAATAGCCGACTCATCCTCCGAGTAATGAGTGAGTGTATTACAGACGTGCGTTTGAAACGTGGCGTTTGAACCGCTGACCCTGACCTTACCCAACTTTAACTTCAATGTCTTTTAGACTCATATTTTATTAATGTTGTGTATGCTATAATGTATCATCACGTGTGTACTCTCTAGTAAGGTAAGCATACTAATATACGTATAAGTTCTTATCCGTGCTTATTAAACTCCATGTATTTTCTCTATTAAGCTGTTATTGCAAAATACACGTGTCACATTTCTAAGTAAAAGTTGTACATCGCAAAACATCTATTTCAGATAATAATATTTAAATAAAGTAGAATTATTCAAACATTATCAAAGAGCCATCACTTTCTATACTAAAGTGTAAGTTTCCATTCTAAGTTTCTAAACTTTCAGCATTTTAATAACAAGACTTGGTTGAACTTAATTATTTGTTTTTATCCTGCCATAAAACTAGCTAGGCAGTAAAATGTAATAAAAATTGACATTTATCTTGATATTCATTAATTAGTCAGTGGCCTAGATCCAAGGTTTTTTTTATATTACATAATTATGGGTATTGGTTCGCACATCGGCTTCACTTGATTGTTTTATGCCAGGCCATACTTTAGGCATTATTTTCCAATCAACCTTACCACGGTGCAGAAATGACACCATGGTAGGTGTATCAGGGAAAGATCTTGTCTTACAGGTATACTAAACCATTAATATCTCTCTTAGGTTCTTCTTTATCGTCTTAGGTTTTTGCAATTACAAGTATGTCTGAAAAATATAAAGCTCATTTAGGATGTTATATAATGTATGTGTACAAAGAGAACAAAAGGAATGACCATAAAACCTATCCCGTCAAATATTTAAGACATTGGCCAAGAAAATTCCATAGAATATAGTTTTCTTTCAAGTAAACAATGTGTCAGAAACCATCCGCCGTTTATTGAATTTTATATCGATCTTTAAACTCACATCTTGTCATATACTAGACATGAACCTCATAGAGCTTCTTAGTAGATAACCGCTCGTATGTAACGGCACTAAGATGAGTCGGCGACCCGCACTTTTACTAGATTGCGCAATAGGTACGAGACAGGTCGAGTGTTTGTAAAAATGTAACGAAGCCAATAAATTCCTCTTTATTACGCAAGTCCGTGTTAGCGGAAGAATTTTTGACATACATCTGAATATGCACACGCATTTTTCTTACCGATACGCACAACTCACGACAGTTCACTTTTTTCATACAGTCGTAATGGCAAGAAGTTCACCAGTCAGCAGATTGGTAGTGGGTCAGACTCCGGCAAGAATTTAATTACGCACCCCCAACTCCCAATCTGCAAAACTCTAATCAAGCCATACTGGCATTCGCAGTATGCACGTGACGTAGCATTTTATGGTATCCACCCCGTAGAAATAAAAACTGACTAATAATTGAAGTATGAATTTAAATTCAAGCAAAATCCCTAAGACATTCTAAGTACCTACTAGAGTAGAAAAGTATTCAGTTCCAAATATTTTTTTTATGAAAAAACTAGTTAGGCTTGTAAAATTGACCTTAATTAAAAACACTAGTAATATCGTCGCGCCCAATGTATTAAAACTTTTTACCGCTAAAACCGGGCACAAAAACATAATTGTTATTACCGGTCGGTTATACAATATCACATTACTTGGCTATTATCAAAACGATTGCTTCGCGCTATTTAACGCACACGATAGCCTGTCACGAAAGGGGCACAGTGAAGCTTCTTGAAAAATTGTTTGTTATTAGCAACACGAGAAGTTTGTGGAAATGTTTGTGGAAATATATATGTAAGTCATTGATATGTTATAAAAATTCGTTGATAGATACCTATCCAAGGGGGTTCGCAGATGCTTAAAAAAGAAAACAAGCATCTCGTTAGACAAGATTTGTTTGCCCGATTCTGGATGAACCTTTTACCATTTACTCGATCACAATTTTCATCATTAGAATGTATGATATCCAATAATCAGTTATAAGAAAATGTGTAACAGCTTACTGTCTCACAGGTCTAATGGTTGCCAAGTGCGACAACTGAGCATGAGGTTTTAGGTATGACTCTTCCAAAAAAAACATCTATTTACAATCAAATAAGTAGAAAGTGAACTAAAAATAGATAACAACAAGACAGTATTGCAAGACTACAAAACACGCAATTTATTTGGTGTATATGTAAATTAGGCTGATTAATTACTGCGTAATTATGATTATAGATAGCATAACTGACTTAAAGGGATCACACTAGGTGGATTGAAATGATTAACTAACATTCGGCTAATTTATGTTCGGCGATTTACATTATGCAAATATAATCATGAAAAAACGAAATAAAATGGATGTACTAATTCTACGGTATATTTTATTTTATTTGGTGATTTTCTCGGTTTTATTAATTTATATTCCATTATCGTATAAAGGCGGACTTAATGCCATTTGGCATTTTCTACCAGTCAACCTTAGGCTGATAAATAATTGAACAGTGATAGACGCACTGGGGCATGGGAACAAAAGTTAACCATTACCTTATAACAATATTTCACAAAGACATATTTTCGCATAAATATTGTTTAGGCTATTATATTATTCAGCTGTGTCAAAGTCTTCAAACCTCAATATGGGCGATAAGTCTATTGTTATTAATCAAGTCATAAAGCAACATAAATCGCATAAAACGTGATTTACAGCGCTATCCGTCAACATTTATAGCACATAGCATTACTTATTTCATGAGGCTTAACATTTATCATTCAATCAAGTATGGAAAGGTAACAAATTACTATGATCGACATTATTTCGAAGGTTTCATTGTGGTTATATATTGTTCTATATTTTATATACATACGTATAGTATGAATTTAAAACCTGTATAACAACAAAATAGGAAAAAATATATAGGTTTCTAAGTAAGATAAGTGGAGACACCCTGAACATCCAATTCAATAGACCTGCTTTGACAAGACAAATACAGACTACACTTAGATTAATTTCTCACGAACTTGCTAAAGTTGACCCTAAAAGGGCTGGAAGAAACAAACATAAACCAACGTTCATCACTCCAAAACATGTCTTATCACAATGTTAAAAGGTTCACACGAACGGTATAAACAGGTTTGCGAATAAGATGCGTTTGTTCGTAGGCCATGGTGTAACAAACGTATTGTCTAAAGACAAAACATATCGCTCTGTGGTGATATTGCATGTCTTTGATGTATGGTGGGGTTTTTTAAACAATAGCTGGCAATTGTCCCGTGCTGACACATGCGAGTGGAGCTGAGTTACGAGACCTTTGAAGGAGGATATTAATTTAATTGTGAAGTAATTGAGTGTATAAAATATCTTTCTATTTGGTTGATTTGAGTGTCGCAAGTAATAAAAGCTTCATCGTCATCAAAAACTTGTATATACCTGTACATAGTTACGCAAACTTTTTTCAAAGATTTATTATCACGTCATTTACTTTTACACGTTTTGCTATGAAAAAGATGTTGTATTTTCATCAAGGCATATTCTTATTGTCATTATAGGAACTTCTTATCCAATGTTAAATGTACTACCTAACTAAATGTGTGTTTATAGCCATGGTAGTATTTAAACGAACTTGCATTATTGCACTAGTAATTTGATCCTTATGTCAATAACAATAAAGCCTACATACCTTGGATGCACTTCTACCCGGAGCACTTCATCGCCAACTTGCAGGTTCTCCGGTATCCTCACGAACCTTAGGTATTCACCCACTGGGTAGAAATTACAACCTGGAACAACAAATCATTATGTCACTCCTTGATCTCGGAACCACATATCATGTACAGTCACAATAACTTATATTATGTAAAATCATAATTGGGTGCTTCCTTCTTAAAATACCACTCATCAATAATTTTACTATTAAGATAAAAATTGAACAAAAGACTAACATAATTAATCTCCTATTCATTAATAGGTAATATTCAGTCATATTTGTCGAAATTGGCACTTCAAATATTCGGACAAGAAAACATATTAAAATACCCAACAATATCCATTATGCGTCAGACATTAAACACATTTGAAGACAATACGAGAAAAACAAATCTCCCGTCAAAAGACAATCAGACTGCAGACACAACTAATTATTCAGCTTACGACATTGTCCCACTGATAGACCCTATTCAATAAGGCCAGCCATTGTTGGGAAGGGAAAAACTGTCTGTGATAGGTGATCGGCTATTAGTACTTGATTATTGGCAAATTGATAAATGTATAACCGTGTTTTGAAACTGGGTTACTTAAAATGTAATTTATAAACGTCAATTACATTTTAAAACGTTTGGTAAATTATTTTATCGTACCTTATCGATAATTATATTCTTCTTTCCGTCCACACAACAGTGACCGTATGACTAAGTGCTCTGGAAGGCTTTTCACTGTGTGATACGCAAATATTTATCACAGGACTGAGAGATAGTGTATTATTTCTAAATAGCAAAACAATGTAGGTCAAACTTCTAGTTTGGGTAGTGATTAAAAATATAATTTAGCTCCAATAGACTTTATCAAAACAAATTGCTTAAATAGCAGACTTATTATTATAACTACAACCAAGTATAATTTAAAGGCAAATTCAATCCGTCTGTCAAAACTTTGATCTTATCGGTGCCAAATTAATCATTTGCACAAGATTGCTTACTGATACAGTATTGGCGTTGCCCAAGCTGTAACAAAATGATCCAAAAACTTCCTCATTGATTTCCATCAGATCTACAATGAGGTTGCAATTGCGCGACAAATCGCATCTTGCAGCTGTTATGGAGTATTTTCCCATAGATCGACAGTTTCACAATCGCGACGCTTGAGTAGAAACTGATGGCTTCCAACCCAGCCGTGAAATCTGCAGCCTTTTGTCGCATGTGATTTGAAAATTATTTTTTGTGGTGAAGTATTCAAATCTGTGGCGCAAGTCATCAATTTACAAAGTTTTGTAAGGCCTAATGAAAATAATAATGATAATTGTATTGTCGGACCAGAAATAGTTCTTATATCAAGACAAGAAGTATAATCTACTAACCCAATTAACGTGAAAGGTGTCTGTAAGTCGTCAAAACAAGAAATAAAAATCTCACGACTAATGAAAATGCATTTACTGCTGAATTACATAACGCCAGTTAATCCATTAAAGTAATTTGACAAGTATCACACCACGACGCGGATGGTGAAAATAACAACAATGACTTTCAATACGAATGTGGATTACGTTCTTAATTTCCCTTTCGTTTAAATTGTAACAATTTGATTTAAAATTTGTAACACAATCCCTAGTTAATACATAACTAATGCTATCTATGTACGTACACATAGCTATTTATCTAACCTTTAAATATAAGAAATAGACAATATCCTATTATTTAATCATTTCTCAAACTTCATTGCAACTAATACAAAATCTACAAACAAAAGTAAAATAACAAACTGACAATTTATTTTCAAGACAAACTAACTAAGCGTGTGATCGTCATAATTTGTTCTCATACGTGGCGATGTTGGGATAAAACACCGTAAAGTATGGGGCGGCTAGCGGGCCGCGATGGAGGCTTCCAACAATGTACTGGTTTTAGCAGACAACGATTTGTAAAAGATATTTGTTGTGCAACGCGATGATGCACGCGTCCTCTCTGACGGCCATTGTTTTATTGGGACGTAAAATATTGACATTATCTGTTAGAGAAGTATTAACTTAAAGCGCTAAGAATGTATATTAATAATACAATTTTATCACGTTTGAAATTTTGTGATGTTCTGTAAAATCATCTTCTAATACATGTCTAATACAAATAATAAATGATTATGATTATGATTATGATTATGATTATGTTCTTCTAGGTAAATCGTGCCTAGTTTATTTCATCGTTCATTCAACTCCATGATAACAATTAACTGAAAAAAGTGCAGATGCAAAAGAAGGTAGGAACGGTCTAAAAGTGATTAATTTTTTATCGTACAATTTTAACAGGTTTCATTTGTGGTAGAATTTATGTCACATGGCATAACCAAACTAACGTATAACAAAGAAAAAAGGATTAAATGCATTACCAATATTAGACAAAAAGTCAAGCTAAGAATGTATTACGTAATCCAACCATGATAATGCCTGCACAGATCGAATGAATGAACACTCCTGACAAACCACTGTAAAGATATAAGTACCACTTAATGATAACTTCTCAAAAGATAAGATAAGTGTTGTTAAACCTGTCCAGTGTAATTTGCAGCAATCAAAGATAAAATTTTAACTTCTTAACTCATGCAAAAAATCTAACAATAATATGCAATTTGAATCGATTCTGATCTAAATATGCTCTGTGGGAACACTGTTATGACTGAATAGTCACTACTTTGTAACGATGAGGAAGAAGATACAGAAGGACAAGTCCTTGCTAAAAAGTTTAAGAAGGGAAATATGACAATTGGACGAAGTAAATTACTTTTCATGACGTTTTGACAAATGAAAATGAGGATGTTTATCCTTTTATTGGCTTTTTAGCTTGGTGGGTATCTTATCATTATCTAGTGCAAAAACATGTTTGGATTTGGTCATTAAATTTAGTTAAGTACCTACGTGAATTAGATTCTAACCTACCAAAGGACCAATAAAAAAATCTTTTTTAAAATTTCTAATGTAATTAAGTGCTTTATTTGCCGACAATACAAAAATTCTCTATACAGGCAACTCAAAACACGTTGGGAGTTTGCTAGTAGTGGTTCTTCTTAATAACCGCTATATAGGTATCTCCTATCGCCTCTTAGTCTCAAGGTGGCGGAACCTGTACTTCCTTACCCATTGTTTCTTTATGGGTTAGAATAGCGGGCTTCGGTGTTAAAGTTCCTATTAACCATCTTGATTTTTTATTGAAACGGCATGGGAATTCTTGTAAACGAGATACAATGATCCTTTGAAAGATGAGCTTATTTCGAAATGCAATTTTGCAGAAATACACAATTAGTTAGCTTTTCCATGTTAACTTAATTAAGAGCTAGTTAAATTTGGCTAAGTGTAGTAATATCCGTTATTTACTTGTTTGTTTATCTTTAAACATCTCTATTGTGAGCGCTATTTTAATTTGGTTAAAACTGCAGTTTAATACTGTTAGACAAGATGTAATTTCAGTCAAAAAAGTAAATGCCTAATTTGATGTTTTATAATTATTTTCTAAGTTCTAGTAATATTTAAATACCATCACTTAGGTAGGCAGAACTTATTATTACCTATGTCCCACTCACTTCGTATGTAATTATAAAGGCAAAATACAGGCTTAATGATCCACAAAGATCCACACATTAATTAACCTTGAGAATAACGATTTACTCAGATAAGTCAAGTGTATCATTCATGAACATTCTTACATATTTCTTCAGATATTAAACCACGACTGGCATAGAGATACATTTAGAATATAAAGAGGGGTTATCAAAACAATAACACGGAGCGTTGCGTGCCAGTATGCAACAGTTAACATTCTTCACGCAATTACGACATAATAGAGCTATTCTTGTTAACAGATACGATCTGCTACATTTTGTACAATACTGCGGAGTGGGTAACTAAATAACCATATTATAATGTTGATTGTGATCGCAGTGTGAACGATCTACTTGGTTCAAAGTAGACAGTTGTTACACATAAAGCAAAGCTTGGAAGTATGTCGATATACAGATTGCCTTAACCCTTCTTCTTATTGTATGGTTGATGAACAACCTGGTCTCAGAGTTTAAACTGCCTGTAGGCCTCTGACATGGACCCTATAGATTAAGAATACATTACCCTTATAAGTGAACACTATTCTGTTACGTCCTATCAATTTTCTTTTTATGTGAATGGAAAGCCAAGGTAAAGATACTGCAAGATGTCCCATCTCATAGGTGGTGGATTCTAAACTTACTGAAATTAATAACTACCACTCGTAATAGAAAAGGCCTTATTGTTGCCTCCCTGATTTAGAGCTATTTTGCTATAAATACGGTCAGTAAACTTCTAAACCATCAAAACACAATGTTTTTAACAGTATCTTACAGCAATCGCCTATGATTATTACACTGAACTTGTATTATACGAGTAGATTGTATTAGTTACAAAACCAGCTGTATGTATTTCTTGGTATTTCTTTTGCTAAATAAACAGCTGATATTCGAGAGATCGTAACAACGCAACCGAATTAGACATTGCATTATTGGATATGCACTTAGACAAAGATTGCTAAATAATAGATCTAGATTCGTGTCAATGCGATTCAAAGTTCTGTAATTTTGTTTTTATAGAAGTAATGAGGGCTTGCCCCTCCGGTTTGTCTGATTCGTTGGTGTCTGATAAGTACATTTTGGATAAAATGTTTTGATCCATCATCTTAGTGCTAAACAGTTCTCTTGAAAAATATTTTCAGATTTCAAAAATCTCTTTAGTATCGTGGTGCTTATATTTATATCGCTATTTCAAACAAAAATATCACTAAGACAAACGCCCAAACATTAAAATTTATTCTGGAAAGCAGATGATTGTAACACGTGACAAAAATTTGCACTTTTGAAAAGCTTTTTTCGCATACAGGGATCGAATCCGCAACACTCAGTGAGCAATATATAAGTACAATTTAAACTTGTAAAGGACAGTGAACTTTAAAGTTTAATTAGGTGTCAGCCACCCTGGAGAGAGCTGGCGTGACTCGAGGCTTAACTGCGGCCGTTCTCAGGGCATTACACATTACACGTGTCATTACATGGAATAAGCATGAGACTTCTCCTCACGACTTCTTACTTCTAGGAACAACGTTTTGGATAAATATGCCAAAATTATAACCATTTTTGTAAGTTATCACATATTACATAAAATTTTTTAGATAGGTATCGTAAATTATAGTTACCAAATGTAACTTTTTATTTTCCTTAAGCCCCTGGCTTCCAAGGATAAGGATCTATACCAGATAGTGTTGAATTGTATCTCACTAAAACCACCCTGGTAATGACAATCCATAAAAGGATAAGATCATGGTCATTTTAGTTACCTACCTAAAGGCTACAGACGCTTTTCCATCAACTATAACTTATCTTCAAGAATAACATAACTAGAACCATAATTTTTCACCTGAGAATCCTGCCAATCAAATTTCAAATTTCCTCTTTCAATTTAAATCTTATTGGAAATGTCATAAAAGCGGCTGTATAGTCGACACAGGCTCTTTTATGACATTTCCAATTAAGCTATAATTGAATGCATTACGTCATTTCTGGACTCCAACAAACTATTGGAAACTGGCACCACTCAGCTCAGAGACCTCACACCCAACATTCCTTGCCGGTGGACCGCCACTTAGCCCCCCATCTTGCGACATTGAGATATTTCTATCTTGCATCAAACCATCGCTGTCAGGTATATAATCTGTTCAAATAGCGGCTTCGTTTATAACACAGTTGCTATCCAGGTCGTGGCCGGGTGCAGGGTTGCTTTCTCTCGTTCACTACAGATATTTATCATCCTATCTGTTACTTTCATATCCTTTCAAATACACTATTGTTGATCAAGGACGGAAAAATAAATGTTTGTTGGTTTGACTTTATCTGATTGCAACGTAACTTTTTAGACTGGAAGCCTGTTTTGATAGTGCCTTATGTCTGTAAGAATTTTGGTGACACTGTAAGAAGCAAAACAACAAAATAACCTTTATTGAAGTTACAGAAAGATTCTGAGGAAGTCAAAAATTCTTTGCAATGGTCGAAGAGCTGGATTAATATTATTTGTATTACACTTAATATAATATCATGGCAAGCTTTTGTCTAATAATAAGTGTTTTAATTTATTATATAGTTCTACTCCGTAGCGTCATTAGACTTCAATATTTTTCATGTTTTATGCTCGATGTTCATCATCTGCCAGAAAAAGTCCACTGTTGAATGAAGGACTCCACCTTAGAACGCCACAATTAACGACAGCTTGCCAATTGCATCCACCGGTTGAGCGTTTCTTTTAAAGCACCTGAAAATTATCATGAAACATTACTGGGTATTGGCATTAAAGAAAATTACTACAACTAATTGATCTGATGTTAGTGGTGCAACCGTTTGACAAACAATGCTGCATGACGTACTGCTTTCTGCGTTGAACGTATTACATATTTATGTAATTTTAATATTTAAATATTCCGGGTGTATATGCTTAAGTATTACGCAATCTAAACGTAATAAACCAGAGAAATCCCGATGATTAATTCAAACATATCTATAAAATAAATTAACTCTTTATTGTGCGCACGAATTCGGAAGTAAACTGATTAATATGAATGAAATTATTAATTTGTAGATATTTAAATAAACACCAAGTATCTCACATATAACGAAACAGTCTGACGACTGTAGACCGGTGACCGGTCCGGCCACTTTCGTTTTTTTCTCCGACTCTCAGACGTAATTAGCGTTAGACGGCCCGGCTAATATCCGTTATTATGTCATCGGACCATTTTTAGTTCCGATCACACATGTTGGCAAACACGTGGTTCTGACATATGAGAGTTGCCTTGAACGGCCACTGCGAACTTTGTTACGTTATACTTTTGTTCCAGGGTTCGTGTTTACACATTTCTGTGCTCACCATAAGTCCCACGGTACCGAGCATGTTGGCGACACTGTTACCTCTAATGAATAAAAAAAAAAAAAAAAAAACTTAAAAGTATTAATCAAAATACCGTTGCTTTAAGTAGATAGGCTGTTTAAATTGTATACTAAACAAGCAACAGACGTCGTTCTTCTTGTTATACAGTTGATTGATATTATCAATCCAATAATTATCCTTACAAGTCTACCCCACTTAGATGACAGCACTCAAACGACGCGATACTGTCGCGATAGTACGAGCTACTAATTAGCCGGTATCAACCGTGAGATGACTCCGAGTGACACAGATTACGGTCTAATAACCCGTCATCGTTAGCGGACCAATCAGATCTCTGGATCTAATTGACTAGACTAGAATTATTTAGACCTAAAAGGAGTTGATACCAATTTTCTTCATTCTCCGACAGAGGAAATAAATAGGACTGGACCTCATCATTTTAATGGTCAGATGAAATGATTCTGGAGTCTGGATTTGTGCCCGGTTGATGGCAATAGGCTCGCCCCCTATTACATTGGGACCTAAAACATAACTGGCGAAATGTGGGTGTACTATATATGCACCTCTGCCTACCCCTTCGGGGAATACAGGCGTGATGTTATGTTATGTTATGTTGAAATGATTTTCTCGGTGGTCTAGTGGTCGCTAAGCGCGTCTTCTGAGCACGTGCACTAGTAATGGCAATAAGCTCGCCACCTATCACACGGAGCTTACAGTAAGCAGAGAAATGTTGGGATATAATAAAGTCCGCTGATTAAACAGAATATCTCTATCTCATCAGGAATTGCAGGCGTAATTTGCATACTTAAATAACCTGTTAAAAACTATATAGGAGGTCCAAGATCCAACGTAAATGAAGCCACTGAAGAAGGTAGAAATGGCAAAGTTAATGATGAAAGAAAAACTTATATAAGGCATTCCTGTGAATGTAATTCAAATACCAAAGACGATTAAAGTAAAGCCATCACAACTAATCCATTTCTCATCCATTTAACTTCATATTTCCGCAGTCCAGTAACATCGAGCTCATAATAACATGATTATTATAATGATGCCAAAGAAATACACGAAGCGGCAGAAATGAAAAGTTATCAAGAGTAATCAAGACATTGGTGTAACGGGTTCCGGTAGAAATCGAAACGTAGCTCGTAGGTCAGACTCCGACAGCCCCGTTATTATGTCATCATGAGGGTTCTGACCTTGCGTCAACGTCAAAATTATGACTTTTACTTTTTTGGATAACCATCTCTATTATTTGTTAACTGGATTTGATGTGTTTTTGTTTATGCATGATGTTATATTAATATTATTTTAACGGCAGTTATTATAATATAACATCACGCCTGTATTCCCCGAAGGGTTACTCAGAGGTTATATAGTTCACCTACATTTTGCAAGTTATGTTTTAGTTCCCAATGTAATAGGAGGCACGCCTATTGCCATTAAACGAGCACAAATCCAGACATCGTGCTGCTACTGAGAATTACCTAATGGAAAAACCGAAAAACACTTTGCCTGACCCGGGATTCGAACTCAGGACCTCGTACTTAGCAGTCGCGCTTAGCGACCACTAGACTAAGGAGGCAGTAAACAAAGTCACTAACGGCAGGTGGTATCTTAGTTGGTGGTTGTTATTTGTACGACTCGGTAGTCTATCACGTGAGGTATCTAATTAAGGTGATATTTTTTGTGCCTTTACGTTTTACCGGTTGGTTTAGCATCTTCAACTTGTGTGAATTGTGCTCGTTATAATGCAATATATAACAACTATTATTCTTTGATATTAAAGCTGTTACTCGGAACGCTTGGAAATACGTTTAAGGCACCAAAATATAAAGGTACTGGTTCCAGATGTAAGAAAACATTAACATTTTTGGGGCGTTACAGGCTGATTGTATGGAGTTACGAATGTATGGTGTAGTCGCACCAAGTTGCGCCACGTCACTAGTCATGTCGCGCGTCATTGTGCCTGCGCTGGGATAATGGTGCTACTTCATGTGTGCGCAAAAACAAGTTAACAACACTTAAGAACTCCTGATGTGTTCCGTGCCATGGTTTTATTACTTCCTTTACAAACAAGGAAGTGCTTTGCAGTCTTCTGTGCAGTACATTAATCATTAACACTTTTACTTGCAATTAGAGTCATATTGGTCTTAATAAATAGTATGCAATCACGCTCGTGTTCTTTTTTTTAAATCAATTTTAACTTCTTCTTCTTGAAATGCTGGATTATATCCAACCTAGGGTCTTTTGTTCTGCCATACTCTTGTGGTTTAAGCGTGTCGTGACGAAGTGCTTTCCGCGATATTGACACGTAATTTCAGAACCTAATAAAGAGAAATCTATCAGTCAGTACATTTGTAAATATAAAAACAGTTACAAAGTGTACGTTAGTCGCAGAATATCCGTCAATGCGTCCTCAAATTTCACAAAGATTAGTTTTGCCAAACGTAAAAGATTCACACGCTTTCTCTAGGCATTTGCATATTTTTTTTGCAATTAATTTTATAGCAATAGGCATAACGTTCGATGTAACGTTTAGATAAATATCAATGAAAGTGTTTGGCGGATGTACGTGATCGTGTTAAAGTTGGTGGTATTCATTTATTTTACTTAAGTACTAGTCAATTAATATTAATCCTTGTGATATTTTTATTTTTCACGATCATTTATAAGATTAGGCATACTTTTTTAAATATTAGTTTTTTCAATTAAGTACTTTTAGAAAAGTATAACATGATAACCTACATCAAAAATATTTCAATTATTGACTTTCATAATTCCGAAAAATCACATGTTTGATCTCATTAAATTTTATCTTATTTTTCATTTTATGCAATTACAAAACAAGGAGTTTGAGGACCACACCTTTGACTCAACGAAAGGCAAAACGGGTAGTTTAATATTTGTATGTGTCACAAATACATAAGTCATGTCGTGATATGGAATTAAAAACATCTAAAGTAAGCCTTCACCATAATCGGCCACATCATCAGCAATCAACTCCAGAAGGTTACTGTAATAATTACGTAACAAGAATTTGATTCGGCTGATTCGGCAGGACATGTTGACACTACAAAAATAATTGTAACACCACATTTTTAAAATGTAACACATGTTTCTCACAAATAAATGTATCTTTATCTTTATCTTTTATCTTGAACTTTCAACTGAATTAGACGCGCGCTCTCTGGCACTTTCTTTGGAAATCACCGTGTTATGATCATTATCTGAGGGGAAATGTTTGTTTATTCATCTGTTATGCAAGTTACAATAAATTATCATATTCGAGCGGTGAATTATTTATTTTAATGAACTATTTTTAGATGCCTTCAAAGAGTACCGGCATTTGTACTGCTAGCAAGGTGAAACTTTAAACGCTTAGCATTGGTCTATTGGACTCTTACAGACGATGTGGGAAGATGGCACATTTTTCGGAAGCTAAACCTAATTCTTAATCGACATTAACAAAGCTATTATTTAAGCAAGAAGATAATGATATTTTATGCATTAACGAGTTAAGAACATATTTATTAACTTAGATACTTAAGTGTTTGAACAGCAAATAGGGAGCGCCCATGCATGACTATACTAAATTGTTCGTCAGATCCGATCCGCTACGATCTAGGCGACTGAATTATCTGGTCTATACACTACAACAAGAGCTATTTCCATGCAAATGCAGACCGGCAAAGAAGAGGAATACGCGTGAATAACTAATACATTTTGACGAAGCAATAATTGCCGCTCCATATAGTACTCACTACTCATGCATCTCAATCCAAGTAATGAAGTAAAGCAATAAAGTCATCGAACTATAACGATTATTAATTCTCCGGCCGTCCGGCGGCGGCGCGGGCGGGCCGACCGTGACGCTTGGTTCTGAAGTATTTTTAAAGGTAAAGGAAACCATAAAATGTATGTATGCTTCGCAAGCTTAAAAACTTTTAGGTTCAGAAGATTTTTATTGTTGAAAGTTAAGAAACACACACAATATGTATACGTTAAAGTTATTTCTTTCTCTTGTCTGTATTTACCGTAAAGATAAACAGAGTTGGATAATTTTGACAGCTGAATCCAAGGCGCATGCGTCAGTGACAGTTATTAGAGTCTTTCAAATGGCCGAAAAAATCCTATTTAACAGGGTGCTCTGTTGTATTTTTTTTTTTTTGGTTAAACAGTTGTAAATTGTAATAAATGAGTAATAATACTCCGGAACATGAAATAGTGCCTGATAGATGGCTCACCAGTTTATTACATAGGAAACGTTCCTTGCTAATGGTCATCATTTATACGAGACGATTAATCTTCTACATCGCCATCGTCGCTATTAGGTACTCCATTAGATGCGTTAGGTTTATATCATAAACTAGCTGCGTCCCGCAGTATTACCCGCTACATTTTTTCGGTAATCCAGAGTGTAAGCTACTTCCATAGCAAAATTAGTCCAGCCGTTTGAGGGTAAAGAAGTAACAACCTCACAAACTTTCGCCTTTATAATATTAGTGTGATACTAAAAACTTCAAATTCAAAATGTTTTTATTTCACATGAACCTATTACAGGCGCTTATGAAACGTTAGGATGCTAGCTGCATTGATAAAAATTTACTATTAAATCAACAAAACATCAATCTACCGAAGAGGTAAGGTGTATAGTACACCCACATCTCACCAGTTATTTTATAGGTCCCAATGCAATAGGGCCATTAACCGTCGATCACACAAACCCAAAATTAGCTGTAACTTTTTGGACGATAAATGACGCTCAAGAAAGAGAAGATTGCCAGAGAAAATGAGAGGCCTATACCCAGCAGAGGGTGCTACCGGGCTAAGATGATGATGACTATTCTAAAAATCTAAAACTATATATTTAATTGAACAGTTACCGCCACACAGTTACAGCCCATCGCTAATAGAATACTTTTAACTAATGGCTTTAAACAGCTAAGTAAAGCACGCATCCAATTGACCACAGAATGCGGACGTCTTATAGTTTTTGCGCGACAATCAGCTGTTCTCGTGTTATTACATACGCGCTCCGCGCAGGCGCAGGTGTGTTTCCTTAGTTTTTGCGGCGCGCGGCCGGAGCCAACGACCTGCCCGATCAGTTGCACTGAGTACGTTAGGGTCTATGCACACAGTACCTATGATACAAGGTAGCTGTAGGACTATATTTCTATCTGTGAAAACTTTTAATTGGCCTTTTTTGTATTACTCACAAATTCTCACTTTTGTACCTTGCAGTAAGTTTTCCAAATAAAATGATCTCTTTTAAAGTTTGTATTACTCTATAGCGGGGTGTAGTGACCTACTCCTGGGTAAAAGCTCTCAGTAGAATGGACAATTCAGAAATTACCCCCTTTTTAGACGTTTAAATCTTCGACTTTGCTTTAATCTTCCATTTTACTACATATTAGTACTTAGCCCAGTAGTCAGGGTGCATGCAATGAACCTGACTATTTTTCAGAATGTTAACCCTATGAACAGTAATATGCTTACCACATTGGACATAAATCAACAAAACATGTGCATATTAATAACTCTAAAGAAATTACCCTAGAAGATTGTAATATAAAGTATATAACTAAAGCAAGAACTTGCATGTGAGATGATCCTTAACCGACATCACATAGGAAGTGTTATGACAGTGTCATCTGCGACGATGGGAAGAGGAATGATGGTCGTACGTCAATAAGATTGATGCGTCGAATGACGTCACAACTAGGCACACGTGGGTGCGGAGCCATTGTCGATGCAGGTGGGCTAGGCTTGCATAGGAGGAAGACTCAAGTGAACTTGAAATTAAGCTTTATGTTTTGAAGATGAAAGTTTATATCTATTCCTTTATTTGTTTAAATACGTGTAAACATATAAAACGTAGCAGTGATTTTATTATATTTTACGGCCTAGTTGGTAAGCTCTAGCCGAGCAAAAGGTCACTAAGGGTTGCAGGTTTGATTCTTGTACGGGAGAAAAAAATCTGTAAACCGCAGATGATTGTCCCAAGTCCAGGTGTTTTTTGTGGTATTTCTTGTTTCCGAAACGCACCTACGATACAGGAGAAATCCCTAGTGGCGGGCAAGGTTTTTTTACAAAACAAAGTAAAACTAAATAAAATTCTAATGGTAAATTACAATAGTGAAACGGTCATTGATTCTTTTTTATGGCAAGCCAAGATAAACGATAGCCATAAAAACGATTCTACTTAAATATCTCATTGATACAGCTACTTATGAAACAAAGGTATTGAACTGTTATTAGAGCCAAAGGTTTCGTGAAACTGTTAAAGAAACAGATCATTTGGTACGCGTGTTAAGTGGAAAATATTAGTTAACAATTTAAATTAGAAGTGAGCCAATGTCAACTTTGGTGTCGTTACTTCTTGGGATCTGTAAAAAAGAATGTTGAGTTGGACATACTTTTTTACTATGAGCAATCCTACAATTAACTTCTTGAAATTTAAAACTAATTGTGCGTTCCTTTTTGCCGAGTGGTGTCTGGCCCAGAACTGACCACACCCTTTCCTCCTGTGGGTGTCGTAAGAAGAAGGAAAAATCCAGAAGATGGGCATCAGCGTTTCCTGTAACTTGACCACCAATATTGCTTAATTTTGACGACCTGATTAGCGCAGTGGCTAAGCGATTGGACTGCTGCGCTGAGGGTTGCGGGTTCGATTCCCGCACGGGGCAAAACTTTGTGCGAACCACAGATGTTTGTCTCGAGTCTGGGTGTTAGTGTATGTGGTATTTCATGTTTGTGAAAAGCACCCACGACACAGGAGAAATTTCTAGTGTGGGGCGACGTTTTTTTTAAAAAAAAAAAAAAAAAAAAAATTGCGATTCAAGCCGCTTGCCAAGCGTGAGGAATATGGAATATACCCCTCACTTTACCAAAGAGGGTGGCCTTTGTTCAACAGTAGACGGCTGATGATGATGAACTTTTAGTAAGTTTTTATTTCATATACGCTGCAAAATAACACTTGGAAAACGTCAAATCTAGTTGCTTCCTTGCCATAAATATCTTCGTCATCTGTTTTTAAGAATACTTAATAATATTCATCTTCTTTTGTTTTATCGACAAGAGCTGAGCAAAAATACAAATAGTACGTCCGACATATGTTGTACAAATATAATTAGCAGTTTAAATACGTACGGTGCGCTTTACGGACAGTAAAATTAACAATATTGACTTGTGGAAGCTCCATACAGTATTTGTCGTGGAAGCTCTATTGTGTTTCGGTGTTTCCATTTAATTAGTTTTTAAGTTTCTTCAGTATAAGTTTCTCTTGTACATAGATGCGTTTTGCAGACATGATTGTGCGGGAACCGAAACATGCGCAGAAAGCTGTACGTCGCCACTGCGCATGCCTCTATAAAGTTTATAATTTAGTGTTATTAAGATCCATTAATGTGTGGTGTTTGGATGTGTGGTTTGTGGCTAGAGAAAAACTACTCAAATTATGTTTAGGTGTTACCAAGATTTAATAGTTACCACAATTTCATCGAACATGGTTTGGAGTTTGTTGATAATTACCGTTTAAATATTTCTACAGTATCAGACTTTATTAAATCCTGCTACATATAATAGTTGAGTATTTCGCGCATAGTATGATCACAGAGATGTTTCAGTGAGTTATACACATTTCCCGGTTTCTTTCCGGGAGAGAGCCTTTTAAAGGTTTCCCACAAAAAAGAAAAACGGTATGATATCCGCAGAATACACATTATGTGGCATACCCTACTTTTACAGAAGCTTAATTATGTAGGTACCTATCATATAATTACTTTAGAAGGTTAACTTTTTGCACAATTCATTTTAAACATTTTACAGTACTATGTTCATAAGTTTAACCACTTACAACCAATATACGAATTGATAAGTAGGTCTTTCAAAGAGACCGTAAATATAAGTGAGCGCTTGCAACACTTTAATATGCGAACATGTTCTAAGATTGAAGCTAAACGGTTAGGTATTAACAGCTTCAACTTATGGACGGTAATTACCTAGCCTTTAAATAAGCAAATGTTGCCTTATCAATAATGTACGTACCTTACTGTATTTTAACGAAAATCTGATTCTATGTAAAATAAAATAACATCAGGCCTGTATTCCCCGAAGTGGTAGACAGAGGTGCACATATGGTACACCCACATTTCGCCAGTTATGATTTTAGGTCACAATGTAACAACAGGCGAGCCTATTGCTATCAACCGGACACAAATTCAGACTGTCATGCCACTGAGAAATAACTAATGAAATAACCCAGTAAAATTTTGCCCGACCTGGGGTCCGAACCCCATCTCGCTAAGCGACTACTGGATCATCCTAATGTATATTTTTATGATAAGCTTTCTAAATATACCTTCAATGCGTGAATAGTTACAAAAGTACTTCTTACATCGAAGCCGGCATTTGTAAACTATACAACGCCTAACTTTCTAATAATTATATTGATAACTTGACAGCTGTGAGGTTATGATTAATTGATTGAGGATGCAATAGAAGGTTTGAGAAAACTGAAACAAGAAATGTTTACATAATGGTACTATTAACCCATAGTTGGGAGAATGACAATAACACAAAATATGTCAGGAAATAAAAATGTCATAGTATTTCTTTATTTAAAAAAACGTCGCTCCACACTAGTAATTTCGCCTGTATCAAACCCACGTCTCACAAACTTATATAAAATGTATGCATAAACACTCAGACCCGGGACAGACATCTGCGGATCACAACATTTGAAAACTACGAGGGAATCGAACCTAGCACAGCAGTCCAATCACTTAGCCACTGCTCCAATTAGATCTTTAAACTGTCACGAAACACACTATATTATGTACAATACTACTTACACTAATACCATTAGATAACTAATAAAATATCCATATCATTTGGTAAATAAAAAAATGTTATGAATCTATGGAGCTGTGTACTTAATTTAGTAAATAAAACAAATCTCAATCCAAAATCATGTTTAAGAAAAGTTGCTGACTGTAATAACTAGGTTGTCAATGAAGGCTAGTAAGAACATCTGAGCTATTAATTGAGATAGGCAATTATTTTTTATACTCAATAAACGACTTGCGATTGTATACTAAAGGAAGTTTCGAGTTTTCTAGTTTTATTAACGTAAAAAATTAATTTGTTGTAAGTGAGTAAGTAAGTGTGTAAGTATAGAAAATTGTCACAGAAAGAGACATTTAGGATTATCGTTTAAAAATGTTAAATATAATTAATTGTTCCGGTAACGTTCACAGTGTTGTGACGACATCAAAATGCCTCGCCGTCCAAGAGTACAAGACATATCAGCTACATCACACTTCCCGGAGGAAGTGACTCCGCAAAACAAACGTAAAGTAATTTAATGAAAACGGAACAATAAAACTAGACGCCATTTCTTTATTGTTAAACGCTAAGTAAGCCGTGTCCCACGAGAATTAAACCACATTACATTTACTATCGACACAACCTTTAACACAATGGCGTAAAGTTTATTATTGTTGTGATAAGCTGTATAAGATCTTGTTGTTGTCTGGCAATGCGATCTGCGGTCGATCTCCTCCTTATGTGTGGGTGATATGGTTGAATTTTAAATGGTGTTTTTAAGTGTAACTTTGCGGAGTCATAGCCCACTTTTGTTTAGCTTATGCTGTAATGGCGATGACACGCCGCCTCCTTTCTTTGCTAATTAATTTGCTCGGCTTAGAGAAATCCATGGGAGTTGTTTGAGTTATTTTTTTCTATGAGTTATTGCTTTTATGGCGACGCCAAGGGCTGTGAACGTTCTAAGAGGTTTATGTAATTTGTTAGGCTTCGCATGGGTTTTAGCATGATTTGGCAGTCTTTGTTTCAACAAAGGCTATGGGAGGAGATTATGTCAATGGTGTTCATCCTTGAAGTGTCATTTAAAAGTAATTATAGCGGTGCTTATTGTTCTTGTGTGAACTAATATTTGTAAGGCTATACTACTACGGGCTGTTATGTTTTAAATGAAGTAGAAGTCGCTTACCGAGAAACGAAATCAAATCTGTATGCTCTTTCTTTAAAGTTATCTTTTAGGGCTAACACAACTATACAGCACCCAGTACAAACATTATGTTAAAATTATTCTTTTAAATTAAAAACATAACTGGCGAAATTTGGGTGTACTTTATGTACACCTCTGCCTACCCCTTCGGGGGAAAAAGGCGTAATGTGATTATGTAATTTTTAAATATTTTTGTGATTGACCAACTTCACGTCTAGTATAAAAGAAAGAAATATTTATATACATACATTGAGCTGGATTTAAGATGAATATGAATGAAAATATATAAACAGTGAAACATCCACAAATGCAACTTTCTTAGAAATACTAGAAAGAGAGTGAAATTAAAATCATGTTTATTCTAATCTCTAATAGGAAACATCGTATGCTTGTCACTTGCGTTATTAGTATCGTATTACTTATACGATAATCACGCGCAGCTTCTAAGAGAAATCTAAGTATTCAAGTCGAGCTAAGTTAATGGTGTATTAGTAAATCATGAGTGGTCATGTATTATCTGTGTCAATGTATTAACCGGCCCCCTCTTTGTTAACTGAATATCAAACGCAATATTTACGAAGTGGATAATTTTAATTAGGTTTTTAAGAGAAATGCTTGGAAGCGATATGGGGTTTGGTATTGACACCGACGAATGGCCCGACCATATAATATAAAATACGCAAAATATGAATTAACATGTATCCTCGGGGATAACGGTGTTTACCTATGTATACCGTATAATGTAACAGTGTATGTATTTTACTAGTTAGTATTTGAGTTAATGAAATTAAGATAATAAGACACGCAATGTAATTAATTAATGTTTATTTAGTTTTTTTAAGACTTGGTCCAAATATCTCTTCTATATCATCTTTCTCACCTCTTAGGAAGAGTCCTAGATAGATGAGAAACTGTGGTCAGTGCACCACAGTTTTAATTAGACTATAATCCAAGTGACGTCAAAGCCGTGTACTCATTTCTAAGATTCTCATTTCCACGCACAATTAGTTTCTTAATCACAAATCTTACACAAGGGCTAATGTCGACAAACCAAGGTATTCATAATTATGTGCATCATATCTGATGAAACTTAAACTTCGTAATCGACGTAAAATAGGATTAAAGTTAGCTTAAATCAGACCTTGGTATTCAAATAATGAGCCTAATAGATTTATGATTGGAGATTCTCGAAGCGTGAATAACGTATTCGGGTTAACGATTTAGTGATGAAGTATGAATGAATGACTTTCAATAATAATTAGGTCAATGACTTTGTTCAATAGATGTACGAGAACATGAAAAATAGTGAAAATTTGACGGTTGTATTAGCTGTATAAGTTTCAAATATGGTTCTAATTTTCATGATGACATGTTCAGGGTAACAAGTTGCAGCCTGATAAGCTACAATAGTGATATTAGAGTTGTGTTACCAAGATCAACTACAATAATTACTTTACTTACTACACATGGTAGCTATATAGAAATGTGAGTTATAATTTCGATAAGAAAAATAATAATAGACATAATAACATAATATAATAACAGACACGAATTCTATATATTAGAAATTGAAGGTTCAGTTGTTTTGCCTGTTATCAAGTAGAAGGTGCGTTTTGCAAACATACAGATCGGTTCAGTAATATAGGAATCAAACCCGCTAGCGCACCGCAGCCGCCTTAAGACAGTTGCACCAATCGCTAACCATGCGGATTACACCATGCTTTGATGTGAGCATTACCTGTTGATAAGGAATGTGCTCTGAATATGGCTAAAACCCCCAGACACGACTTATGGTCCACTCAATTAAGGGTAAATCACTTTGATTGCACTGTAAGTGAATTTCCTGTATTGCACGTCAGTCAACATTCTTGAAACGTATCGCACTGGTTTGACTCCCTTACACGATAATCATAGCTCGCACAGGAAGGCGTATTTTAGATCGGTTTATCTAAGTCGTAATGTAGGTTTACGATTGAGGTGACGCGCAAAGACGGTTTTGTAAGAGTTAAGTTTGGTTTCAATAGCAGTACGATTAATGTTTACAATTTGTTTTAATGCCAACAAGTCATTCGCCTCTTTACTATCCAACCTTTACAAGCTGCAATTAGCTTAACATCAAGTTTACCAATGGCACTATTTTAATAATTGTATAAAATAAATGTCACATAAATCAATGCATTTAATTAAAGTTTCTTATGATAGAGCTCTCTGTAACCTATAATACTCTTTACAAGTGTATACTTTTAAGTATAAATCATTACACTTGTAATACACGATGACTTAGCAGTAACATGCTTTTGCACGCCTACATCTTGCCGCACAGTATGTATAACATTTAATGTTTATAGCAATTCATATTCTTCTTCTTCTTATCATCGGTTGATGAGCAATTCATATTAAGAACTGTTTTAGCACAAAGCAAACACACACAACACAGAGCATGAAGACATAATATTTTCTATCCTTTAGCTTTAGATGAAACAGACTTCTTCGTCGTAAACCGCGACTGCTAAGCTTAAGTATTTAAATCCTGGTCTTCGTAAAGTGGTTTTTTTCATTTGCTAGTGTAGCGCGGAGTCTAGACTAGTACTCGGTGTGTTGTAAATACATTGTCATACGCTCACATTTTAAAACAGGCTTATAAACAATAAATTATACACCAATAACAACTTATCTATAAGTCGTAATAAAACTGTCTCTGTTTATAACAAAACCTTTGTAATAATAGTCATATTATGATATATTATACAATGTATATTGGTCAATATTCACCTGCAACTATCAATAGCGATTGAAGTATTACGCAAAACAAGCTTTAGCACTTGCGCAGTCGGCTAATTTGAGTGCTGGTCAAATGGGAGAATGTCTGGGTTTGAATTCGCGTTAAAAGTCAAAGATCAACGGAAGTTTCACTCTCAGACTTCCCCGGGGGGGTAGGGGGGTGTAGATTCCTTAGTAATAGATAGACACTAGCGAGAATGATAATATATTATTATATTATGTCGTATTAAGAACTAATGTATTGTTTTGACATTTGCGTTGCGTGTATGTGAGGTTGCTTATAGCATGGGATGACTGTCTGAATGAGTTGGAAATAAACAAGCTTAATTTGTGCAGGATCTACCTTTGCCAGTGCATCTATTCTACCCTTTAATATAGGTCGGACCATATAATAACAATTTTATAACAATGTTTTGTCTGTGGCTTTATTATTGTAGGCTCGTAGCATCATACCTCAGGTTTATATCATTTTAATTAAGATGTCAAATATTACTAACAAACCAATTGAATAACATCACACCTGGCTGACGGCTGGCAGGTTTTCTCCAGCAACAATCCTGACATACCTAACACTTTCACTGAATCCCGCTCATGGCCCCATCACATACATAAACGGTCATTTCATCGCTGTCGGACAAATTATAGTCGGTCTAAGGAAAGTTAAGGTTAAGCCTTACCTTTCCTGAGGCCGACTATAATTTAGTCAGTTGATGTTCAGCAAAGTCTTCGTCTTAACTAACTGTCTTAAGGTACATGCAATTTATTGGCCTAGTCTGGAACAAATGATAATGCAAAGCAACCATATGCAAACAAACCAATAAATAATTAAAATATGACTAAACAAAGATAAAAATATTTGGTGCTAATCGGTAAGCGAACCCGCAACTTTGCAGGGGTTTGACTCCCTGCCTATGATTCTGAATGTAATTAACTGCTATATCTTCTTCATACAAATAAAAAAAAAGGTTCTAACTTAACGTCTATGAGTACTTACTGCAAGTAACTTCATAATCCTTTTGACGACCTGATTAGCGCAGTGGCTAAGCGATTGGACTGCTGCGCTAAGGGTCGCGGGTTCGATTCCCGCACGGGGCAAAACTTTGTGCGAACCACAGATGTTTGTCCCGAGTCTGGGTGTTAGTGTATGTGATATTTCATGTTTGTGAAACGCACCCACGACACAGGAGAAAATCCTAGTGTGGGGCGACGTTTTTTAAAAAAAAAAAAAAAAAAAAAAAAAAATGTCTGTAAAGTTGTAGACATAATCTTAATGAGCCAAATAATAAACTAATTATGGTCACTATGCGACATTAACTATAGTTATGACTTGTATAATGTTCCTAATGTGTATGAAGCTACCTATTCCAATATAATACCTAAGCTACACACTGAATGGTCTATTACACGTCATATTTGATTAATAAAGTGGTCATTAAATTATGTACGGGAACATAAATCACGACGTTTTTGCCTTATTACTTATTTATCTTTGTAAGTGGCATTTGAGATGGTTACTGCAAAATGAATATATGCATATAATAGGATGTTAATTGTATTAGAACTAGGAGTATATCAAAAAGACACTGATTATAATTTTGATACATTAGTCTTCTCGCTAGTAATCTCAGAAAAACTACATTACTAAAATGATGGTTAGGTATCTACTCTACGTATTTGAAAATTAAATTGTAACACAATAGTCGTAAGCATCAAAATTTATACGAGTATGTAATGCATTTTATACATTAACTTATTTTAACCTACTTTTGTACCATCTTAGGTGTATAACTTGAGATAAGTAACTACAGACAAACAAACACAGTTTTCACTTAAAAACATTCAACAAAGCACATCCATTTTTCCATTCTTTCTCTCACAACAAACAGACATCCCACGTCTCAAAACAACCAAAAACAATAGTTTTATCCATACTGTCGACTTTCGTTTTCACCTTGGCAGAGTTACGGTAGCCCAGATGAGACTATGAGCACGTGACGGGAACTACCACAACCATGAGTTTTTCTCACGTGAACTTACTGGCGACCACGTAAAATATTATATATTTTAAATGATTCCCTGGTAACCTTGGACACGTCATAACTTGAGAATGGCTAGACCGATTTGGCAATTTTTTGATTTGAAATATTTGTGGAAGTTTAGCGAAGGTTTAAATAGTAAGAAGGCGATACAAAATTCGCTCTGGTCAGCTAGTATATTTATAATTGAAAAAATATTTTACGGAGTTGCTATCGAGTTTTACGTGAGACTAACTCATGGTTGGGTGCTGGTCGCGCTCTACATGTGAGAGACTGATAACCGACAACGAGGGTAATGCCCGCTATTTACTTTCAATCAGTTTTCAGCTTATTATCTGACGGGAGTTACTTTTTAGTTGATCTTATTAGTCTCATGTTAACTCAAGAGTTGTCTGATGAGCTGTGAGCTGATTAAGTAGTTATTAGTCTCTTTCACCTCATTAGTTTTATGTTGACAAAAATGTATATAGAAATAAAATACGTCTTTAAAATAAAGACCTCACTACTAAATTTATGTAGCACGATCCTAAAGTTCCACTTCCTCTAATTCAAACGATAACATAACAGAGATAGCTCGCTGTTATCAACCTCACAATATAACAATCTAGTACCAACCATCTCAACTGGAGTATTATCGTGAAGTAAATCGTTTTAAACAAAATCACCGAGAGAAAGCAGGGAAAGCGGCCGAACTCTGTTTGTAATTAAGCGAATAATTTTGTCATAAAAATAACTATTTAACTTTAGTTACGTGCTTTATGGGATTATGCTTTGTGGTATAATGCTGTGGGATTGCTATTTATTTGTATTGCTTTGAAATTGTATTTCGAGATCAAATTCTTGGCTGTGGTAGAGTCGCAGAGTCTAAGTTAAATATTTTTAATTTCAGAAGATTCTATTGACGCACTTTAATTAACTTTTATATGTATCTTTTGTAGAATTTTCTTTTGATAATGCTTGTGCATATTATATTTTAATATTATTTAGGTTGAAAAGTGAGTGAACTACAAAGTTCAAGACAGTAAAAGATTATTTCTAGTAAATGAATTACATCCGTTGAAAATAAGGCAATTAAACGTAGGCTGCAAACCTCAATACTTTCCATCCGCTCTTTCCTGCGAGTATAAAGTTCCAAACTCCACATAATAAACCCATTCATAAAATTCTACTTTTACTTAACCTAATTTTTTACTAAAAAACAACAATAAAATCGCATTGCTCTATCTTTTTATGTGAACATATAAGTACTTACATAACGAATGCCTCGCCAGCACAGCGGCCACTAGCACGAACAAATATCTCTTGGTATACATCTTGAACCACATCACTTACACACGTACCATTTTAACACTAGTCACGCACTAATTCTACCCTCACTGGCTCATCGTTCACCTGGAAAGAAAGAAATAATGTTAAGCAACAATATAATCATATAATAATTATGTAAGCAACCTGTTTATTAGTACAACTTGTCTTGACTAAAATATGTAACTCATTTTTATTTACAGCACCTTCGTGTGTTGCGCGTTGATGTCTTTTATTCGACGGAAACGCATTGTATTTAGATAACTGCAAAATATCGCGTATCTTATAAACCTAAGAAAGGCTTCTTCTAACGTTATATTATCAAAGAACTTTAAGCTTTTATATATTGTATTTAGATTATTTATTTAAATGCAGTTTAGCGAAGTCAGAAGTGACGCATACATTTCAACGGTATATTTTATTTTAAGTTAAATTTGAGCATAATGTACCAAACTGTTCTTCTTTCCCAAAACTTACTTAGGTGACATTAAGGCACGATTTAATGTTGTTAACTCTACTTAAGCTCCAAGTGTAGTCATTAGAATATTATGTAGAGCCGCGAAAGTAAGTGCAGCACAGCCTCCAGGTTATAAACGCGGCGTACCGTTACCAACTGTACGTGGGAGCAGACGCGCGGCCAGCCTCCCTCTGGGATGGAAGATGTTATCTGACGATGTGAGCCCCATTAGGTGACACTTAATATCTCACATGAGAGTTTTTTTCTTGTTCAGATTTAACATTTATTTTTTTATTTACATTACAATAATGATAGTTGGCTAATTGTTGCCTTAATTGATGATTGGTGCAGTAGCTAAGCGATTAGATTGCTACGCTAGGTTGCGGGCTCGATTCCCGCACGGGAAGTAAAAAAGTAAATTTATGCGATCCGCAGATGTTTGTCCCGAGCCTGGGTGTTTGTGTATGGAATTTTTCATGTTTTTGACACGCACCCACGATACAGGAGAAATCCTTAGTGGGGACGACGTTTTTTTAAAAAGAGAAAAAAATAAGACTTACTATTTTCAAAATATAACATTACGCTCACCTACATATGTATTCCCCGAAGGAGTAGGCAGAGGTGTTTCTATAGAACACCCACATTTTGCTAGTTATGTTATAGGTCCCAATGTAATAGGCGGCTAGAACTACTATTTTGATTATCAAAAATATACCCTAGCCTTAACAATACAGTATCCCAATGAATTAAGATTTACCTGAGAAACTTGTACGTCTAACACGACGCGGTGCCCGAGGGAGCTCCGGCCTAACGGCGCGCGCAGCGGTACTGCGGCTGCGCGCTGCGGTTCATTGGGGATTAATTACAATATAAGTGAGATGCTCGGTACAGCGCCGGCGGCGGGTAGATGGCCGGGTGAACTGCGACTGATCGGTATATAATCGCGAACTAAATATGATTGGAGCTAGATTGTTATTGTAAATGATTAAATGTTTACTTTCTTATAAGCGATTTTCTTCTTATCGTGTCGATGAACAACCTGGTGTCAAAGAGAGCCACTGCTGTGCACGAGGTCTTGGGTTTCGAATTCCGGGTCGGGCAGTGGTATTGGGATTTTTCCATTAGGTAATTCTAGCAGCGCGGAGTCTGGATTTGTTTACGGTTGATGGTAATAGACTCGCCCCTTCATAACTGGCAAAATGTGGGTGTACTATTATAAACCTCTGCCTACCCCTTCAGGGAATACAGGTGTGATGTTATGTTATATAATATTTACGGAAATATATGATTATTATGTAAGGCTAATTAACTTCTTAAGTACTTAATTACTGTCCAATACGACAGCTTCATAAGGTTCGTTAATTAATTCTTTGCGTTTCAGTCTTGTAAGAGCGTGTCTCCAGTTAATACAGTCACATCCGTTTCTCACTAACGAGACAGTTAAATGGATACTAACTTGACTAACTAGAGAGTTAATTTAATGTAGAGTTGTATTTTATTAGTGTTGATACATGTGTAGCCTGTAGGTTTAATCTCTGCTCAATCAGTTGTGTAATAGTTAAGTGCTAACCGCATACGATTTACCTCGATTTTAAGGAAAAAAACTAAAGTTAATTTTTACGAAAAGTTTTATTTTTAGTGACTTTAATATAGCACTAACACATGCATACGCATAGACATTAAAGTAAAACTATACATCGGTGTTTATCGCAATTTTATTTTGCTCTTTGGTCCCAGCGTTTCTAATTTTTCACAGCATTCATTGTCACGGGCAGACTGAGATGTTATATAATGATTTTTATTTATTAACTCCTTATTTATATCTATACGAGAACAGGCCTTTGCCCTGTTATGGGACAGTTATAAGCTGTTATTATGTATATATAACATAACATAACATCACGCCTGTATTCCCCGAAGGAGTAGGCAGAGGTGCACATATAGTACACCCACATTTCGCCAGTTATGTTTTAGGTCCCAATTTATGTATATATATAACTCCTTATTATGTTTTTTTGTATTCTTAAAAGTCACATAAAATAATAGCTCATATCATGACGAAAAGACACGTGTCGGCCGCACGGACAGTATCGTCACTCATAGAGACACTTTTAATGCACCAAAAACTTGTTATTCTTCTACTAACCCAAATCTGACATACTCATCTTTGTAAAAGTAAAATCCAAGCACTTTGAACCTTATTATGTGTACATAAGCTATATTTTATTTTGAGATGTTAAGCTAATACTATTACTTTATTACAATCGACTCTACATGTTCGAGGTAATTTGTAGCGGAAATGATTGCGCGCGCATTTGTTTCACAAAATGTTACTTCTAGAATAATACGATGGGAATTAGTTATTTAATTCATATATTTTAGGGTTCTGTGGAATGTAATTGGATTAGGTTTGTGACGTCATTGTAGACTCGACAGCAATGTTATGTAAGGCAATAGAAAATTTCCTTTGAATTAATTTATTTAATGAGTGAAATCTTTACCTTTTGCTTTTAAAAATAAACAATGAAATCAATAAATAAGTATTTTAACTTAGTCGACTTAGTTCGTATAAAGTGATACGACTAAATAAATTATAATAGTTATAGTCTGCTAAATGATTAAACACCTGCTTATAGACATTTACTCTCAGACTAAATACAGCATCACACATCTGACTACACCTCCAAAGAAAATAATAAAAATACGCTTTATTTTCAAGTCCACTACGGAACTTCACTCATCGACAACAATTATTCAACAAAAAAGTAATACTAACAGACTTACGCAAGTCAACCAATTAATTATTCACGTATCGCACTAACTGTGCTTACTGTGCAGTAATAACTATGCCCAGGCCACATTACACCCGTCTGTGCAATTTATCCTCTCAAATGTTACTATTTTAACATTGAATAAATTACGTATTTTCTTTCAACTGTTTCGTAACCAATTTTCTCTTTAATCAATGGTCGTTTTATGTGGCTTGACTTATGTAGATTTTATTTTAATATATTTTATTCACTGCCTAGTTGGTCTAGTAGTTACTAAGCGCGACTGCTAAGCTCCTGGGTTGGATTCAAAATGTTATTGCGTTTTCCATTTGGTAATTCTCAATAACATCATGGAGTTGGAAATTGCCCGGTTGATGGCACTTTGCTCACCCCCTATTACATTGGGACCCTTATCATAACTATATGTGTATAGTACACCCATATTTCGCCAGTTTACCTAACCTTCGGGGAATACAGGCGTGATGTAATGCTTTTATACATTTAATTCAATTTTAATTATAGTGTTTTAAACATATCTCCGTTTCTTGCCTTAAGACTTATATACCGCAATACGTAATCCGCCTCAAAAGACCTGAGTTTTAATTTACGTTCCTAAACTCCCAGTTATTATGCTGTCTTAGTAATAAGTTAGTATACAAGTTACATAATAATTATATGATTATTATCTGTATTTTAGCTAACAGTGTTAACACTCAACTGATCTTAAATAAGTATTAAATTGTCCAACACAGAAATCTAAACACTCGTAAAACAAAACTTCTGTTTTCTTTTTATGATTACTTCCGTTTGAGTCTAATACCAAATCACTTTTAGCCTATACAACCTATGGTAATGCCTAGTATTTCAAACCTCATCAACATACAAGTATGTATACGTATATAATTTGAAGAAAACCCGATCAAATAATACCGGTAAAAGTACATAAAGCTGTCACATTAACTATGTGTGTACAGTATCAGCCTCAAGTGTAGACGAAGACAAATTACTATACAGTACACACACGTAAACATACATACATGTATATTTATTATAAAATGTTATTCTCGTTATCGATGCACTTTATACGACCGAGTTTCTAAATGTCGCATAAACATTGCAATAGTCGATTTATATTAAACTTTTACTAATCTAACGCTTTCTTTATTCATTAGTTTTTATATAACATTCAATAATACTACACATTTCTATGAAGAAAATAAATATTTAAATATGCTTTCTATCCACCATGCAGGTTGTATGTACGTGAATGAAAGGATTCTCCAATTCAAATCATCGTATCGACATCAAAAACATCCTATAGTAATAATTATAATCTAGATATTCTAATTTCTAGATTTTGGATCTTGACTGATCGCTATATTGTAAGTATTTCGATTATTTACAATATTAATATACTATTTTATTAGTCAACTATATAAGTAAGGCATTATTCAGTCTATTGGACATAAATGTATTTAAATTAGTTATCTCCTACTTCAGTTAGCACCTGCTACTGTAATGAGAATCCTACTTACACAGTCAATGCTACATATTTAATGATGCTCTACAAGAGCAAGCTATTACCAGTAAATGCATTTCGATAAATGTAATAACTTGAAAGATGGAGAGTTTAGATGCTTTTACTGCTAGAAAATAATCTGCGAGTGAAGCCACGGGGAAAGCTTAGCCATTTAGTGATTATACTCGAAATACGACAGCACATTGTAAGTTTTTGGGTTCAATCTCAGGTAAAGCAAAATTATTGGGCTCTATTTGTACCATTTAGTAGCCCAAACATATCTGTTTTATCCTTAATTTAATGTTGATCACATTACTTTATGTCATTACTTTAAATGATTATGTTTAATTAATTGCAAGTCACAGATTAACTGTAATTAACATCATCATTAGTCATCTAAATTAAACGCTTTTCATGATGAGTCTATAAAAGTTACAAAGTAGGTATCTAAGAGGAAGAACTAGATCAAGCATCACCATAATTATAAATCTATTTTCTCCTCGTATACTAAAAAGACAAAAATGACGTCAAAAAGTGTAGTCTATTTGCCGACAAGTCAAAAAGGAAAAGAAAAATATAATACTCCTTACTACCTCGTTGGTCTTGTGCTCGCTAAGCGCGACTGCTGACCATGAGGTCCTAGGTTCAAATACCAGGTCAGGCAAAGTGTTGCTAGTTTTTAGTCTCAGTAGCAGCACAGAAATTGACATTGTGCCACATTGTGACCTATAACAATATAGGGTGCGAAACTTGGGTGCACTATCTCTAGATACACCTCTGCCTGCCCTTTCAAAGAATGCATATCTGATGTAATGTTATGTTTCACACACATTAAAACTATCTTAACACTACCAAAGCTGAACATCAAACTCAACCTAAAAGCTCGGCAGCCATGTTTACGAGTACTAAGTTAATAGGACTGCCTCGTCTTAATATTAATTAAACAATCTTTGATAATTTTCACATTTATATCAGTAAGAAAAATATATTTCTGTATGGTACCTACATTTCCTAGACAAACTTGCCCACAAATTGATGAATTCTAATTTGTCATTTTCGATAACATAGCTTGGTTATGAGCAATTGTTTCTAACAGTCAATATATAAATAGTTCGTTTTTACGGTACAACTTAATTGAAAGAACTAACTAGACAGCCGACGCAGTGTTTGATAGATACATCGCTTTGCTCCGAGCCTCAGGAAATGGCCAGCGAAATATGTTGTTGCATATTTCTTGTGAAGACATGCAGTCGTTAGCTTTAACATTTTAATTACAGATAACATCTCTTGGTACAGTTAGAGGTGAACACATTACTGGCTGACTTGTGGCTCTATGCACATTACGCATGATACTAACATACTACACTTGATAAAATAAAAACTATTTGCACGTGTAGCGGACATTATTATTAAATTAAAACATATATTGTAACGCAATTTTATTCTGAAGTTTTTCAATTTTTTATTTAAAATGTGTCGTATACAAATATCGTGTTTTTACCTATAATAAAAGGATAATACCCAAATTTAATGTAAAGACCAACTAATATAAAAGCTTCAACTCACCCCTTTCCTAAATGCGCATCCAAAATAAATTCGCAAAACACAATCACGTTGCACTATCAATAAATTTGACATAAAATTTCCGCGCGACAGAAAGCGTCAAATCTTTGAATTTGGAACGCGCGCACGTCACTCCTCGGCGTCGAACGGAACGCGACTGGGTTGGTGAACTCCCGCGCAACAAAACCAATATGTCTGATGTAACTTTTGAATGTCATATTAGCGCGAATTTTATGTAATGGATGAAAGGTGAAGATGTGCGCTCGGAATGTTTGGAGGATGTTATTGGAAGCTACGAGCGAGAGAAGACTTTAGGAATTACATTTGGAAAGCATTATAGGACTTCACGGTTTCATTATTTTGGTTCCTTCACGTTGCTTTTTAAAAGTAGTCCGATACACATAATGCCAAAGTCTACATAACTTTTACCCGTTTAATGTACTTTGGAATTATGTATGAAATCAGCAACAGCATTAAACACATAGAAAAGCAATATTTTTATAATTTCAGGGTTAAACAGATATCTCAAAATGCATTCGGTGCTCTTTGGACGTCAACCTCTTCATCACGACATGACTAATTTCCACCTGACTATAACCTTAATAGGAAGAAGATGCTACACAAGTTAATAAATCAATACATTGAACCACTAGGTAGGTAAGCATTATTTAACATCCCAAAAACTGATACATTTTAATATATTAAAAAAATAACTTTTACTTTAAAATATCTCAAACATCAAAATTATTGCGACACGAAAAAAAGAAAGGCGTTTGACAAAATACAGTAGAATACTCGTACGTTACACGTAACGTGTGGGTAGTCTAGCACTCTTATAAATTATAATAATTGAAATATTGACACAATAGTGGCTATATAACCTTTCAAGTTACTTTTATGTGAATCGACAATCATTTGTGAATATAATTGGAAACATTTATAACATATAGCAGATATGTTGCAGTATTTAAAGTTGTGGTCGATCCCCAAGATAAACAAAAGAACATTATTTGTTTTAAAATTCTTCTAGTTGCAGTCAATTTAAGTATTAGGTAGGTACGAACTACTCCATAATCTGCATGAGCAACAAACAAATATATTATGTGTGATACGCAAATATTAGTTCGGCTCTGATTGTTGCGCATTTTCCATATCATGCAGATGGCACCCACACGACCCACGTTCGTATTCTATTTTGTCGTGATAAAATACGTTTTTTTAGGTTACAGTCTCATGTAAATAGTATTTCTGATTTGTTATAAATTTTTATCACCCATAACCTAGGTTACCTAACTATTAATTATTTTAATACTATCTTTATATTCTAGTTTAACATAAATGTAAATAAAACCACAAGTTAATTATCCTCAGATCATAAAAGTGGATCGTAACAAACTCTCCGATACGTAACCAGCCACAAACACTAATCTCAACGCACTCAATTAAATCTTAACTGATTTGCGAAACAGTGACTTTTAGCAGCTTAACTTAATTTTCGTATACGTACGAGGATAACTGGTAGGTAAACACAAAATAAGAGTTAATTTTAAATAATTAACGGATAACTTTCATGATCTAAAATATCACTTAATCACACATGGTACCCATAGTTTTCATGACCTTATTGACGTTGTAGCTACGCAATTGGACAGCTGTGCTAAGGGTTACGGGTGCGATATCCGCAGGACATAAAAATTTGTTTGATCAATGAAAAAAATAGTTAGTGATAGGCAGGCATCTTGTTACAAAAGATAAACTTATTTTTAACTATAATACCCTATTTTAGGCGTCGACCAGACAGAAAGAACTCGACTTTTCTAATTACATGTAAAACATGAAACGTGGACACTGCGGGCAGAGCTAGGTACGCATTTGACGCAATATTTTCGAGTCTGGCTTCCCCATATCAATTAAAAATGATATTTTTATTCCCACAAAATTATCTGTACCATGGGTTTTATATGTATTTTAGAGAATATAAATATCACATACACAAACTTAAAATTCAGTAAAAAAATCTTTAGATCTTAAACACATTTGCACGTGCAGAAATCGAACACTCTACTTTAGCACAGCAGTTCAATGACCTTATTAACATGCTGCGTTTTTCAATTAATTTCCACTCTCATTTATCAATTAGCTTAATTATTAAAAGTGACATGTATTCACACTAACTCTCCCTCTTTTAGGTAAAAACTTTAAATTCATAATCTCACATAGAATAAGTCACACCATCTATTCTGCTGTCATTGTACTGACATTAAAAAGAAGACGGTGTAATGTTTCAGAGAATAATTTTCATTATTGTTGTTTTGACGTGTTAATAGGTACAACGATGTTGGGTAACGTTGTTATTTTCACTCAACTGGCACAGCGTTAAACAAAGAGACTGAACATTTAGAACATGATATAAACATAATTATTGTGTCTGAAGAACCAGACAGTCATTTACTAAAGCACTCGGTCAACTCAATACTTGACATCACATCAGCTTATTGCAATCCACTGCTGGACGTATGCCTCAAACTCAATATTTAACGACCTTTTATTTGTTTAAAAAACAGCTCGGTACTCTAGGGATTTCACCTGTGTGTATGTATATAAAATACCATGAACGACGAGGATGGTGGAACTGATCAGAGATCAGGTAAGGGACCTACAGCTTAAGTCTTCTCTGAGGCACTCAGAGGTCTCCATTTATAAAGACAGGTCACCCATTCGGAGATTGACGTTAGCAAGCGTTACTTGCTTGATGGACAAATAAAGTTAAGGAAAATAACAAAGAACCAAGTAAGAAAGAGATGTGTAATTATATTTTTCATGATGATTCACTTTCACCCGCCCTTTGGTAACGTACGCTCATTAGAAAGCGGGCGGGTCGCGTCGCACGCGCATATTTGCCCAACTTTATACTTAAAGTCACGATAATGCGTTTTATTACGATTTAATGTTCGTGCAATACATGCGCGGTCGTGCGGCTTTGACTGAGATTTCACATTTCTTATTTACAGTTATACACATTTACTTGCTTGTGTTTGTTAATTAAAGCTTATATGCATCCATACTACCTTACGTATGCCAATTTAATTATGAAAAGCCAAGACTAATACCAAGAAACTTTAAAAATAGAATTGTAAGTCCCAAAGAGGTAAGAAGAGGTATTCTCTTTCACTATCGGTTTATGCGGAAAATTAATGTTAGATAAAATACTAATGTACAAACCTCATGTAAAATATGTTTCGTAATTCTGTCGTCTTTTATATAAATATAATAAGTATGTTTTGACTAGCATAATTCTTATGCATACCTACAAAAATATTAAAAAATGTGTATGCAAATACATCGTCCGGTCATTATAAAATAAAAAAGTCAAACGTCAGAAATTTGCACAAAATAAAAAAATTTTACTGTTTGCATATATTGTAATGACTTAAATATTTAAAGAAGTTTATAATGTAATCAAATCTTAAGCAATAACTTACGTTAGACGAACTTTTCACAAATTTTATACTTCCACTGCATCAAGTTCTAAACATGGGGTGAAAACATTTTTTTTCGACTCAAACCCCGAACCTCCAGCGCAGCAGTCCAATCTCATAGCTATTGCTCCAACCATATCTTCGTCATAATTACTTAGTCGTAGAAGACTTTCCATAGATATCAAGCTGACAATACACTGATCTATAAATAAAACTAGTACAATAAACAACGCGTGTACACTGTACACGCAACATACACCAAAACAATACCGTTTCCCAACGCATCGCAAAAACATCAAATTAATGAAACTGCACTATCAACGTTAAACATAGTATGCAGGTTAATAGTCACACCTTATTGGCTGTTCAACCTAATGCACAGGGCCATGAACCATGAACTCTTAAAGCAGGACAGTGTACGATGTGTAAGCGAGACACCGCATTACCCTCCACGTAGCGGCGTCTTGCTTCCACATCGCGAACGGCCCTGCTTTAAGAGTTCATGGTAAGAAGGCTGTAATTTCTATTTCGGTGGCCAAAGCTTGATCACGCTAACGTATATCATCCTTATATATACACGCGATGTCTTTTTGTCCGTTCGTTTGCGTGTTACTTGAGAAACACTTGCTTTTTGTTATTTGTTAAACTAGCTTGTTATACATAATATAGGTAATTACATAAATATAATGTAGTAATGCAAGGGTGGCGCGAAACAAAATGTAATTCGTAATTGTTGTTAGAACTAAAAATGAACAAAGTATAATAATAATAAATATGTTTACAACGTATAAGTAGGGCGAAATGCACTTTTCTTTTTAAAGTATTTTACTGACATTATTTTACTGCATTCTCATGTCATCATGACCTACGCTGTCTACAGACTGTTGAAATGCTCTTGACGGATAAGTATCTCTGAGTTAAGTGTGAAGTGGTAACTTGCTTATACATAACTTAGGCTGCTCTGTCATCATGTTTATTCCAACAAATTTAACGGTAGCACAAGTAACATTGATTGTATTATTTACTACCAACTTGTATAGAAACAAAGAAAGTCTAGGCAGTATTAAGAATGTAGCTTTTTTATTAAACTTTCCGTGTAAAATAATTTCTTCGCATACCTCTGTGATTATGAAACTGCAGGGTTTCTTACAAATTATAGAATTTATCATAATAGAAACCACTTTACATTTTTCTTAATGTTAACATAACTTACCACAAGCATTATTTTAATTAAACAGCGTACCAGTTTAAAAATCATATTTCACTTAATTCAAAAGACGTTAAAATTTTCTTTCCTTTAAAAATAAAGGTCCTTCCATAGCTCTACCTAGGTGACGTCACAGTAGGCCCACCAGAAAGTGTTACATCAAACGTACTTACCAGTGAAGTTATCAGGTAGGAAGCGGTGGACAATTTCACGGGCCGCGACGTCCCAGCCCGTAATATTGAGTTACTACATATTCTTGACGATATGTCTTTATTGTGCATATCGGGTGTGTACAACATTACACAGAGCTGCGGGTTCTGATGTCTATTCATTTGACATCTTTTCCTAAAGTCGAAGAGTCCTAATATCATTGCGGTTATCAGGGGTGATGATAGCAGTCCAAGAGACATACAAAAAAATCAAACCCATGACGCTGGCATATTAATTTTGTGACGTTACAGATATCAGTATGCTACCTGCAGTTTATTGCAAGAAACAAATCATTTTATTTATAAAAAAGACTACGTATTTGCAAATATATAAAACGTTTTTTTTAAGTTCAAACTATGTTCATGCGCATGTCCGCAAACAACAGTTCTCGTAGTAACAACTCTATACAAATACATAACATCATAAACTCACGCGGACTTTGCGCATGCGTAACACGTATTTTATACCACATTACAGGCAAATTCACAAGATTTACTAAGTATTAACTGTAACTATATGTTATGTTGTTGTTATTATATTATATGTTATCACTTGTTGGAATCAAACTCGCGTCCCAGAGTTAATCGGGTATCAGTGCGTTAACTTCTCCATCTAATTTTCTCACCTATGAGATCACCTTTGAAATAGAGTAGGTAAACAAAACAAACAGTTGTTTAAGTTTGATTCCAACTAAGGATAAATAAAAATCTCTTTATTAAAAAAAGCTTGATGCAAAGTGCCAAGTATAAAAAATTAAACAATACATATTAATCAGCTATTTTATTATAAAATTTATCTTTTTTGCCGCGAACTCATAAGAGTGGGTCTTCTAAACTCCACTGTCACGTGGCAGCACACATTGCATACTAGAATTACGCTCAATCGTATCTTCTTTTCCTATATTTGTACAAAACAAGCCATTCTGCATCGCGATCGTTTGTGAATACGAATGGCGTAACCGCAGTGTGACTTAGAATGCTTTCTTTTTCTTTTATTGCCATTTCGCGAATAGAATATAAATTAGGATATCAATAACTAAGAGATAATAAATGAAATGGGTATTCTGTCTCGATGTCGCAAATTAATTGCAAAAAAGGAAATTTTAAAGTAAAAAAAATTCAATTTAAAATAAGTACCTACCTAGTAGGTAGTACCTACTAATAGTATCATATTTACTTTAGATAATCCTCAAAAAAATTAACCCTTTATTGAATCTAATCACAGCTGGTGAGAAGAAACGCCATGTTATAACATTGCAATAGCCTCACCACCTAGAACAAGGGGTTTATTTTAATTATATCGATACAATTATAACCGTGGTCCGTGGTCTCTGCCTACCCCTGGAAAATAGACGTGTCTTTATGTATGTAAGCACCATTTTGGCATTTATATATGGTACATAAAACGCAACATCATCATCCTTATCAATAGCCGGAAGAGGTCCACTGTTGAACAAAGGCCTCCCCCTTAGGTAAAGTGCATGCACTATGGGAATTTTATGAAAGCTTTCAAGAAAATAGGTTAAATGCATATAATAGTAATAGGTACGTGAAGATGTTTCCCAACATTCACAGTTTTAAATGTCTTCTGTTACAAAACCCAGCGTCGTAGCACTGTACATGTACAGAATAGGTGTCCCAACGTACTTCATGCTCGGCACTTCTCTAGATGCTATCAGTGTAATATAATATATGTGTATGATACTATGATAAGTGATGTGCGTGCTGTAATCACAGCTTGGTAATATAATCATGGCTGGGGTTTTGTGTATGTGATTATTCAGGTTTGTGAAATCACGGTACAGGAGAAATCCTTAGTGTGGGACGAAGATTAAAAAAAAAAAGATTCATATTTTAACAAATTGCTTGCTGCTTTAAGGTATCACAACAGGAAAATAAGGTATAAGACGGGATTTAAGTTTTAGTATACAAGTTCAGCATTAGACGCAGAGAGATAGACTGTTGCGTAGCTGACATTACTTGTGTCTCTAATGGTCTCTATCTACGAACATATAAGGAGAATAGTTGTTGTTAATACTTCGTCACCTATTAACTGCTTGTCGGGCATCGTTTTTAATTTGTTACAGTGGTGTGTTAGAATGACAATAAAATCACATTGATACTATCTGGACATCAGTCCACAAGTGCAGAACTTGCATACAAACCTCAAAGTTGCCATCATATATAATTATAATCTACGTACTTCAGTTACCCCACAAAAATCAATCAAAACAAACAAAAATTCGAACCTGTAAATGCCCCGTTGTTCGCTGGTAAACCACGGGACGACGAGCGACCACAAGCGACGCCGGGTGATATTATAGTGTTACGTGCCTGACGCTGCAGGGATTAACGGTACGCGATCTGTGCTATATCGGGTACTGAGGTAAATGCTGGGTTTAAGTATAACAAAGGCACAATACAATTTTATCGGTCGCAAAATTGAAAAGAGTAGGTAATCATCAAATTCTTAAAGTAATCGATTCATTGTGTGCCAAAACTCATGTCTAGTTTTTAAGACAAAGCTCCCCTTCTTTAATCCTATTTCTAAAGGAAAATGTCTAAGGATAATTGGATTTTGTCTCTCCCTAAGTATCAACATGAACAAATAGGTAGCCCAGTAACAAACGAGAATGCTCAATCTTATTTGTTTAGCAAAGAAATGTTCATACATCATCAAGCTTTGAGCATTTTATCAAATACCTTTTTTAAATTCATTTTATCTTAACTGTTTAACAACAATTTTAACGTTTTTGATACATGGCTTGTATTATTGTCATTAAAAAACTAAACTTAAATTGGTGTGTTTCGCAGCCTAAAATATCACTAGCTCAAATGCCAAATAGCTCTTCAAAGTGGTATTCGCTAGATATGAGATATTGACCAAACTACATTATGCAAATTGCAAAATCAACCAACTAGTAGCAAAATGCAAAACTAAAGATTTCACAATTCTTAAATTACTTCGTGTAAATGAAACACATTAAAAAGCTTAATAAAGTTGCTTCTAGTTTCGTGAATAAATTATGGAAATAATAAATAAAATGTCATTAAAACAGCCATGAATAACATCGCATCTTCAACACGATATATCATTGAATGCTTGTTTGGTCAATGCAATATATGTATTAATATAGTTAAGAATACAATGATTAACCGTGTTAAAGATATGTCCTATAAAAAATATAAGCTGTTAATCCGTAGTCTCTGCCTACCCTTCTGGGAAATAGACGTGACTTTGTTATGTACTCTTTAAGTTTGTGCTAAGAGTATTACTTTATTCTCATTATTAAAATAATGATTAATTAATACACATTTGAAGTTGATACGATGGTTCCGTAGGTGCATACATTGATTCCGCTGTTGTCATGACATCGAGCGCACCGCCTGCTTTTCTTATAATCTGAAATATTCGCTTTTCTTTTCTCGAAGAGCCATTACGTAACTCTGTCAAAAATTGCTTAAAACTATATATCTCTAGCAAGTAATAGCATTGTGATATAGAATGGCAAACAGTTTTACAAGTTGGTTTTATGGCGGTACAAATCAAAATGTGTAAAATACAAGACAGCTTTATGATACTGCGACTTTTGTAATCATTAAAAGTATCTCCTTTTTATTATTTTGATCTTTATCATGTTATATTGTATTTAGGCCTTAGGGTCTTCATTTCAAATTAAATAACTTCATAATAAATATTTTATAACTGTGGTAAGACCTATAATGTAAATAATATAATGATTTTTTAAACCTCACATTCGTATGCGTACATAACCCTGCCTTGAACCCCCAGAGATTTGTTAACTAAAGTAATTAAATCAATATTATAGTGTACTCGTTTTTGTATAACATTCAACCTAGATATTACGGCGACCGCAGAACGACTAACTAAGTACTGCATTTAATACTTAACCGAATATATTAACGTTTCAAGATGCAATAAATTGTAGCTTCTTTTGCAACGCGTGAACAGAATCTGCCTCGTTGTGTAACGATCCTTAATCTTGTAGTGTGAGATTTTGTTTACGATAAACTATAAATGCCGAGTTTGATATATTAGTGTGTTTTATAGCTATTTCAAATAACCGCACCCTATATAGTGCAATGTATGATTAATGGACACTTGTTATTAGGAGGTCAAATAATAACTCATCATCAGTCCTACTCGCGTGTAAAATTTAGAAATACAATTCAGATTTGAGTTATTGATTTTATTTGTAAAAATGTGGAAATTTGTTAATAAGTTTTTATTATGGTAAAATAAAACGAACAAAACTTAATCAGAATTTAGTATAATGTCTCCATTTTACGTCGTATGTTCAGTAAAATCAATACTGGAAACTTAAAATATTGATTCCAGTCTGAATTTCTGACTAAGATAAAACTACTATTCAAGAGAAATCTTAGTGTCAGGTTAATGCACTGGCATATTGACAAATACTATGAATATTCAGCATTTCCTGCCAAACAGTTCAACGGGTTAAGAGCTAAAGAATATAATATTCAGATAAATATTGCGAAATGGTTGCAAATTTCCTGACATAACCTGCACATAGAAAGTTTACGGAAAAATGTATTTAAATCTATTCAAATCCCGTTGTTAATGATAATGAGATGCCAGCATTTTTTTAATTTGCTGTTCAATGCCAGTTTAGCAATATTTAGATGCCTAATTTTGACTACTGCATAAAGTTGCTTCGTTAATCGTTGGTCTAGTGGTTGCTATAGACGACAGTTGAGCATGAGGTCCTAGGTGCGAATCCCGGTTCATGCAGTGTTATTGGGTTTTAAACTTCTAGATAGATGCTTTAATGGCATAATTATATCCTTACTAAATGTTATCCAATCTACATGTCACAATAAGCGGCGGTAGTATTCTTTAACTTTAATCGATTGTGAACTGTCAGTATTCAGTAGTTTTATGTCGAGCGGCTAAGTAGCTGCGAATTGAACTGACTTGTACTGTTAGACAGGTAAGTGCTGTCTTTTCAATAAGTTGTTATTTACACGGTCACTAGCAACGTTTGTACGTCCGTCGTAGCTGTCCGTGTTACAATGTACTGTTTTTACTAATGTAGGGTGCCACTTTGCCCGCGTATTTTTAACCCTACATTACTACTCATGTTGCGACGCACAAAGAAACTACTCATACGCCCGCGAGGCGCATCATATTGACTAATGATTTTATTCAAAACCTATAAGTATGATTGATATGTTTTGACTGTTTATATAATTGTGTATATTACTAAAAATAGAAAAACACAATTTTAATTAATATTTGTATATTTTTATTATAAAATCTTTAATGAAATAAATCATAGGAACAAATTTTAGGAACTTAGGCAATTAAACAGTCTTCTCATTAAAAATAAAAAAAAAACAACTTGAAGTATACAATTCTCTTAAAAAATAGTAAATTATGAAGTAATTAACTAAAAAAAACTAACAAAGTAACAAAAAAAATATTTTAGACGCATTCGATACATACTTGAACTTGATGTTCGCCGCAGATAGATTTTTGACACTTGGCGCACGTCATTTTGGACATCCTCTTCTTTTTAGATGTACAATATGAGCAATATCTTCTTTTTTTTGGCGGTGGTGGACCCTCATTTTCTACAGAAGAGTCATCGGAAGGTTTTTTCAGGATGACTTCGATAATATCCCGGATATTGCGCTTCAACGTAGGTGCTTCTAGCCTTTTTTGCATCCATTCAGTAGTCAACTGCGTGCTAAGTTTTTTCATAAATTGTCTACGACTTAGGGGTTTTTCATTTTTTGTTGATATGTTATGACAATATATAACAAATGAATTTACGAAAGATATATTTACCATGTCATACAAAATAGCCATTGGCCACCGGTTGGTCTTTCTAGAGCATGACATAGAGGAAGTCATTTGGTCCAATGTATCTACACCACCTTTGGTCTGGTTGTAGAACATGATCATCTCCGGCTTTCCAGTTTCATTATTTATGAGCCCTTTTTCGTCGCACGAAGATAACAAGAACACCATTTTAGCTGGTTTTGGTTTGTAGGAAACCAAAGTCAATGGGCCATCATAGGCGAACATGGATGTACCAACAGGTCGACGCCGGGTGTTTTTCATTTCTTGAGGAATTTCCCGTTTGTTAGATCTTATCGTACCAACAAGCGTGAGTTTGTATGGTTCAGCAAGTAGTGATTTAGCCAGCGATACAGACGTAAACCAGTTATCACATGTCACGTTACGATTAGTACCATGTATAGGACGGGTCAATTCCTTTACGTAGTACTCTCCCTGAGGTAATCCTCCGGTGTCGGTGGCTCTTCCAATGTATGGCAAAGCGTTAACCATATATTTAGTACCATTGTCACACATCATAGGTATTTTGATTCCGTACTTGTTGGGTTTATTCGGAATGTACATTCGAAAAGGGCACCTGCCTCGAAATCCAACCAACTGTTCATCTACTGTAAGGTAGTTTCCCGGTGTGTAGTTACACTTGCACTGCTCTATAAACATCTCCCATATCTTCCTGACTGGAATAAAGGGATCTTCTTGACGTAGGGCAGGACGCAAAGTCTTGTCATCCATTCTCAAACAACGCGTGAGAAAGTTGAAACGCTCCCTGCTCATCACAGCTAAATACCTAGACCCTGAAAAGGTGCTATCAAATAGCTCAGTTGCAGTTAGGTGGTTATCTTTCATTGCAGCAGTTAGCGTCAAAATACCAAAATAGGCTCTAATTTCTATGGAGCATGTATCTCTGCAGGTAGCGTGGGTATTTCCAGTAGGTCTTTTTCTAGATATTTCCACATTTGTCCACTTCACTATCTCACCAACAATGTCTTCCGTCATGAATAAATCAAAACACAAACTAGGCTCAAAGATATTTCTACACATCCTAGTAGGGCCTCTAGAAGTGTGCACAATGTTTCTAGCAGTGGTTCTACCTCGACTTTCACCTTTAGAAGTAGACCAACAGTGCTGGTTTTTGCCCTTCAATGTTCGACGCGCCGGGACAAGGATACGGTGATCAGAACTGGATCGCTCCAAACTCTCGCTATTTTCTGGGACAAAAGATGGCACAGATTCTTCAGCTCGTATGTCACTGGAGTTTTCTATAGTTTCATCTTCTATGTATCCTTCTTCTACATCGTCCTGAGCATCTTCATCGCTTACGTGATCTTCAATTTCAGAGTCATCTCCCGAAAAGTTATCATCACTGGTATGGTCGCTTTCTTCTAGCCAATTAGCTATTATATCATCCATAACTCTTCTATTACTAGTCATGATGTCATGAAAAAAAAGATAAAACACACCGGTACTAAATAATAACGCAAAAAAAACATTAACAAAATAATTTGATTAATAGCGCAAAACTTACATACAAGCTACTCATACGTCTTTGGAGCGCCAAGGGTAGTAATATCAAAAAAACTATAACACTTACCGTAACGTAACCACCGTCCTGCGATACGTGCTGGCGATGACTGAGATGTCCTTGAACGTGAATGCCATACGCGCGAAGGATAAAAAGAGAGAGCAATATATCAAAAACGCGGGCGCCTCTGCGACGTAGAGTAGTAATCTAGGGTTAATAAAGTACCTAACCTTACCCTATTTATTTTTATGAAGTTTAAAAAATACAGCTACTCATAATAGTAGTTGTGGGTAATAGTGTCACATGACGAGTTAGTAAAGCGTCGAGGCCTACCATACTATCATTCTATCCTTTGAGCTATTTCCTTAACAAAAATCTAAGGATATTTAACAAAATTGCATGCACGTAATGCAATAACATGGTCTAAAATTGCGACAAACCTAATTTAGTTTGGATTATATAATCATCAAAACAGTAGGAACATACATAGCAATTAGCCGGGTAGGTCTTTGTTAGGTATTTGATAATTTTAAATCGAGAATCAAACTCACGAACGCACTTGGTGCAGCACCCAATTTTTGTACATCAACTCCATGTACTACTTATTCATTCGCCTTGCAAAGTTTATGCGAGAATTATTCAACATCTTTATAATATACCAACGCTTGAAGAAAGTTGTGATTTGATAAACTCGTTCTAACAGCTGCCACAGTTCAACGACCTTGGCTGGAAGGATCTGATGTCGTTTTCATTGAGTAAACAATAAATTGTTCTATTTGAAAACCAGACCGCAACTTCGGGCGCTGGGAAATTAATTTCTAGAACTTTCTTTTTACAGAGCTTAATTAATTCAATATTTATAGATGCATATATATGTATGTAGGTATATACTATCATAGACAGTTTGGTAACAAAGACAAAGCATATTTGTAGGATTCAAATAACCAAAACTTACTTGAGACCTTTGGATGGGACACTGATAGTTTTGGCTCTTTGTAAGTGCCAAGAACTGTACAAATTGTTACTTCAAAATGAACACTATTTAGTTATTGCCAAACGGAATAGTGGACGAGGATCTTAATAATTGCTTTCTCTATTTAGCTTTTGGTTAATAAACTTATACTTATACCGTCTTTACAAAAATGTTCGCTAATCCCACGTAATTGATGTCCGCCCTTCACTATTTACGCATATTATTATGCTCCCATAATAATTGGATTGCGCAACCATTATCAATGCTTTCTATAGCACCCATAGTAATGCGCAGCCATGACTGATGTCTACGGAACTAATCCATCACAAGGCACACCTTAAAGCGGCAGACAGGTGCACCGTAGTTCAACGACGTTTCCCTAAAGATAGGATCTTCAGAACTGGTCTGGTAGGACTATTGTATCAAACCCGAAGGTATCACAAAGTTATCTCCAAAAAAACATCACGTGGACTTCTAAGAAGTAATTTTAAGAAATTTAGCGTTATAATTATGCCTACTAGCTAACCGGGCGAACTTTATAACGATTTTTAGTGCCATTTAAATCTTCCTTGGACATCCACAAATATTTTAAAACTAAAATTACCCATATCGGTCCAGCCGTTATGTTATGGAATCAAGGAAAATTGAAATTCCTTCTTAGATAATACAGCCTGAAATATCATCATTATAGCCAGAAGACGTCCACTGTTAAACGAAGGCCTCCCCCTTAGAGCGCCACAGTAAACGGCAGGTTGCTAATTGCATATAATTGTCTCCAAATATTTCTGGTAATGCTGTTTCGAACCCTTTGAAATAAGCTTCTGTCAAGATAAATCTCAATTATTTTACTGTTGGAACTTACCAAGTTTTTTAGCACACGGGTTAATTATGTAACGATTATAATTATCAATGCTTTCCATCCCATTGTTCTACGGTGGCTCTGGAACGCGGAACTGACAGATCTGATCATCTTCGCGCACCGTGCTCACTCGACCGGCAACATCATGAATCACTGACTTTTCTATTATTCACGAATAGCATCTAAATGTTGTTGTTTTTATTAATTATATTATTGCCTCCAAAAAACAAGGTGTCAGTTTTTTTTTTTTTTGAAAAGTCTGTTTTTCTTTAAAGCTATAATAGGCAATGCAAAAACACATCTAAATAATGCATCCAAAAAAGGTAACAAATATTTTTACCCAATAGATACTTATTACAACACTGTGTGTGTACTGGCAAAGCAATATCGAGGTGCTGCTAAATCTTGATTTAAGAAAGCAGTAGTCACTATACATTGAAGTCACAATAAAGCTCTAGTAATTAAAATAGAATTTCCTAATCTTGTCCTTAACTGGCCGCCAAGTACTTTTTCAAGCCATTGGCAAATGATTGCAAATATAGAGGCCTCTTTAAAAACGCCTTGTCACACAACAAATGATACGATTTCCACGCCCAACACCGGCCTGCTATTAAGCAGCGGCGATGCTGCAATATTATAATTGTATCCGGCGTATCCATTATCGTGTTACAACCGTGAATATTTCAACTTATGCAACAATATGGTGATTTGTAACTACTGCTATCCAATCTGGACACTGGTTTGATTGTACAGTGTCATCATCATTACCCCATTGATTACTTTTTGGTTTGAACATCATTCGTATTAGATTTGTGGATATCTTTGTGTTGTTGTCAGTCGGTTCTAACAGCCATCTTTCAGACGTTCTTATATCTGCCAAGTGTAATACAGTCTTTAAATTAAACTGTAATACCTGTTATATATTTTGTTTTGTCTTAAGATTGTCAGTAGGTATAGTAGTGTTGCAGCTAATTCGGTTACTTCTATAACATCTTCTTCTTTACTATTTTCGAAACCAAGTCCAAGATCCAAAAATTTATTTTTATAATCATCACACTTCATCTTCAATATGAAGGTTTATGGAGGTGACCAAATCACAGAATGACAAAACACTGCATCAAAATGGCTTAATGATTACGGTATCAAGTCGTTAGATAAGCTATAAATAAGTGGGAATTAGTTGGTCGTACGGGCGCGGGCGTGTCGTTATCAAAACGTTTTCCCGGATATTCCGACATTTCCATTTCCAACGCTTGCAAACCGACGCTTACTTCCCGATCGAGTTATACTGGGCAAGCCACGTGCGGGAAACTATGGTTCCGCAGTTAGGTTTACTACTGGAGATTTTTAATATGTTTCTCATAAACTTGAAACAATGTGTGATATAGGTTCAATTATTATTGATCCTCAAATATTGAGAAAAAGTGTACTTATTCCTCAAAACTCTTGTATACGGATACAAAATGTGTATTAATATGTCTATCATCCACCAAAAATGATGATAAGCTCTAAAATGTAGCTACGGCTATCCGTATTTTCATCCGTAAAGCCGTATTTTCAGAAGGATAATAACATCAACACATATTAATAGTGTGTATATTTGTACCTAAGAAAAACTTATGTTAGTACCGACAAGATAAACCCAGGTTAAATCCATTCGCCGACAGAACCCCGAACCGGTTGAAGGTCAGGAAGCGTGTCGCGGAGCACCGACATGTAAATAGCAATTTGTGATAGAAATTGTACGCTATACTTTATTGGTACACTCTAATTACGTCACGAGGACTTAATGAGCACGACGGATGTGACGATCTGTTCGCAGATAATGACTTAAATGCTAGATATTAATGTGGAATATGGATAGCATGGTAATTACAAATTGAAATTACCAATGACCACGTATCTACATAGTCACGCTTGAGAGGATTGATTTGTTATTTACATTATAATATACAAGATAATCATTACGATTCATGTTTTAGTACTGCCCCTGTTTCGGGCACAATTTTGTCACTGAAAACCATTTGTCAAAAAATCCGGAAGAGATAGGCATCGACTGAAAATGTAAACATGAAAACTGACCAAAATAACACATTCAGGAGTATTTTTTTTTATTCCTAGTCTTTTTAAGAGCCATTAGTGCTATATTAATATTATTTCGCTACGGACTCAACAAAGTAATTTAATATGAAAGAAATAGAATAAAACATTACTTGAATATAAATCATCCACAAATGTAAAATAAAACACTTTTTTAAAATGTATGTAAGTGTTACAATTATCAGTAAACCTGTTGCCTCAAATGTAGTGGTCAGACAGTTAGACACAAGTGACCGCAAGCACTGAGTACACTAGCACGTGTTACTCGAAGCCTTCTTACTTTCACTCGCGAGGATAAAGGTAGGTTTACACGAAGCTCGCACTAGTCACTCCTCAAGTAGGATAAGCGGTTTGATTACTCTGATTGTTTAGTGAATATTAATTTAAGTAGGAGCTATAATCAAAATTGATAGTTAGTTTTATTCGCTGAATCGTGGGCACGTTTGAAAACAAAATACAACTCATATAAAATTAAGTTCTTTATAATATGCTAAATTTTTTTAAAAATATTTGCTTGTTTTTATGAAAATAATACATTTTAAAAGTTGTTTTATTTTTATTATTTGATAATCATTGTTAGATAATCGACGTTGTCACTGCCGACCGAGCTTTACCATAGTAAACAAAAAAAAACTTTTTTCTAGTTAACTAATAATACCAGCGTGAACCAAGCTTTACCAATGCTTTATTTCTCTGACTATGGATGTGGCAATTATTGTAGTTAGTGGAGTGACCTCTGAAAATGATAATTAAGTACTAACAGCAATCAATAAATGTGATCGTTTGTTGTGTTATGTTGCTAAATTGTTACTCTGATGAATTAAATGATTAGAGGTTTACTGACTGGGAAGTTTTTTTTGTTTTGTTACCTGTAGTATCACCTTTTACTACTTTACTTGACCTATGCTGACATTAGCTTAGCCAATGCAGTACCTAATATTTCTCTTCTTAAATAAAGTTGTTTTTTTTTGGTATCGTTATTGTTTCTTAAGATTACAACTCAAGCGTTTATTTTTGCTCTATTCGTTATGGACAGATGTAGATTAAAAATTGATTTCAAAAAGCAAGGCGTTTCTTAATAAGTGCAAATAATTACTCACATTTGGCCAGAAAATAACAATAAATAAACACAATTATTTATTTTAAAACTAAATAATGTAGGCAAAGTATTTAAAAAATGCTTTGATTGTACTATTCAATAGGACACCTCTGCAGATATCTGGCTCAAAACTGTATTTGGTATTTTGTAGTTCACGTTAAACACAAACATTAAACTATGAAAACATGCAATGTCAAAATAAAACTTGGTTCATAAACCTCATTACGACGCTTAATATTTACTGGTCAAAACTGGTCCAATACTCGCCACACTCAACATTATAACATTCACTTTTCATTCATTATCCGAACATAAAACAACAGCGTTGCATCCGTATTACTGTGCATCTCAATGTCCATACCCATGTCATGAAACACAAACATAACATCACGCCTGTTTTCCCCAAAGGTGTAGGCAGAGGTGCATATAATAGTACACCCACATTTCGCCAGTTATGTTTTTCGGTCCTAATGTAATAAGGGGCGAGACTATTGCCATCAACCGGGCACAAATCCAGACTCCGTGCTGCTACTGAGAATTACCTAATGGAAAACCTAAACGGTTACTTTTTATCCCAGGTAATGGATACGAATGGTCATCGTGGACGCATTCGCGGTCGAAAGCTATTTTATTATAATTGTGACATTAACCATTCATATAAAATCACTTTCACACTTTGTTACTGAATCCGTTATTTAAGAGTTCTCTAATATGGTAATGGCGGATTTCTAAAATGTATAAGGTTCTTTGGCCTCCCGTTATTGATGTTTGGTGTCTGTGTTTACGTTATTATGTAAGACATTAGAGTATCGTGTCTGGTGTATATTGTTTGTTGTAGATACTAATTAGGACTTAAACTTAAAGCTATATTGCAGGTTTGTCACTAGTTGGTATATTTTAATGATTTTAGTTCAATATTGTTTTTCCTCTAGTGTCACAAAATTCAACATCACATACACAAACACCCCGACTTGGCACAAACCCGTGCGGTAATCGAACCCGCAAACCTTAGCGCAGCAGTCCTATTATACAAACACTGCGCAATCAGATCGTAATTGGCAAGTAGTCGATCATAAACGTTGTGGCATCCTAAGGGGGAGGCCTTTGTTCAACAGAGGACATCTTCCGGCTGATGATGATGATTAGTGTAATTAATTATAGTATCAGAACTTATCTAGACACTGTTTCATTCATAATCTAATTAAAAACTATTATAGGTATAAACAAACTATTCATCCAGGAAATATAAAATACATGCAAGAGTGGATTTGTTTTAACTACTAAACCTCCTAGACCGTGTGCTTTATTCAATTAAAAGAATCACCATAATGATTAACCAAACTTGTATTTAACTAAAGCATAACGCCATCTACATTTCCGTTAAGAAACTTTATCAGCGGGCATTGCAGAAGGGCACGCGGCGTATTTTAGTTCAAGTAACCTCTAATAGATGGCGTTGTTGTAAAACTTGCTAAAGAAGTACTCAACATATTATCTAGATGTCTCTGTTCCTAAGACGTGCGCGGTTAAATAGCGAAGTGTATGTCTGTAATACCATAGTATACACGCTGCTCTCAGGGAATGTGGACAAGGTAGAGAAAACATACAAACTTACATTGAATGAATCATCATCATGTTTAAAGACCTATCTAGTATGAGGGAAGTAGGTAAATTAGTAGATGCTAGTTGCAGAAGGTAAGATTGATGACTTGACCAGTAATTAAATAATTAATAAATCCACATTACAGCCAGCAGCCTCTTACGGAAGATAAATTACATAATTATGTCAAACACTTTAGGTAGTTAACCTAATGTATTTGACAATCAGCTATAACGGTAGAACTATACCTAGGTACCTAAATAAATACATGGTAATCGTAGTACAGCTAGAGTGATAAAATAAAACCAAGCGCATGTTAAATACTCGGACTATTGTATCCCGGTCTTCGTACTCTGTGCAACAAGAACAACATCAGTCCAATTAGCTGCAGGTCTAGCAGGCGCTTTATTGTATCCTTTAGGCCACAACTGAGTCACAGACTTAGTAGTCAGCTATTGTCACATGGCCTGACCTTGATTGAAGTATGTATAATATTATATTTATGTTGCAGAATTAAAACCTCCAACCCAACAAATAATACTAGTGATAACACATCGACATCTAAAGATACAAGTTTAGTGTTGGATCAAGAGTCAATGTTCTCAAAAGGCACACCCTTAATAAAACAATCAAGAAAGTTTAAATGTTTAGAAGTGTTGGACGCGAAAGAGAAACCGGGAATTATAGATTTGACTGAAAATTAAATGTAACTTTAATCCGAAGGTAAATTTTAAATAAATGTAACTAATTGAAATATTTTTATTTTATCTTCAGTCTGGATCGTGTCTATTATACGTTAAACAATTTTTAATAAGTTCGTACGAAAGTCTATTAATTTAAAAACCAGCATTTGATATTTAGTCTCAGAATTAATAATCGTTTTTAGTTCTGAAGGGTTATATTTTACAAAGGTAGATTAAAGCGATGAAAACAACCACATAACATTTTTGATCGCTTATCCAACGGATTTCAGAGTCAAAATCATTCTGGATGTTAACGAGAAAAATATGAAAAGTGAATGTTTGAGCCATCAATCTTAGTCGCGCGAGATTAATGATAATGACAAGCACGGAGGTGATCTGCGGCGGTGAGGTGACAACTGCTCCGTACATCTTGCTTGCTGACACTGTGAGATTATTTATTACAGAGATACTCTTATAAAAAATATTAGGTAGTGTATATGGAATCGTAGGAATGTAAATACTTTAATAGATGATTTTGAGATAGGTAGTTGTCGTATACCTATTATGCTGAATTTAAACATTTGTAGAAGCATTGTAATTGGCGATTTATTTGGAAGATTTTAAAACAGAGACTTGTTAAAACCAAATAACCTTAGATGGAGGAAATTGTATCTACTTGTATAAAACAACAAGGACAACAAATAAATGTTTCAAATGTAACATAATTATTCAGAATCTAGCATGTGATACCTTTATAATGAAATAAATATCTCACTCCAACAATACAGATGAAAGACGAGAAACTTCAAAAGCCCAATTCTCCAAGTTCCTCACTTAAAGCAGGTACTAATAACTTGTTCAAATTAAGAGATTTCACTTAGATCCGTTAAACGCATAATTGAAGTCTGCAAGAGAGTTTTAACGGTCGGTAATTAGATAAATTTGTGTATTCGCACGCCCTCTGTCGCCGACCGCAGCTCACAAAAATTTACTGAGTTCTCCGAAATTTTATTTGCATGGAAATTGATGTCAAGTTTTGGATACGTTTCTGGTATAGGTAGAGTCAACGTGACCTTTAGAATTAAAGACTACAATATCTATTTCATTTTTGATGCTACGATAGTTGCAACAGAAACCGATACAAAAAGAATTTGCTTTATCCCACCTATTTCGACATAAAAACAATAAGGTTAACAGTTTTATCATTAAGAAAGTAAAAAACTCTTTAGAGTTAATAAAGTAAAACAAACAGACAGACAATGTAAACGTAGGTGCGATTGCGGCTTGCGCTTGAAAGCAATTCCTTGTCCCACTGAGTGGCGCAAAGAAGCAATTAAGATGAGAAAACGCTTGTACACGCCCTGCGCTGTTCTGCCTTAAGCTGTGTCCATGATGCCGTTCTTGGAAGAGCACATTTAAGTACATGTAAGGATTTGAAGCTTTTGTTTTTGTTCGAAGTCTATGTAATATGAGTTTTTCGTTTGTGTAGAAACAACTTGATACGTAAATACCTAATGCCATGTTATGTGACCAACGTCGGTAAACAATCACTTGCAAATATTTCTGTTAATTAAATTTAAATAGAATTCCTAAACATAGCGTTGTAGTTACCATTTCATTTTATTTAAGTTAGTATCCAAGATTCAAAATCGAAACTTTGAACCCAAAATCTTGAAATTATTTTCAAACTAAGTCCTTGTTGTATGTACATTGTTCATATCTTAACTAAGTAGTTTAGTAGTAGTCATTTAAGTTGGTAACAAACTACTATTTGTTACCAACTTAAATTAGATATTAGTCCTTGATATAAGTAATTGTTTTGACCACTTCAATTTGGCAAAAACATTAGCAAACTTTCTATCAACAAGATCTGTTAGTGACAATACTTACATGCTTTGCCCTTTCTGAGTTATGTTAACTATCCCTTACATTGCAAAGCCCGCAACAATGGCCCATAAAATCCAGCCTTTCTCGAATGTGACTAGTCTTCACGTCAGTGCGTACATCCACTATGGAGCACAAAAATGTCATACCGTCGTGAGTGCTGGCTGCGGCCACTCGTTACAAGTGGTGACATGCTGAGCCACCGGAGCTTTGTCGTTCTTACCGTGAGTTGCTTTTTCATTGTTACAAAAGTGTTTCTTAGTTACTTTAAGTTTCCCGTGTTTCTTTGTTTTGAAATGTTCAATGTTTAGCCATCCGTGACTTGAAATTGTATTGTAAATGTTTCTAGTTTATCCTACTAATAACATAAATGTGGCAAGTTGATCTCATCTGTTTGGTGAAACTAAATAAAGTATACCAAGTTCAAATTAATCTCAGCTATTTAGATTCCTTAATTTTGTAACACTAAGATTGTTTTATGTTTGTTGTGGTTATGGAATATTCATTTATAGTGAATGCTATTGATAACACGTGCACTGTCAATGCGCTTGACATTTTGCAATCCAACTGGCAGAATCAATCTGTGAACGCGACGGGTCTTGAACGTTTTCCATCACAGCTTCTATTGTTACCAAGTAATTGAATTATAATATGATATGTTTCTCTTATTTTCAGACCCTAACGTTCATCTTGCATATTTCTTCCGAGCAAACTTACACCAATGGATGGATACCAATGACACACAATGCTATTTATGATCAAATAAGAAGGGATTCGATTCAATACCCCGTCTACCATACAATAAGACCTCCTGTAACTTCTGATAACTCATTGGAGATAACACAAAGAAAAATAAATACCACGGAAGATTTATATAACGTTAATATTAACTCGGTAAAGAAAAGTTCTACTGGTACTAGTGCATTTGTGAATTGGGTGAATAATCATTATTCGAAGGCACCTAATAACAAAGAGCCTTCAAGAGAAGCCAAGAAGTTGGTAGAACCTTTTTCAGATAATTTTGTAGACGACATTATTGAAACGGCTAACAATGATAGTGAATTAACTGCTTATAAAGAAAGAGAAAATACTACAATTAATGATATTTTTGCTGCATCAACTAATACCTATAAAGTAACAGAGGACACAGACGTAGTTTTTGAATTACGAAAGAATGATTCAACGAAGGACACTGAATATCAATACAGTTCACCTGCTAAACCAAATTCAAATCCCACTTCAAACTTCTATGAAATCCTTTCCAAATACAACATCAATGCTGAAGATAAACTACAAAATTATGATTTATCTCTACAACATAAAGTTCAAAATCACTTACCGGATAATATGTATCGTGGTCCGATGCAGTATAGATATAATAGTTTGAATCATTTGCCTGTGGACCCATTGCTAGCTGTTTTCCTATCAAACTATGGGTTCTATTTACCAAGTTTGTATGGGGTCAAGTCTAATTATAATAATTTGTACGGTTATCTGGCTTCAAACAATATTCATAATAATAAACCATTTGGTTTATACAAAATTTTCTCTGATACTGATTCATGGAATTAGGAAACAAGGATTGTATTTGTTAAGATCAGTTGGATTGTTTACTTTGTTAATTATGTAAAGTGCACGATGTATTTAATTTATTGTAGGTGTGTTTTGTAGTTCTTAACAATAGATCTATCAAATACTACAAAAATACTAAAATTTTACTAAAATCAACAAGCGTAAACATTTTGATTAACATACATTATTGGAAAGTAAAAGTTAAAGTGCTTTAATTTTGTCATAGCATAAAAATGTATCCACAGGTTCTTTTGCCACATAGTACTGATTTTTGTTTTATTACAATAAATTATTATTTGCTGTCTAGGTAACTCACGTTATATTCTGGTAAGCTATAGTGTTTATATTCAATATAATACTCTTATGTGCTTCAAATTATTCTATATTTTTTAATTATCAACGTTAACTAACCTAACATCAAGCCTTAAAACTCTTCACCATTTAAGAATAACAAAAAATTGGCAAAAGGACATTAAAAAAAATCCAAACAGAGTACCGCATCAACTGCATAAAACTTGTCCGAGGAACAATGAGCTTTATTTCGTGATGCCTAAGATAGTAATTACATTGTGTGCTGGTTAAATAAAGGCTTGGAGCTTGGAGTAGTTCCAACGGCCACAGGCGTGACAGTTTCATAGCGCGTTGTGAAAAGTTGCCTTTGTACAGGAGCCAGTTTGCACCACTTTTTATAATGCTTTTTACTCGTTAAACGTCCCGGATTTTGTTTCTGAGACTTTAAATCTTGTTAATTTTGGATTGTTTGTGGAGTTTATACAGGGTACTTCCAAGAGCAGCTACCTCGTAGCATTTTCATATGCTGCTGCTGTTTATTTATACGTACATCTGTGTTATGTACTAGTGACTCTGACTTTGTCTTTTTGGAAATCATTTCTCTTTTAGCATTTGTTTTATCAAGATTATTTTTGTAACTAACGTTAATATAGGTATTACATCATCATCCTGTTTATATTACCTTGTCCATCCTAAATAAACATCTAATCTAAAGAAACACCTCGTTAACGCATATTGTTTCTAACAAAGTTCCACATCAAGTTCTCTCTCACTCCTCATGAGGAAAACGGAACAAGTCTTCATCAGGGCTCACCCATCGCTCTCCGCAATCAAACCTCATACATTGCAATGAAAATATTTTCCGCGTGAACGCCTCGGATGAAGCAAACTTGATAAAAGTCTACATGAATTGTGATTTTAGTGGATTTTATTTGTGTTGATGATGGGTGGGTCAAATTGAGACATACGATTTAATTTTTGCTACAGCAAGTCAAAGAAGCATTATTAACTAAAGGTTTGTACAAAAAATTGTATGGTTTAATGCGTTTATGAAACTTCAACACTTAGAATCTAATATTTAGTACCTAATGGTAATTAATTTTTTTGTCAAATTAAGTTTAGTACTTAATTGTTTCGACCAAGCAAAACGTAAATTACTTATACTCAATGTTTAGGTAACGAGTTTAGAAACCATCTACATACTGTAAATGAAATCAAAGTTTCATACATAGGTACTAGTGAGGCAAAGGATATACATCTTGAAGTACCTAATTAATGGAATGTTACTTCTAATAGTTGCTGTCTTACTCTTCAAGACCGCTACCACTTTCAGTATCAGTAAAAACGGTAAGAGCTGCTTCAATTTGTGGGAAACAGCTCACAACTTTCTTACCCATTACAGTAATATTATTATCCTCACGAGTCAAGCGTTTTGCTTAGAGCAGCAATACTTGATACAGTACTGAGAATCCAATACTGTTCAATGAGTGTTATTACAAATCTTATTATTCTGGATTAAGGGTAACATTGAAAAATGCAGACACAGCTGCGTCCATTTTTTTAAAACAACGTTTTATTTCCACTTTATAGGACCTACTTAGGTATATCAATGCGAACGGAGCTAAAAATGATTTTTAATGTCTTATTTTATTTATTTGGCTCAGCAATAATTTACTATAGGTACTTATACAAACACATGAGACTTATTGCCTAATGTAACAATATCTTAAAGGTGAACACACCAAGACATCAAGTATCATTAAAAAGTTAAAAAACGAACATAATTATTAACTTTAGATACCTATAAACGATTTTATCAACGAAATGAGGTTACAAGTTTTTAATTTAAAAAAAAAAACAAAGAAGTTGACATTCTTCCTTATTTTTAATTGTTACTAATTAACATTTAGTCCATAAGTATCTACTATTTGATTAAGCGTAAGGAAAAAATATTGCAATGATTTTGTACACGAATTAATACATTACATAACATAATATAAAATTTTATTCCATTACTCCAGATTCTTACTTAAATGCTTATCAAGTAGGTATTCTTTAATTACCACCCTCATCTGTCGAATCTGACACAACCGGTATTTTTTCCAATACAAAGATTGTATCTTTTCTTTGTGATAAGGATGCGTTGGTTCTTGTATGTACGTAATGTATTAAATTTAAAATGCAGCCACAGTTGCGTTCAATGCCCATGCCTTTAGTATAATTCACAGTATTGGAATATTGGTAAGTACGAAGTTATAGCTAGCACGCAAACTGTGAAGCTGGAATCACTCCAAGCCAATAAAGTGGTTTTTGGACTGGAGTTTACACAAAACAGTTTTTTGTACATAAGTGTGTTTAGGTTTTTTTACATTATGATCAATATTTTTACATATACCGTATTAAGGAGAAATTAAAGTCCATTATACAATGTTGAACTTTCAAGATTAAGTCTAAAACTATAAGCAGCTGTATTCTATACATAACATACAAAAAAATATAATATCTACCACTATATTATATCTTAAAATTCATCTCACTATACCAGGATCAAAGAAAGTAATCCACACACGAAAACTTCACAGAACTCTCGTCTTGTTTCCTTTATACAAAAAACTCTACAAAGAAACATAACAAGTTATTGTGAGTGGCCAGGTAAGTTGGCGGTTTTTCACTCGTTTGCAGCTTTCGATAAATACTAAATATTTCTACTATGGACAGACTTAATTAAAATATGCAGACCATTTCTTAAAAGATGCTATAGATAATGTAGTTTAAAAATTGTTAATACAAATATAAATTATAATGTAAGTATCTATCGAGTAGTGTGAAACTACATCACTTGATAATTAATTAATCTATGTAAGTTAAAATAACATCCACAATTTAAACGATATTAAGGTAACAACAAAAGTTTTTCCATCACTACAGGTGGGGCCAAACACCCAAGACTTGACAAAAAGTATCTATAAAGTAAACAGACTACAAAGATTACTTTCGTGACAACATAAAGAAACGTCCACTCTTCCTGAACACTACACACATACACACATACACACAACAATACAATTCCACACACACACACACACTCACTACATAAACCCCATGTTCTACTCGCACAGAAAACTTGTTACCGTGCTGCGCGGCTCGCGTTATTCCTATAAGAAATGTTTGTCTCCAATACGTAGTGGTTTATTCATTAGTGCTCCGTTGGAAGCGCGCCCAATAAACTGCTGATAAAACTCCTACTGGACCAACCACACTTTGTTCTCTGGAGCGCGGCTGTGGTGCAAGTTATGGACTTCTTTTTACTGGCAAGAGTTACTCAATCAGAATAGCTCTAATGCAGTGAAAAATATCAGCCTAATAGGAGCTTGATAGTGGCTTACGATTAGCTGAGTACACTTGTGATAACTTCTACAATGTACTGTTATGGTAAAACGCATACTCACTAATCGTAATTTTCAACAAACATTACCTACCGATGAAGAATTAAAAGGAGTTGAAATGATTGGAGACAACGATGATTATATGTATAACTGTAAAATACACCAACTGTAAAATACCTAATGTATGGCTTGTTGTTCATACATAGATGTAGGTAACTAATTAATTTAACTGGTATCAACAACTCCGAATTCGTAGAGTTGGGAATTAGCAGAACATTTAGAATCGCAAACTCCCCACAACTTGCACGGCCGTAACAAACTTATTGCTTCTCCCGATGTGAAAACTTCAGATTTACTTCTTTTTATTTTGCGGCCAACTTGGTTTACCGACTTTAATGAGCCTGATGAATCGTTTATACTTAGTATTACTAAGTAAAACTACTCAACAAATCAATACTCGCTCGCGCCACGCACGTCCTCAAGCTATTTTCTGGTTTAATTTTCTTGGAGGAAGGAAATCTATGGTTGATTGTTGTTTTTGATGCATTGGAACTTTGTTTTGTAATAACTAGTTAGCAACTAGGTAGGTACTACTTACGTGTTAGGAACATAATTTTCAAATTGTACAGGACGTCGAAATCACCTTTTATTTATTCAAAGATTCAAATAACTAAGTTGACATGCGAGTCTTACAAGTATCAATGGCAACAGGATGAGCCCTGATATATCTTTCATTATCAAAGCCTAAACTTTTGTCCACCCCTGCGTGGAATAAAGACGTGATGGTACCTACATTACGATCAAAGACACGAGACATCGTCATATACATCATAATCTTGTGAAAGTTCCATGTACTGTCATTCTGTATTCAGTGCGCGTGCTTACGTTCAGCTAGATCTAACATTTGTCAAAAGTAATGTTAGCATTTTGGGAGCATATCTTATATTTAAGTTTAACTTAACTTATCAGACGTCAGGACTTGTATCGTTATACCAACTTCACTGTTTTTATGAAAATGTATTCACGTTACAATATTATAATATTATTTACTTTAAGGTTTAGGCAGCCATTTTGGGCTTTATCTAAACAAAGAGTAAAACACCAGGTTTAAATAGCAAATAACCTTAATAGTCTGTCGTCTTAAATTGGTGGGTACCTAATACAAGTATTTAAAACTGTTTAGATTCTAGATTAGTTCTAAAAGTCTATTGTTGAACTTTAATATCAATATTTATAGCGAAGCTAGGTACTTAAAATACATATATAGGTACCTAAGTATTATGATATTCTTAACAAAATATCTCACTTAATAAAAAACACATAAACCGCGTGTCGCGGGCTCAGCGGCGCGGAAAATGTAGTTTGCGCTTCGCTTTTGCGCTTTTTTTGGTCCAGAGCTGAGCGCAACTCGCGAGGGTTTGGAGTGATGCCATGTACTGTGCGATAAACATCACCATTTTAGTTTTAAATGGATGGCTGCGTGCTGTCCGAGCTTTAAGTTGTGTGTCCGGGATTGTTGTTAAATCAAGACGATTTACATTACAGTCAATAATTAGGTATGATACGTACTTATTGGTACAACATTTAGTTAAAATTATAAAATATTTCCCTCTTTGTAACTATTACTAAAGGTCATTATTATTTTCTTTTGGATAAGTACTGTACTAAATATAATAATATAGGTAGGTATTTAAGATAGATAATTATATAGACATAAAAGCTAAAATATGAATTTGTACCTACTGCAAGAAAAAAGTTAGCAGGAACATTACACAAATGAAACGTATCGGTGCATCTTTAGATGAACACAGCCTCCCCCATCTTTGTAATACCTCTGAGCTAATATTTAATAATCTATTAAGCAATTTTCTTTTTCTTGTCTTGAACCTTGAGTCTTGTACCTTCGTATTGTACAGTCAGTAACAACATCACATTAATATTTCCCCTATAAATATTCAATGGGAATTTTTCATTAAGATTTTTTTGTATCATTAGCCAGGTTTATTGTTTAGAGAGGGCGGAGGGCCCTCCGGTCCTCCGGCAGAGGGTCGGATAAGTTCGCTCATAAAATTCAAATTTAACGCTAATACTTTTCTTATTTTGTATTTTTACTTGTCGTAAACATTGGCCATGCATATTTTAGGAGCTGTTATCGGTGGTTGTAGTAATAATCACTTAACAATTCTATCTTGTTTAAGTACCGGCCCCTTGTTTATAATAATTATCTTAGCCATTCTTACTTAACTTCATACTCCACCAAGAGGGAAGTCGATTCAAGATGATAGGTGTCGACTGATAAAGGTTTTATACTTCCTGAAGTCTTCATATTACTTTTTGTCATCTTATAAAATGTCGGTAACAATGTTTTACTGTTTCAGATGGCGTTTAATAAGATTCAGGTATTTTTAAGACAAAGGCGGTTCAATAATACAAGAAAGAACACAAAAATAAGACCCTTTTAGAGTGTATAACAATAATCATTGTGTATTCACGGGGTTACTTTATTACTTTCGTCTCCCTCAAGTGACATCCATTTCTGAGAGTGGCTCGGATTATGCACAGCATCCGCGGTCCTTAACGACGTCAACTCTAAACAGATTTATTTTATGCACTATGTGGTGTTCTTTATGTTTTTAACCCTCTTGTGTAAGAGAAGGTTGTAAGGAAAAGAGATGTGTGTTGGATGTGACGCTGGAGTTGTTGCCAGTAGAGAGAAGCTTTTAAGGTCAATTTACTACCTACTGTATAAAAACTCTAAATTTCACAGCATCGTTTACAAATTAATTGCAGCTTTTATAAATTAAAATATCAATTGCCATTTGCATTTACAAATCACCGACTTCTTTTCCGACAAAAAATGTATTTATTATTGAGGGACAATCACTATATTACTCACACTTTAATATACTATGAGCGTTCTTTATTAATTAAATACTAGACCTCACAGTTCGCTATGTTAGCGACCATGAGACTCAATTGTGCAGACAGCGCGATTAATAAAACGAAAATCTTATTAGAAGGCAACTTTCCACTACAGTCTCCGTAATATACTTATTGACTTAATAAAGGAGAAGTACTGTCTAAGTAAGTTAGATAATGTCATCTTATAGCGCGAATGCCATTACCAAGCCGGGTGGTTCGCACTCAATCGACTAATTAGTGAATTAATTGCTTAGGCGACAGATATTAGCTGGTAACGGCAGCTACCAAATGAGATCCATTTGGTAGAGTGCTCCGGATTACTCCGGCGACGGCGGCGGCGCGCGGCGTGTCCTGTGTCCTGCTGCGAACGGTGTGAGATGTAAAATCATCTGACATCTGGCATTTGTGTTCAAACCAAATAGGTGAGGATTCTCGACTTTTTGGGTTGTCAATTTTTAAAGTAGGAATTGCTATAGTGTGGTTAGACTTGGAACCCATATTATTCGATACCGACATAATTAATTGTTCTTGCTAAAATTTACCCGCAACCCATAGCAGTGCATGTACTATTTTTGGTAAATGTTAAAGTGAAAAATTCAACTGCCAATTATTTGTAGGTACCTATACATTGTGTGAATGCGATTGGGGTTATTTACCTCCAAAAACATCATGATTTTTTATTATATTTACTGTAAACAACAAACTTACGTAAAAATATTATATTAACATACAAAAGTACACAAATTTATCTATTTCAAACCGGTAACCGATTTGATCCAGGGCACAAATGGGGCGACATTAGTATAGAACCCCAAATTAGTTCTGTGACAATCTGTACCGAGTAGAAACGATGCGAGACCCACCACCACGCCGTTCTGTAACAGAGGACTGCCGGAGTCACCCTGAAACATATCGAAAGGAAAATGTTAGTAAGTATAGTGCAGGAGCATCCTACACCATGCTTGAACAATGTAATGAGTGATCTATGTCACAAGTGTGTCAAATGAAAATCCGTCGTCTCATTCTACCTCTTTTCGAAAAAGGCTTGATTGTATAAATACTTAGTATGTTATTACCACGACATTGAATTAGTTGAAACTTGAAGGTATTCTAGTTTTGTCTTAAAAAAGATTACCTCTCCATATTAATCTTACCCCTGTTGAGATTACAGGCGAGTGTAAGTATGTTCCACTTGAAGTCTTGATCTACTTAAAAAAGGTAGTGGTGGTTAAATTTTGGTTAGTTACAACTCTGAATATATGTACATAGATAGTTGCAATTTTGTTAACACCGTTACGCTAGGAATAAGAATGTAGAATACTTACGAAACATAGACCAGGCCTGCTGTCCACCCTTCGAGCGCATATCAGTGACTGATCCGAAAAGAACTGTTGGTAATTTCTGCCAGCCGCTTTGAGGCACTCCTGAGCATTAAGTTTCAATACGTCAACTTTCTTAAGAAATCTTGACTGGGCGCGGGTCTAAAAAAGAAACATTATATACATTATTCGTGTAAACTATGTAGAATATTAATTATTCATGCGTGTGTTATTTCGAAGCTCAGACTAATTTGTATTTACATAGATTTTTTAGGTGCTTATGGAGCTTCAACAAATCCACTTGCCCTTCCCACGCTGTTATTCTCTAAGAAAAAAACTTTCAAGTTGCCGAAGGTAATTTTTTAAATAATTTACGTAGGGAATAACTACGATATTTACACTACATAATTATAATATAGTCGTTTTATGCAACATCTCATTAATTCCAGCGCCAACTGTAGGCTATTAAGTACAAAGGCTCTTCACGGATACGGATGACACGCAAATTATTATAGTCTTGATGAATAATGATTGTAATCTTGATGACAAAGTAGTAATCTTACCTCGTCCTGACCTCTCCCGATGAACACAAGCTGCTGGCTGCTCGACCCTGGCCCCGGGAGCCTGACAGGCTTCACCTTACTACTGAACGTCAGCGGTGTCTGCAGCCGCAGCACAGCGATGTCATAGGATATCGAAGTCCTCTGAGAGAAGGGCGTGTACTTCGGATGAATTATGATCTGGTCGTATTTGAGACGGATGCTGTTGTCCAAACGCTCGCCTCCGACGAACACTAGCTTGCTGGCGATACTGGAATTAATGGGGGAATTAGTATATTGCATGGTAGAATTTATATGGAACTTGAAATTTAGAAAATTAATTCCTAAGCAACTAAATAGTGTCTGAGTTTCGTTTAGTGTGAAGGTGGAAGCGAACATGAGAATTTAGTATCTAGTTTAACTTGCGTATCACAAATTGTATCGGAATAATATTTCTATACCTACCTAAAAACCTTGTACCGTCGAATACCAATAAATCAAACATTACAGTGTCATTTACCAAGTACAGATAATAATATATCAAGCACTAATACAATTAGAAAGACGGGAACTGTAATAATCAGTCAAGTTATTGAGACATTACTTACAGTCAATTATATGGCCTATCGCCGGTTTATTGACTATTAGCACGACAGAACCAGTTTTATCTCAAATTGTATGAAAGCCCTCGAAGTACGCGTCGGTTGGAATACGTCTGTAAACTGTAACGACGAAATAACGTCATAATTTGTCCATTGATAAACGTGACAACTCGATAAGGGCACTTGTTTAAATTACTACACTTTATAAATGTAGGACGTAGGTACGTACATACAATTTAAACAGGAAATAAATCTAGTCTACGTGTTTGCACATACCTACACACTTAAATATATCTATCAATTACGACAATGGAAAAATAATTACTTTGTAAAAACGTAGTATCAATGCAAGTTCTTCCCGCACGGTAAAAATATGTGTGTGATCCGAGGATAATTATAAGTAATATTATGTCCTGAGTTTGTGTTTTTTACGTAATAAAAGGTCTGTAAAACTCAACTACAACTTAAGAAACTTATAGTGATGGACAACAATTAAAAATAATTAGCAAACAGTTAAAAAAATGTGGAACGTAGGTATATACAATGTAGTAGGTAGGTATATCATGTAGGTACTTACGATTTCATGTTATCAACACAGTGGGCCGCTGTGAGCAGCCACCGCTCCGACAAGATGGACGCACCGCACACTTCTGTCCCTGCGAAGAACGGGAACTCCTCGATCCTGGCCGCGTTGCCAAACAGTATAAGATGCTCTATTGAGGATGACGCTGGAAATAAAGATATTTGCATAGAATGAATGGCGCGCATACGTGCATTCTATATAGGTACTTATTAGGCAGTTAAACGTTATCTACCCAATTGAATTTAGATTAGAAGAATTAAATACGTTACTTAAATTTAATTACCTATTCTACTAATTTAGTCAATAATCGACATACTATATAAATAAAATCATCCGTCGGATCTGTCTTTCATATCATGCCACGCCGCGCGCCGCAGCTCCTCGGTACCTACAGGTCCGCGCGAGAGCAGTGCGCACAGTCCAAGCGTTAGTTCTGTATTCTGAGAGGTACTATTAAAAAATCTCTTATATTTTAATAGAAAGTGATTTTCCTTAATTACGTATCCAATGCCTATCCATTTTTGATAAATTTGCAAATTAGACGGTCTATGTAAGCATTTAAGTAAGTCTAAAATAAATTTTGCACTCTTACCGGATTCCGAAATAGTGAGCACAAACAGGAACAAGAGAACTCTTTTATGAACCATATTTAATTTTTGTTTACTAAATATTTGTATTATACAGTCAGTAACTTATTGTTAAATACAGCATTTACTTTTACACTAACGCTACATTAGTGAATAAATTCTTTTTATACTACAATAGTTACGTTAAGTCTTTGGCCACACGGTAGAGTGCACCAAGTCTATTTATTAAGACCAGTGAAACAAGAAATCATAGAACTACCTATTAAGCAAGAAATAGTGTACATTTTACAGTATATAATTCGTTGATTACTACAAAAAGTAAAATTAACCATTTTCTAATAATATTCTAATGGGCCATAGCTATATTAGGTACTTAATTAAAATTTAGGTTCCCCTACCATGGAAATCTACGCGTAATTTACCGCGGTGCACAAAGGTACTAATAATAAATAAACAAAATCACCGTTTTATTTAGGTATATTATGCAAGGGAGCCTAGTTGTAAACTTGGCTCAACTCTACATCAATATTTTAATTGTTATTTTACAAAAATACCATGAATAGTTGTCGTGACTAAAACATGTTATGGTATTGTAGTATGTTTTGTAGTTACGTAACTATATTTTCGTAATTATTACATAACTTATTTTTATAAGACAATATTCTACTTTTTTTTATTTGTATCCGTTATTTTACGAAGGTATTGTATGTAGATAGTTGGGGATACTTCCTGAAAAAAGATTGCCATATAGACATAGCCGATGTAGCGAGCAAAACTCAATCATCTACCTACCAAACATAAAAAAAACCTTCGTACAACTGTAATACAAACTCCTCCTATCGAGGTAGACAATTAGCAACTATCCCGATACCCACAATAACTCACAATTGCACTAGATTAATGCCAGTACTCTGGCTGTCGTTACAGAAATTACAAGCGCCATTAACATGCCATAAATTCATATTAAAACAACGTGCATTTTGATTTACATGGTTTTGCAACGCCCGAATTATGCGTAGGCGGGTACTCGATAAGATCCTGGTGTAAATATCGACGGCATTCATAAATTGGAATCGAGTTTTATTGGTGTTTATGTTATTGGTACAATTATATTGATAGGCTATCGATGAAAAATTGACGTGGATTTGATTGTATTAGGAGTGATTAGATATTAGTCAATTGTCGATGTATTTATTGATTTCTGTAAAGTGCACTTAAGCAGGATTGACTATTAGATCATGGACCCAGCACACAAATGCTGTAGAGTGGTAATCGATGAATTAAAGTCTTGTAAATTGAACTTTAGACAAAAAAAATACAAATCCCCTCGTGTATGAAATCATAAGCATTTGTATATAAATAAATAAATAAAATAAACTCGATTCCCCGATCTTGCAAAATTTTTACAAGTTCTACCATTGAACATTTTTAACAGTATATACTCCGGAATTTTTACTGATATCTAAAAACTCCATTACTGAAAATATGCTCTCCGACGTACATACGTTTACCTTTCCTTTTGGAAAACAGAGTAGGGACGTAACGATTTACACATAAATATTATTATCCAGAGCTGAAGCCAAAACGCCAACCAGATATTATATTCCTTCTACTATACAATATAACGTTGTCCATGTCCACCTTCCGTCCACAAAACAAATCTCTAACTAATCTATTTTCGGCACAGATACGTCACAACTAGGTACGGGCCTACAGGTGTCCGGCGTGTCTACCAGACCGGCTAATGCCGATTAACTGGGATCCTTTTTTTCCTTTTAATCGGATCGGTTTGAGCTGTGCTCTCCGCCGTTTGTTTCTCATTATCCACGTCTCCCATCCTACATCCCAGTGCTTAATTGAATTTTTGAATGAAAGCTTGTTAGATTTCATATCTTTTTTGGAGCTTACATCGGTCAATGTGTTTTTGGGGTGTTGTTTTTAATTAAACGAATGATATAGATAGTTGGATAGGAGTAGATAAATGAGGGGGTGAGTTACGTGGCCTATTCTTAAGATTAATTTGAACATCTTTAGACTCTTAACCTTTATCTTATTTCTTAAAGGATGGTTTACAGATTTATTTTATTAGACGTTAGACATTTTAGGCATTAATATTTAAAAAAATGTAATAATATATTTAGCAAGTAAGGTGTATTCTTTGTGGGAGTTCCAAATAAATAATTAGGTACTATACCTACTAATAACTGTAGGTCTAGTTTCATTTATTTGTAGACAATGACATCGTTATGTAAAGAACACAATCTATCTAAGAAGTTACCTAATTACTTTATACAAGGTAATACTTAGCTTTGCAATATAAAAAAAAAGAAATTCGCAAATCTTTTTAATTTTTTAAAAACTTTTTAAAACACGGATACACCTAAAAATCCTAAATCATTGATTATCTCTACCAAACAAAGGCCATTTTACCGATCTATTTTATCATCAATTAAACATCTAAATTTACGATTACGACGGAATAAACTACAAGGAAGTCGTAAAATGTACTTCAACGTACAAAGATTTGCGGAATTCTTGGTCAACAGTCCCGCTTCTCCGAGGTGTTTCACCTTAATTAACGCGGCACTTAATTATAAACATAAACCTTGAGAGATGTTTAGGAAATTAAACAAGTGTGTAATAAAATCCTGTTTCCCCGGCGCGTCCCAGGTAACCCATAAATTACATGTACACCTCATGCTTTGTTAACGTAGTTGATTTTTAATTTCGATAACATCAGTTTGTACTACATACATCGGCACTTTAACACACGCACCAATTTAACAACTTGTACTCAAGAAGCAATGGATAGAGTCTTTGGAAATAAAGTCGTATCAACAAAGCTTTTTGTGGAGATATTCGCCTCAAAACAAGGGTGACCCCACTGCGTATAAAACGGGAAAGGAATTTTAATTTACCCTTGTTAGAGTCATGTTTGGAGACACCCTGCACTGCGTGTCGCATTACTACCGGTGTAATGTGCTACAATAATGTCTGGCTTGCTGCGACAACCGTGTTGTTACAGAATCCGAGGAATTCTTAAACTTTGTTTCGCTTTAAATGCTGAGTACTTTATGCGCTTTTTAAGTAATGGATAGCAAGTGACAGAGGTACGGGAGGAATGGCTCCTCCGCTATCTAATAAAACGAATTATTCCTAATGATGGTAGGTACTGTTTTCCCGAAATAGAAGAAGAATTTTCTAATTTAACAGAATAACTTCCCACGCAAATATTGAATTATTTGTACTAGATTAATGCAAAAGTTCTTGTGTATCATAAGTGCCGAGTACCTAATGCGTGAATTTGACCTGTATGAAAACATTAATAATGTTCATGCTCAAATCCAATTCCTGGTAGGCTACTGTGTTCCGATATCACCATAAATAAGTCCAACCCATTCTGCCGAAGAGCCGCGGATCGTTTTATCATCTCCACTTCCATATTTCACATCTAAATCCACAATCCGAGATTGGGCCAACCTAAACGCACAGAGATTCACCTGTCGACGTACCATTTATCACTTCCCAACACTTGCAAACACTATCGGGACAGAAGGGGGATCCTTGGACCGTCTTCTAGATTCGAAAGATTTATTCGTCGCAACAGGGGAGATGAAAAATTCCTCGCCCCTTGGCAGTCAGCAGGACAAATACGCCCCGTAGGTTAACTTGAAATTTACATTTTTATCAGTGTCACCCCGGGATATTAGAGCGATGTAAAACAAGAGGGACCAGAATGTCCTTAATTGCTGGCGTCGCGATTGGAGAACAATTTATATGCAATATATATGCAAATCGTTTAGTTACTGCTTATTGTCATGGTAATGTAGCCGAAGATTTGTGATTTTATATGTCAGTTAATGTTTACTGCGGTGATGAAAGGGTGAGTTTATGTGGGAGGCTCGGTTATCAGAATTATATTACGGCGATTACGAAGCTTGATCTCGGTTAGGGAATTTATGGAAATTATAAAACAACACTTTTCTAAACAAATTGGATCGTTATTTTAGATTTGTTTCTTACAAACAAAATACTGTTATTAGGTTCATCGTTTGTTACCTTCTCTTGTATTTTTCTGTAGTAGGCCTTGTTATAATAGACCAGATGGCGGAGCGTCGAAAATTACAACGCAATTTTAGCAATTTTGATGTCTGCTGTGTGTTGAACATAACACTACTCAGTCATAGTACCTAGCTATGTCTACGTAGATGAATCGAATGTCAGACATTCCTGCCGTGATTGACATCTAATTACGGATATCTAATTAGTTCTTGCCCATGTTGTTGGCTTGGCTTATGTGAAGGTACAACGTTTTTAAGCAATTCTGTAGGTTAGTAGTTAAAACTTAAGTAATAAATATTTTTATATAGGTAGTTATTTTTGTCATTACAAGGATTTGATAGTAATGAATTGCCGTAAACTCTGATGTATTTAGAACAGTAATCTATTTTTTAAAGATCTTTAAACAATTTATTGTCTATATATATGTCCCAAATTGTAAATAGCTATCACTAAAATACATTGACTACCTAGAAAAACTGCTGTGTAGGTGACAAATGGCAACCAATTATAATATAACAAATAATAAAGACAAATTGTTCCGTTACCCTCAAACATACAAATTGAATCGTTTAAATAACTGCTACACGTAATTTTCCATATCCGATAGATATAAAGTTAAATCAAACAGATATCCGCTTAAATCCAACGCCGTCCATAAATAATTCAACAGATAAGATCAACAATTGAAACCTCAGCATCCGGACTACAGTACAATGTAACACGTCCATCAAAGTTTGGTACTCGAGCGGTAATCGACACAACTAGAAGGGCAGTTAACGATGGACGGGCGCTTCCTTTCCCGAGGGAGCCGCGCCGCGCTGAGGCCCCAGTGCTAACCCACCGGCAAGCCAGACCACACTGTACCAATTGATTCATACACATCTGACCTTACGAATAGGCCATACCGATCTTGACAATGATCCTATACGGTTTAACAGTCATTAATCATTGATCAAAAATGGCAAATCCTAATTTCAGACAGGACGGTGACAAGAATGTCCTGAATACTGTTGTGTTGTGGTGTTGTTGTGGATTCTTTTTTATTATTTGTGGATATGGGCTCTACCGGCAGCATTGTTTGGAGCAGCGAGTTATAGTGTTGGAGAAGCAGTTCGAGGACTTCAGGAGAGGAGGGAAGGTAGAAGAGCCGGTTCTGAGCGCAGGGACGGAGCTGTCGCGGAAGGAGCGAGATGTAGGAGACTGCATTTGTCCACCAGGTAAGTGGATGATAAGTAAACAAACTTGTTAAGTATTATATTGTTGGTGATTTAAATAAATCACGAAACATAAGTGCGTTTTGTTAAAATCCAAAGTTACAATATTTTGAAATTTTGACACCAATAAAATGTATATAAATTCCATCTCAAGTTATTTTGTAAGCCTACGATTTCTGCTTGGTTCATTTTAACAAAATTTAATTACGCCTCAATTGCTTAGAATATAATACCATAAGCTGTGGGGTGTACCCCATCAAATTAATTTTAGTACAGTCCCCAACACAATCGGAGGCCGCAAGCGTACCGCAGACCCGTCAATGTCTACCGACACATTGTGCCGACTAACTACGACCATTTTACAATATCCGGTGATAAACTCAATTGGGACATCTCTCGCATCCACCCGAAAAACAACCGTCCTTTGATAAAAATAAGATCCACATTGTCTTCCGAGGAGGATCCTTCTTTTGCGCTACTATGGTACCCAACTTTAGCTCGACGAGACAAATTTGTAATGGTCTATTGTCACAGCCATTAGACATAATGGTTCAATAAGGAGTATTGAAAACGTTCTTTCAGGCCTACAAATCAACCTTTATTCAATTTAATATGATACATAGAGCTGCGGGGAAGGGCCGTGCGAAGGGAAGGATGTTGACCTCGAGCGGATACTAAAAATGGCCCTTTAAATTGCTTGAAAGATTTGTTATCTATGGCATATTGGTTGTTTCCGTCGATCCTTTATAGATTCAATAGGTTGAGTTCAACAAAACATTGAAGCGTCACCCTGTTAATAAAATTCACTCGGAGTTACCGTCGCCCGAGTTTGATGGAAATTTACGAACAATAGGAGGGTTGTTTAAAAAGTTCCATTTAAAAAAAATGCCGGCATCCTCAAGCACTCCGCTAATTACTTCTCATTGTTGGGAGCGCGAAATAAAGGCTTAATTGTTTGAAGTTCTCACATCGGAAAGTTACTTCGATCCATTTCTTATCTGAGGCGCCTCGGACTGGAATTAAAGAAGTCTTCGCGGAGTTCCCAACGATCCCGCTGACAAGGGCGAAGACTTCTAAAGTGCACTGAAGCGAATTCTAATTCAGAGATATTAAACAATTCATAATATTCTACAGAACCTAAGTGACTGAAAGTATTCCAATAAGTTATTCAATTAAAATGTTGTTCATTTAATTACAGAATGCTAAATGTTCTTATTGATAAATCGTTTATACTAATGGTATTAAACTGCGGTGAACTTAAATTAACAGGTGTTAACTGCAAACATTAAATAATGTTACCAAACGCAGCAGTAATTTACATTACGACTATTTCAATTGCAACACAGATTCTAATGCTAACGATTTGTAAACTCTCAATATATAAATTCAAGATTGAATCGAAATTCATTATTTAATATGTGCAATTAAGCCAGAATCGTTACAATGAACAGTAATTATGTAAACTTTGTCAATACTAAGGTTTTATTAATACGGTCATGGACAAAGAGGCCCAAAGTTGAATCAGATTACTCTTTCTCCTAAAGCTTTTGGGCATGCATGTTATAAGGATTTATCAAAACTCTAGTTATTAATCAATTTACACTCAACTGATATTAAACAATTCTTTTAAGTAGAAACAAATTGCTGGGTACCAAATTTAGAAATGAAAAATAGAATAATCTTTCTTGCCGGCTCTTCGGTCTTCCTCACTAGAACCATCTTGCATCAGAACTCCTAGTGCTGTCATGTCATAATTATGTGCTTATAGTTACATAAAATAAATACATTTTCAGTAGATGTATTCCTACCCTGCTCCCCCTACCCCCCGGTCCGCTCCCCCCGAAGCACACTCCGCGGAGTACTCGCGCCGCAAGTTCCACTTCCACTCCATAACTGTTATTCTCTAATACAACGCTACTGGGGGACGTCCATAATTGTTACATGCCGCGTTTTGCGTCTCTTTATTACTTTACTTTTGCAATATTACTTAAATGTTTTGTTTAGAAACATTCTCTTCCTAAAGAGTCTTTAGTTCTATTTTCGCTTTTTATTGACTATTTGTTCCGGGGTATTGATTTCTTTATTGCTGAGGAGTTTTGTAAGCTATTTGGTTGAGCATAGTGTGCCTCTGGAAATGTTATTAGTGCAGAGAGATTTGCGCGGTATTTACGTTTGACATTTAATTAATATTCATTGGCAGCAAAGTTTAGAAACTGTCATTATTAAAAAAAAACACGTTAGTTATTTTCTTGCAGTAAGACAGTTAGCCTATATTTAGAAAGTTAAGAAGTTCTTTGTAAAATGACAATTTATTACGAGATACTTGAAGAATTGGCAAAAAGTGCCGCTACCTTGAATATCTACGAATAATAAAATGATTACGGAATCACAATTAAGGTCATTAATTTCACACCAGATGTCAATTGATATAAATCATAGGAAACCAGATCAAATAAAATTTTGCGCTCAATAAATTTATTGTAACAGTTACCCGGGCAAGGGTCAGGTTACGGCTAACCGGGTGTGACCGACCACATTCCAGGGTACCCGGCTATTTGTGCAGACGAGTTATAAAGTAAACGAGCGTATAATTTATTTAAACCCTACGGTTGATTTTGTAAAAACATGCTAATCGGTGTTTGTTTGATAAGTATTTGGGATCTGTGGCGTATGTTTCAATTATACTGTATCAACAGCGTGACTGGACTTTGAAAGTTTGGATTGATTTAATCTATTTGTTTTTGAATATTTAGGTATTTAATCTAACAATTTTATTTGTATAACTATAAGCTTGGCTACTAAGCCGAGGTCTTGAATTATATTTCCAGGTTCAGTGTTGTTGTTGATACTTTATAGTAAGTTTTCCTTTTTAACTGCTCAAGTTTTCACAGTTCTAGTGGAAACAATACGTACTTATATGTTTATTAAGTCGGTATAATTTAATAAACATAGTACCTACGTATTATTTCCACTTTCATTTTCTTTATTCCATCCACTTGAACCTCATTGCTCATTCACTTATATTTAAATTCTTGAAAACTACAGCAGATTTGGTTGAAGCAGAGCAATACGCGGGATGGATTTACGAGACATCTTGACAAATGAGATGTGCACAAGATGGCGGGTTCATATAAATTCGTCTGTCAACTCACGAGTAATGAACCGACGGCCCAATGATAAGTTGGACTGAGGAGTGCTTTTTACGACTCAATTCAAAATGAATTCGAGTGCTTTTGTGCTTTTTTACTGAGCGGGTTATAAATATTTCGTTGACAGTAGCTAACGACGTATATAAAATATACTTAATGCATCTTTTGTTATTTCTTAAGAGTTATTTATAAAAAATATTCGTCCTCTTTGGCTTTCGATTCGATTTTTTTAATGCAAGCCTCTCATGGTAAGCCGAATAAGAGTTCTTCTGTTTTCCGCCCTGATGTCATCATATACAACAAACATAGTAATAGCAGCTTATTGAAATTCCTGTAGGACCTTATTACAAAAATCCATCAGTATAACTGCCGAGCTGAATAAAGTGAGATTAGGAACCAACGGTCGATGACCAGGCTTATTGTTCTTGAATTATTGAGTTCATTAGTTGGCTGGATAGTTTTAGTAGCCATAAGAAAACTGCGACCTGCTTCATTAAATTAACTACCTAGTCAATTAGCCCTGGTTTGGCCTATTGTTTATAAGGAACTTAATCATAACACTATATACTTCACCTGACCGCAAAGAATAGAATAACCAGCTCGATAAAACAAAGTTTTACGGCTTTGAATCTGAAAATGGTCTTTTGTTTTATGTGCTATGTACATAAGCGTCAACGAGTCCTGTTGGTCCACTTTGTATGTCCGCAGACTTGGCGGTCTCTACGGTAACACAATCTCCATACACTTAGCTGAAACTCTACCAAACTTGTGTGCAGCTGTGGTTCCGCACTCGGTGAATAAAATGCTACTATTCTGTAACACAATTTGTGCTAAGGGTTATGAAGTAATTTAAGTTTACTCAAGACTTTTATTCGTTGGGTAAAAACCTATTTACTGTGTGAGTACCCAACATCCTGAGTAAATTTGAGCGTTTTGAATTAATAAATACCCGAATATTAATTCTGGGTCCTGCCGGTCTGCCAAAAAAATGGACTGGACAAGCTACAAAATATCAATGATAGTAAAACGTCACACACAAGTATTTATTTTACAGCATATTTTATAACTTGAGATCTACATGTTTTGCAGTGGTTTTAAAACTTCAAGTATTAACCATGAGGTAGAGAAATCAGTTACTAAGTCTCATTTGCACAACCTAAGTAATGTTTTATACAACGTAGGTACAAACGCATCAGGTTTTCCGGCCAGTGCGAAACATGTCTAACCTACGCAACTAAACTTACGTACCGATATTCACATGTGGAAAGTTTTATTTAAGAAATAAATTGACTTCGCTCACGAGTCGCGGAGAGGGATGCCTTTGAAAACGTTCACTTAGAATTTTTCCGCTCCAAAGTTTGCAGCGAAATGTTTAAATTTATCGCTGTATGCTCGGAATGTTATTTGATTAGATTTTTTGAGCAATAATTTAGTAGGGCAGGGGTTGGGGGTTTGGACTCCTGAACTCAATGGAATTTAGTTCACTGCGACTTCGATGATTTATTTTGTTTATGCTTGTCCACACTTTGGTTAGTAAGTTTGTATTGTGAAGGTACCTGGAGCGTCGTTACTGGAAGCCAGAAAAGTTTTGTCATCTGTCATCATGTTATTTTGTTGGCCTGTCGGTATGAAGTTATTTATTCTTATAAATTATATCTATGGTTTTCTTTTTCTATTAAATATTTCTTCAAAATTGATTTCTTCTCTGGTGGAGAAAAAATTAAAATCTAAAATGCCTAAGAGAGAAATGCATTTCTTTAAATAAGGTTATACCGTATTTCCTCTTACTTTGTACAATAACAAATGTGAAAAGATAACACAATCATGATTCATTGTTACTATCTAAGGAATTGGGTTTCTACTGGTAAGTACCTATTTACATGTCAAACCTAGTTTAAGCATTTCTAAGTGAACTAACTATTAATGGAATAACAGCTGGAGTAGGCATTTCAAATAATCATAGAATGAAGTATGCGACAAATACGCATCTCGCATCTCCATGTCGACATTAATAACGCTATGTAATACCATTTATCAACGAAAAGCAGCAATGTACTCGCGTCACCGCGGTGCTGACAATCACAAATCACATTAAACATGCAATTTGTTAACGTTTACGGACGTGTTTGTAATATGACAGTGGGTGTCATAGCGTACTCTAATATTTTCCAATCTAAGGGAGTCACCACACGAGAGGAACTGGGCACGCTGCAGTTTGTATGTTGGTGTTAAGTACGAAAATATTAACTTTGTAATCGGTTTAGAGAATGATAATAATAAAATTAAATATCGACACGGGAATAAACCCGAACTCATGTTCTTAATTTTGGCGTTTCGACCAGGTTGCAGCGGCCATGGTCGCAAGAAGACTGAAGGAAATATTGCTTAAAGAATAGGTACGGTGTCCCTTGTGAAACAAAATCATCTTGTAGGTCCTGCATTCGACAATGGTAGAGGTCGTGTGTAATACATCACAACCACATTTCACCATTCGTGTAGGGTATAAATTAAGTTTTGTGTTTCTTATCTTGCATAAAAAAGTAAGTTTAGCAAAAAAAAAACATGAAATTCCCGCGTAGATACCCGTCACAGCTATAATACTTAAATCAAACGAATCAAGGAACACAACCACACAACGACGAATCACTACAGTGTGTGATCTATGTAAGTCTTACTTGAAATGGAGACTTGTTCAATATTTTTGCGCAGAAATTCGTTTGATATCTTATTTCTGTCTGTGTGCCGTCTTAAAAGTTTTAATGGTAGCTCTTCCTAAAAAATTTAGTTTAGTAAGTTACTGTAGGAACGTAAGTATCAAAGTTAACATGCTCCTAGATATTAAAAAGAACGAACGCTGCACCCATTGCATGTGGAAAGTTCTTTAAAGCGAAGACTGAATAACATCGCGACAAGTGTCAAAGCCAGTCGCAGAAACACGTACAAAACATATTTTATAAAAGATCCTATTGCCGGAAATATCGCTCTTACTACTCAAGGAATAAGTGCCAGAATGGTTGTAAAAGAGAAGTCAGTGGTTTGCACACACGTCCCACGGAATTTTCAATATTTTATCCAGCGCAACATGCATTGCTTTGCTTGTAAATACTTTTATTTTCAAACAAAACTGAGCTCTAATTGCACAGTATTATAATTTACTTTTTATTGCAGCAATAACGACTGATATTATTTAAAGCTTAGCTTTTAAACCGTTTTAAAAATGTCGGAATGTTTTGAATTTTTAGGAGTATTTTTGCGATAAAAATGCAGATGCAGATTTTCCACTTTGATAATTTGCGCAACATTTTCCTATTTTTTTGTGAACGAGGTCATACAGGTAAAACTATGCTTCCGTTTTTGGAAAATCCCATGTAGATATGGAACAATGAAACAGTACGGTTCAATGTATTAATACCTAGTTATTGCCAAAAACAGAGCATCATGCCTATTTCTAAACAAAAACTATATTTTTATTCTACTGGGGAAACTAAACTCAATTTCTCAAAGTATTAGTGATGATATTTCCATCGTAACTGTTAGCTCGCTGCACCGTACAAATATAACCCGACCAATGGCGCTAACATCTTTTGTCCTTATGCAAATGCACAACTTGTAGAAAAGCAATCCAATTTGACGCTAAATCCCACGAGATATAAGTGCACACCGCAGTTTTAAATTAAATTTCAAGAAAATACACAAATATCCACCTTATAGTTAAGTAAATTGGGTTTAAAATTAGTTCAGTGAAGTTTGTAAGAGGTTGCTTAGTTTCGCGCTATTCTGAGTTTCGGTTGTAAAGCTGGTGATACATGAATTGTAAAAATCAGAATACGTCGGGAAGTCAGTCGTAAAAGTCGGCGCTGGGTGTCGTCACCGTTACTATAAGTAGGGCTTAAATCACGCGGATGTAACTTATGTGAACCACTTGCTACAGAGTACCTACTTGCAACAAAGCAGGTGACTCGGGTGACTTTGTTATATGGTTCTGTATCGATACTAAAAGTACCAATTGTGTCACTATTAATAGCATCTGGCCGTTTCACTACACTGAAAGGCATTTATGCAATGTTAAGTAAAAGAATCCTAGTACTTGTTTTTGGTATTTTGAATTATAAAATATATGAACAACAAAATAAGCACCTACTGTTTATTTCGGATAGGTTTAAAAAGAATCACCAGTAATTAATATCATTGATGATTTTTTATACATATTATGTTTAAAATATAAAGAGACTCAAATTACGAAGCAATCAATTCAAATCTGTAACGCATTTAACAATTACTTATATTATGATCTGTAATGTGAGTAATTTAGATGTTATATAACAATATAAATCACAATGTTTGAAAGCTATTATTGCTAATCTTTATCCCTCTCATTAATAAACGAGGATTTACCCTGTACTAACTTAAGCCGTCTTAAGTCTATCCACATTTCTATTCTTTGACATGCTAACTAAAATGTCAGGTAATTTAATCCATGGTTTAAAAATGTCATTTTTTTATGACTAGAAGGGCAGTAGTATATCATAAAATAGTCTAAACATGGCTTAAGACGATCACAGTCAAATAACATTTGCAGCTAGAAGGATCCCTCCCATTCATCATTCTAAACAATTTTATCAGAAGACATTAGAAACAATCGTCAGACATAAACTGCACCTCTGTCTCAGACAGTGGGCAGGCAGACGAAGGTTTACTTCGAAATCTTCCCAATTATAATGATTAAGTTATTAACCCTTCTTAATTTTTTATATAAAAGTTCTGAAAATCATATTTTTCATTTATACTAGTATCAAATACGTAAATAAGAATAAGACTTAGTACCTATAGGACTGCCTCGTTGGTCTAGTAGTAGCTAAGCGGGATTTCTGAACATTCCTGGGTTCGAATCCTGAGTCGGACAAGGTGTTACTTGGTTATTCTCAGTAGCAGCACGAAGTCTGGAATCGTGCCCAATTGATGACATTACGCTTGCCACCTATTGAGTTATATAACATAATTGGCGAACTGTGAGTGAACTACACACCTCTGCCTATCCCTTCTGGGAATAAAGGCGTGATGTTATGTTAGAACCTATGTATAGCTCACAGTTCTAAAGTGGTTGCACCAATTGTAGGGATAATGGTCAGTCAGCAAGAAAACGCGGGGCGGCCTAGGGTACGTCACACGTGGGGTGGTGTAGGGTCACGCCTGATTTCATCATTATTCTGAGAGTGCACAAAAAGGTCCGCTTAGATTACGTGGTACAGCCTGGGAGGCATAATTTGCACACATACAATTACAGGAGCAGGTGTAATGGCAAAGAAATCTCGCCAAATTGTAGTTAGGAACTGTAGTCGATATTAATGGTATTAGTTACCTTCTCATACTTACAACTTAGTTAGATCACATCTCTACCTACCTATGTATGTGTGTACTCACAGTAATATAAGCAGACTCGTATAATAATAAGGCACCTAGATTTGTATTCAGAACTTAACGAAGTTATTAAGTAAGTCTCACATGCAGGCGGAGTCAGGCGGCAATAGCTAGCTGTACCGAATATGAACGTACAAGTGCATTGTTCTCTAGATAAGCCAAACGCTCCACAATGCATACTAATTTCACAAAGTTATGCTGTTTTAACTTGCGAGTTAATTTGTGCGGGGTGCTACGCGATGCTACGCCACGCGATATTGAAGCTATTATTTTAGTATTACTAATGGATTCTATTTTCATATTAGTTTTATAGGGTACTAGTTAAATTTATACAATTCTTACCATGGAACAACTACGTACTGTATTAAAAATACCGTAGCAGCTTCTAATTCCTCTATGTAAGGATTTAAAAGCTAAAAACATAGAAAACATCCATATTTGAAGGGGGTTAGATCTTATTAGTCATCATAATTAGACGATTACTAATTTAATGTTTGTATTTGAAAATCTAGCGTTCGCCTCGCATCGCTTTTCACGTAGGGCGCGTTTAATCCGAGTGTTATATTGTTGCAGTGCTGTCGCCATAAACGCGATATATGTACGTATGTATACAAATTGTGTACATAACCGACCTCGGTCTTACCTCTAGTATTATCTCGCTGTAACTAGTTGGCAAGCGCCTTTGTCCATTTGGGAGATAGCTTACATACTAACAGTAGATAGGTGCTTGCTCTTTCGCACACCGTACTAGTAACTCTTAGACGGGTTTAATACTGAAATATTTTTGTCAATCGTCCTTTATAATACGTTGTCTATTAATAATTTTACAATTCTCGTTATTCATTAACAGAAAATATTGAAGACACATTTGATAAAGCTTTAAATGTTATCAAGTAAACTTCAATCTTATCAATCAATTTAAACATATTTCGTCATATAATGATTTTCATAGTCATAAGGCATCTCTAATGTTACCTTATTCATGCTATCTGCTCACAGTTCCTTACTAGCCAGTATCGAAATAAAATAGTTAATAGTTATTAGTTGCCAACTATACGATCTACGTGATTTACGTCATATAAGTCTTGTGTGTATATTAGATTTGGCTGTATTCCGGAATGTGTTACCCATTCTCCGAGGTAATCCGTGAGTCCCATCAACTGGCCGCCGTAACATCCCTCTAACTCTAGGATCACCTCGGACTCGACACTCGTAACGTCCGAATGGTTATGGATGTGAGGACTAACTTCTGATATACCGTGTTTATTGGGGACAATTGGCAGGTAGCCATGTGATACCCCTGCTGGTGAGTTATGTGGTGTAATATTTACTTCATTCAATAAACGTAATAGGAATGTAACGTAATGAAATGTGAGAAACGTAATGGATAAATTCTCGAATCGTAGAGACAAACCTTTCACCTCTCAACAAGAATAATTTTAAATCCTTCGCATATCGGTACTGGCAAGTTTTTGCCAGACAGACTGTATATGTATTCAGGTTGCTAAACCTGGGACCCATATCAAAACCCTCACTTAGTATTTCTGTACCAACAATGCCATATAATATAGGTACCGCAAAACCAATCAAATACGAAGTTAATACCCAATTCAATCAACATTGAAATCAAGTTACATCAAACCTCAATAATTTCCCTTTGATGGAAATAATAACGTATTTAATAATAATAACGTTTAAACAAACAATTAACCTCAACCACTAATAAAGCTCCCATCAAAAGTTGACTGTCGCGCTGTGTTTGGTGTTAGTGCAGTTATTAACGTTAAATAGCGGTGAACAACAGTTAAAGGACCCTGTATACCGTACGATTTATTTATAACTACTTAATACATATTTTCGTGCAAAGGCAGACTTAAGCTTCCGACGAATCGTAAAGACGTATCGTGTGATAGTCGCTATCAGAGAAGGTAACAAAAACGTATACAAACTCTCGAATACTGTGACGCTGGGTCCTCGGTGTATTAACGATCGGTCATGACGATTTTCTTTCGACTAGTCGAATCGATCCATCGCACGTATACAGGGCTCTTAACAACGTTATTCGGGTTGCGCTGGCTCGTAAAGTTTACAACCGCAACTAACCCCAGCTGAGGTGTGACAGACTGATATAGTTATTATGGACTGTTTATTGGCTTAAGTTCCTTCTATGAATGTACCTTTATTAGCTGCTATACATGTCACTAAGCCATAAGACTGAGATGGTAATCCTTTTTGTATGTAGGTACTGGTACCACAGTCTTGGTTTTGACTTTGGCATTCAAACGCTGTTTTCAATTATTTATGTTGTATTGTTTTTGGTGTTAACATTTTTTCTAAGTAAAATATAACTCGACCTTCTTATTACAGAAGCAGGTATAATACTGACTAAATTTAAAAATACTCTCATAAGCTTACCGACAAATTGGAAATATTGACAGATATAAGTAATTACTAGCTAAGTATAAGTAGGTATTATTAATTCCAATAACTTAATACTAAAATATAATGAAATTTTCTTTAATATATCATCCGTAAGTCCCTGTCTCGGGATATTTGTAATCCCAGCCAGTTCATTAACACAGTCCATTAGAATATCAAATTCTGCAGGTGAGTTAGGGTTAACTTTATTACGATTGGTCCAGCGGCTTAGAAGATTAGAGCCCCAACTATGTTTTGGTCCGTTATGGTAACTGCTTTATGTTTTGATAGTTATGAAACTTTAAATTCATTAGGATTTGTGTGTAAAGTATAATATTAATTAAGTTCTGGAAATGGTAGTCCGTTGACTCTCCCTAGAGAAACTGTAAGTAAATTAAGTACTTGGCAAGAGATTTACGCATTCCAGATATGAAAGTGAAATATAAGAAACAAAACACAAAAAACGTTGTACTGATTAACTTACATCCTGGTTTATTATCGCAAAGTGGAAACAATGATGAATTACTAAAAAACCGAACAAGACATAGTAGCAATAGATTCTAGTAATACTTTTTTGTAGTATTTCCGCGATGTCAACAGTTCCAAATTAAAGTATCGGCACACTTGTAATTTATGCAAAGCTAGTACCAAATCCAAAACAGAATTTGTCGAAATCAATTTAAAGAAATCAGTGAAGGCATTAATTACAATAACAATCTCTAAAGCTTCTTAAAGGCATGTAGTTATCTCATTGTATCTACAGGCGACAGAGACGTAACAGCGGTCGGTGGCAAACGAATGGAGTAATTAAAAACTTCCTTCCTACGTATCGCGGGTTGCAGGACTGTGGCGGGACCACTAACGATTATGACTGTCGCCTATGTTACAGGGAAGTGGAATCAGTAGATCCAGTTGAAATATTACGTCCTGAAATGTTTTATGGGAGTACAATAATGTCCGGCTTAGGATATTTCGAACTAAAGTATTGCCGAAATAAAGACAATATCGGTCCATGTTGTCGAACTTAACCTGTCGATTTTTCGAAAGTCAGTTCTGCAGTCTAGAAAATATTGATTTTGGACATGATGTTATGAAGTCACTAGAAGATGCGCCCATCGAAAAAGATAAGGGTGTTTTCAAAAAGAATTTCCAATAGTAATAACTTAGTACAATTTAGGTGGCTAATCGGTTGTATTTAAACATCAATTTTTAATAACTAATTGCCCTTCACTTCGGCTACAAATTACATTTAGCTTAAATGAATACTTAGATGATTTTCTAACACAGACGATTTTCCGAAAATTAAATAAATTAGGTATGAAAATATAATCCGAAATCATATCCCAATCCTACTGAACAAAACTTACTGTAACCTCGTCAATACACCAGTTTAAATTTCCGTCACGGTGTCGGCACGTGTTGTGGGTCGATAGCGCCTGTACCGAACCCTTTCGGAATTTTTATACCCTTACAATTCCTACACAACCACTCATACTGTTTATTTAAGGTAGCTTTTATTTCTAAGGGTTTGCTTTCTGGTGTTATGTGAGGAGAAAAAGATTCAGAACATTTATTGGAACAACCTTTACTTGATCTAAGGGTACTTGATAAAACGGTGCTTCTGAGTCTACAAATTTACAAGGTACCTGATTTCACAGGTAACGGAACGAAGCTCTTGTTTTGTAAAGTGTGTTGTAATGTTTACCATCAAAATGGCTTTCTTTATTAGGCGTGATGTTTATGTTTTTTAGTTTATTCCAAGAAAAAGAAGTTGCAATATAAAAATAATTTTACTACCAATTATATTAATTTTTGCACTTTCATGTACCGGAGGTGCATACATAAAATAAAATAACTCACCCGCATAATTTTTTAAAAACTTCAGGTCCTAATAGAATAATAAATATGTTCTCCAAAATAAATATCCGTTAGTTATCTGAAAACTCAACCTAATCTCGGCTTACAATTTATCTTATAAAGCAATTTACAAGCTTAAGTACAATGTACGCAGTAAAGTAGAAACATAATTTACCGTTTAAATTACATCGGCCCGATAGTCTATAAATCAACCAAAGATTGGCTATAAACATTTATTCTGTAAAATAGCCTTTTTTCTGAGCGGTGTATAGCCGTAACGGAACTATTCCTTTCGGTTCTCTCGAGAAGGGTTTCTGAATGCTCACAAATAATGTTTTATATTTTATGAATTTCATATATTTTCTCTACTTTCGTGTATTACTATTATGAAACTACCAAAAATATTTTACAGAAGAATAGATTAAAACTAATATTAGGAGCGAATATTTGCTGTAAACACAACGAACACACACACCCTATGACACATATTATGTGCAGTAAGAAATCTAACGAAACAAAAATCCATTTATGCATTAAATTCAATGCGACTTAACATGACCGTCATCCTCCTTTACTATACAATACATACCTACATAGGATCGTAAATCAATTCAGGCAACATTTGTACTAACTGCCGAAGTTATACCTAGCTAGTTTTTTTACTTTGGGTAGTTAAAGTAACGAAAGTCTGAGACGAACCGATTACGAATATTTTTGTAGGTTACTGTTGTTGTTTTTCACATTTTGTACTCTGACTATATACCTACCATCATCAAAAATATAAAAATTGTCTGCAAAACGCCGTATAAACGGCACTAAACCAATATCACACATGTTTTTTATATATGGTATAAAATCGAGGGGCAGCCTTAGGGTCCCAGGATATATATAGTCCAATAAAGCAGGGCTCCGGCCATAAACGTCCACCCGCCACCGTCGAGCAACTTCACGCTAAATTGCTGAGGGGAGAAGTTCAGATTTTTCCCCTTAACATCGTTAATAGTTCGTGTTATGAAACGCTTTTAGATATTTATATTTAAGATCCTTAAGGGTTTGACGGAATGGCGTATCAACCGTCCATTTAAGTGGTTAGTTTATAATATACGAAATAAATTTTGCAACAAAATACGGGCCCTTCTTCAAACCTTCAAATATGTAGTAGGTAAGAGGTGATTGTGATTCGGTAGCTGTTAAAAATTCTTTGACTTTTATGGTTTGGGGTAGAAACTATAAAAGTAAAAATACAAGTTGTCAATTATTTTTGATGACCGGGTGACCAAGCTGTACGTCGCCTATATGAATTGGTACAGTATCTCTTATAATTATGTAGATGGTTTACCTATTATTACCTAGATCAATGGAAAAAATAACGACTACTTACATAATATCAAATTAAAAGTTTTTCATCACAACCTTAATAACATAATATATTTAGATAGTCTAATTATTTATAATGTAAGTTTGTAATAAATGTAACTAAATAAAGTAGGTAACTTCGTTTACGTTGACTTTATGTAATAGCTAGCTTCGTTAAATATTAATAAGAAATTGTCTAGCAAAATTATGAATATTTATTTTCGTTGAATGTCCGATAAAATAATGTGAGGTATGTCCTGTAGAGTTTTTTTCTAATAAATAACAAACTTGGTAAGTGTAGTTCAAATAATATTTTGGACTCATCCGAAATATTGTGGTGTACATTGTTGCCCCAACACAGTTCACAGCGACATTTTCGCACCAGTAAAAAGTATTTCATTTCCCCTGAAATATGACATCAAGGTTTTGTAGTGCGGGAGTCGCGACTGCACTTTACGACTCCATAAAAATAGTTATATTTTTATTACCTGCATAACTAGATTTAAAATTTAAATGTGTCGATGTCGTGTATGTGTACAGGTGAATTTAAATTATGTTTCTCAGAGATGGCGGCGAACTAGAGGATAATAATTTGGGTAGACCTAATGTGACGTACAGTAATGAAAAACTGTTATATGTCTGGAAATATTATTAGTATGGAGATGCTTGTATCTTCTTTATAATAAAATAAACTTTTGTATTGCAGGCGGAAAGTTAGAGTAATTATTATTTATCTAGTTGTTTAAACGAATTGCTATTCTGTCCTGTCAGCACTAGAAACATAATGCAAACTTATACTTATTTTTCTTCTTCGGGAAACAAACCACATGGTTCTTTGACGTTTGAATCAAGGATTAGTCAAACGTAACTTAGTTTATCCATAATTTCATTATCTAGAGCATTTTAGATAAATCCATATTTTGAACAGGCTAGCAATTTCAAGTAAGGACCGAAGCGCTCAGGTTTCTGATAAATTATTACTCTCATAACATTTTTAGACGACAAAATGAAAAATGTTGACTCCGATAAATTGTGGTGATTTCCAATTTTGTTGGTATTCAAAATTCTCGGCTCGCGTTTTGTTAAAATAGGGTCAAAATGAATACGTCGAACCTTATCATCCGTCTAAGTTTACGACTTTCCCAAAAATGTTTAGCGTGGCTATATCTACCTATAGGTCTTCGACGTTCAATGCAGCGTGGAAAATAACCAAGTCTTAAGACTGTTATGTCTTTGGGCATAAGGTTCAAATTGATGTATCATACGTCTAAGTTTTCCTGTTCACCAACAGCTACACAATTTCTTTGTCTAAAACCCTACCTTATTTAGTTACTTTGTCCAAGAAAATTGTACAGACAAAATTATTGTTTCTTAACGAAATAAATGGGGCAAGTAGTAAATGTGCCGACGATATAGCGCGCCGCGCGGCGTCGCCCCTTGTTTTGAACAAAACTTACTCATACGTAGAACGGGTTTAGGCCGAGAGCCAAATAGCACTTTAAGGATTCTTCCCAAACTTTCTTGAAATTATTCTTGCCTATTTAAAATTCTGGATCTAGTTTTTAACTCAAACTTGGATTTATTTGAAAACTTTAGGACGTATTATAAAAGTTTTGGACACCTGGTCCAAAGTTTATGTTATTTCAGAATACAGCACGTTCTTATGTTTTATTTATGTTCGTGTTGCAAAATTCTCAATGGTTAGTCGTTTTTTATTAGCTGTAAAAGTCATACGCTACAAATTAGGTAAGCAGCTACAATACGGCAGTATTACTATAATGTTTCGGAGGTAATTACTAGACATACCTATCACCCTAAACGCCACTGATACCTATTTTGGGCATACCTATAATAACACAAAAATAATCTAGGTCATCCTGACAACAGATTATTAAAACTTTACAAATATCGTTCCAATAAGAGCTCTCAAATGAGTTTTATGGCATGCCTACGGTATAAAAATAGAGCTAATATATTTTTGAACTCGCCAGGCTCCCTGCCTACGCCAAGTTCCCGATAGCATCGCCGATCGCGGCGCCTTTATCAGCCATTTTCCCTTCATATCGGATATTATTTTATACCGTGGCCCGGGGGCTCTTGCACCCTATATTTCACAAACGATGGGAAGCTTGTAAGAGATTGGATCCCCTGTTCGTATCTCGAGTGGAAATTTCGCGTACGCTAACCTGATAGGCGATTTCCTTATGATCATGTTTATGATTATATGATTAAGTATGATGGCTGTGATGTGTGTAAGCATGCAGATAGAATGGATATATGAAATTCATATACTGTTTTCACACGCTATCCGTAATATATGAATATCTACAAAATAAATTTATGAACCTGCGGTTTACTTGCTGCTTTTCTTTTTTATCAGTTGATATAGAGAATGCTGACTTTATTAACCTAAAGTCAAATTTCTCTAAACAATAGAATCAATGTACGAGTTAAATCGTTTCATCGTATCAAAGTTGCAGCAGCATTTCAGTATTTTCAAACCCAATCTCGCAACACAAGGATCAATTCTTTTATAACTGTAACAAATCACAACAAAACCCACATCCACACACACGCAATTTTCCGAAACCACGCGTTTCACAGCAATTTGATTCTGTATATTTGTCAGTCTGTCGATACGAGCTACGTAAACGGCAGACATTGATTCGACCGTTTTTCGTAATTTAATTTGTGTAACCCCCCGCCGCGACCGGTTTCGACCACCCGGGGTCCCCAGTTCATCCCGACACGGTTTGGGCGTAACTTCGATTCGGATCTCCGCGATACTGTCACACATTAGACACGCTGTCAGCTTTACTCCGAATTATGTACTGTTAATACCGAGGTTATATCCCCGATATGATTTTAAGAAGAATGGATATGTGAACTTGTGTTATCATTTGTTGAGTCATTACCTTATAGACTGGGCGTTGCACTACATACGTGCATTTACTAATGTTATTGTTGTCTGTATGATTTGGAACGGGCGACTTGACTATTGTGTTTGAAATTTGTTAACAAGGGCATTTGTATGCAGCTCTATATCGCACACAAATCCGAATGAATACCTTAATAACTTGTCTGTGCGTCGCACACAAAGAGCATTGTCTTACCCACATAAATGTTAGCGTCAGGCGACTGCAATCCAATCTTTTTAGCTACAAAAAGGGTTGAATCTGCGCCATTTCACTGTTTCCATTCTAAGCAGACAGCGGGCACGACGGCATGGCAGAGGTCCAATGAACCCCGCTATACTTTTTAGTAGGGAATCTCTTTACTGGCGCGGCCGAAGGGTTACTGTATTTAAAGGATTTTTGGAGCGGACCGGTGCTTATTTAAAGTGGTGTAAGCCCTTGTTATTTTTTCATAAATTTTTCGTTGTTTTAGTACGTCGCTACTTTTGTAACATGAATATTTAGGCGGGTTTTAACTTTACGGATAAAAGTTTTCCTGTAAATGTTTTTATTAAGTTCTGTTTATTCAGTGCTAGGCGCCTTTCTGCTCTTGTGATAAGTTAAAGGATTTTAATTTCAGAAAATAAGGTAAACGCTTTTCAGAAAAATAAATTAATACTCGATTTAATTATTGTTAATTAGAGTTGTCTAGTGGTAACGAAATACATAATATCATCTTTGCGCATAGGTACATACCTACCAAAAACCAACTACCAACCGAAACAAATACAATGTAGTTGTAGGTTTTAATACTTAAAAATAATATTTTGGTAGTTCACCAAAACATCATCAAATCACACCCATCGAGTAATAACAGCAATATGCTGATGAGAGCGTAGTTCCAATATGGAGGGTTCACTGAGCTTCAAGCTAATTTTAGGCAATGGTCCAATATGACTATAATTCTTAACTGCAAATGATGTTACAGTGTAATCGAGCAGAAAATGGCGGGTGGTCTTTGATGGTAATTATATTGTGGTACTCCAATGTGATAGGGTATATTGTTTAGAAGATTCATATTTGGTAGGACTGCGGTCAAGTCATTATAGAACATCTATTTTGTGAATTGAGGGCGTGAATGCTGCGCTGAGATGGGAAAACATAATTTTTAATTTAACATTTCATACGATTGAGAATGTGTTTTACCGACAGTTACTATCCTAGTCCATCGGATATTGGTAGCATTACTTGCATACTATTATTTTAGTTCTATGTAATGTTAATTTATGCTATGCTATTGAATTAATTCACAATGTAAAGTCGTTATTTGTTGCTCGAGCCACTTTATTTAAGAAAATGCGAAATCTCAAGTATTTTCCTTTTTCATAACTCTAGTAACATAAGTAGCAAATTACTCTTTGTGGCCTACCCTAAGCTGGAAATTAGTCTTACTGGCCTGCTTCTGTCGACTTCCTCAAGATGGATGTCAGTTAGACAGCTTCGTTTTATTCTCGTCAGCAAGGAATCTGTGCGGTGGCGGTGGCTAATGTCCGGGATATTGTTCCCGAGACAAATTGTCACAACACATGTTCAAAGTTATGCGGCCCCGATACTTGCGGTACGGGTACGGCTTTTGCTATTCCTAATAATAACAAATACGTTTCCGACGATTATAATATTTGTTTACAAATAAAATATTAATTATTTTTTAAATAATCGAATAATAAAATTAAATGCGGAAAAGGTAACACTAGTTATTGGTATCATAAAAATATAAATAGGTATCTTATTACAAAATATTACTACTATGGAACCAGCAATCACTGTACAAATATTCAAGCAACCAATTCAAAATTCATATAATAACCACCTTAAACATTATTTAGCACAGCACCAAACTCGCCCACCATAGCGTAACTCCGACAATTTTCCCGTACCAAGGTTTAGGGGAAAAACTTGTGTCATATGAAAGTTGGCGCGAACGCGACGATGTCGCCACACGTGCAGTTTATGGTCACGACGCGACTCTCATTTTTTCCCTCCGCTGCGCCCCCTCATGAATAGCACGAGTCTTGGAGCCAGGAACACTTTCCAAGTAAAGTTGCAGGACGTGCTGCTTTATTTTTGTTGTGGTGTAAAAAATGAACTAAAAATCTTCGAAACAGACTAGCTGCTAGACACAGGCCTCTCCCAAGGTACGCCACAGAGCTCGCCAACTAAAACCAATATTTGTATGTCCGCAAATTTTAGTCCCGAAACTGAGTGTTTATATAAGCCAGATTTCATAGCTGTTAAACGCAACCATGTTGCAAGTAAATACTGCAAGTTTGGTGAACGAAACTTAATATCTTATTTATAAAATTCTCGTCATAATATAAAGATTCTTCAAAAGGCTAAAATCATATTAAGAAAGTCGTTAGTCCTTTTCAAACACAAGCTCTGACTATCAAAGATAATCTAACTCTTCACTTTACACAGACATCAGCAAGTTTAGTAATAAATTCGGTAATCGATTTATTGGCCCTATTTGTGATGCGCGGCGTCGGCGAACAATCTAGAACTTGTTCATACAAACTCCATTCAAAGTTCATACAAACTTTGCCGGCACCTATTTAAAGTTCGTTTTTTTCAATACTCGGTACACGTGTCGCCTACGTCTGGCTGATGACACTTTGATGGGTTTTTGAACTGTTTTCGGGAATAATATTGGTGGCGAATGCGTTCACTGTACTGAGAGTGTGATTTGGATTTAGATTATGCGTTGTTTATTTTATCTACCTGTAAATCATACCTGTATTTCTCTAAATGGGTAGACAAAGTTTCATTAATACAATCCTCATTTCATGGAATGAATTATTTTTAGGAGGTCAGCCTATTACTGTATCAAGTATTTTCAAATTAATTTAGAACTTTATTACGGGACCTTACCGCAATAAAATTTAAGCATTAAATAGATTTTTAAGATTAATGAAATTGCAATGCTGGATTTGGACCTGAAAACTAATTATTTTAATAGGAATTATTCAGTTTATTGCCTGTTGCAATGTTATGCCGTCCCCTGTAGAAATAAGAGTGTGAAGATAAGCGAGATCATAATGACCTTACATTAAGTCAGTCAAGCGGTGGTTACCATAACAACGCGACATTAATGTACAAAGGTAAAATGTGAACGTCATTAACATAAAGAGTCGCCATAGAACGTAATGTAATACGATCCGGAGTGTCGCGAACGAGGTTGTGTGTTTCACATTCGCGTTAACAATGACACGTATTAAGTTACGTTCTTTTGTTGTATGATAATATATGACGCTTCGAGATTTTTATTATGTGGTGACGGTGACTGAATATTTTGTGGATTTCACTTCTTAAACAGTTATTTTTTATTTTATAGCGTTGAAAATAATGTAAGGTTTATATTACAATACATTTTGAGGTTCCGTACACACGCAGCAAGTTAAAAAAGGGAAGGTTGTACGGTTTTCAAATCGAGTCTCATTTACGGAAGTTTTCACTTACATATGCAGTCGAGTTGTTAGTCAAATAATTACCATCCTGTATAATGGCACTTGCTAGCTCAATAACTAGCATAATCTCGTGACAGTGCCTGGTGGCCTATTGCCTTAAATCGGATCATCAGGTTCATCTGCATTACTTTCCTGGTGATGAAAGATATAATAAGAATATGTTCCCACATTAACCCCATGACATTTTAATAGCCAGATACCTCAGCCCGTATCCACATCATCAAAACAACTCACAGTCTGTATCCTGTTCGCTTCACACGTAGCGAAAGTCGACTCAATTATGTTGTGTAAACATCCAGTCGATCTGTTTGTCATCGGCCCATTAATAGCTCGCGGGTTACGACCGACGGCTCGCCCGCGGGGATCGTCCAATGATTATTTTGGTCGAAACGTTTAATGTTATTTCGTTAGTAAACGGGAATGGAAGGTAAACACTTGATTAGGTGCGATGGGCTGCTGAACGAATTATTTTATCAGATGTGTACGTTAAATTGGGAGTGAATGAATGTCAATGGTGTTAATTTGCATGGAGAAGAAGTTGACAGCTTGTTTTTAAAAATGTTTTTGTTTTGATAATATACGGGGCCGTTTGGTCAGATTGAGTGTAATAGCTTCGTTCGTAAGCAATGATATCATTTCTATGCAGATTTACGTAAAACTGTTTGGGTATCGGATTCAAATTTAACTTAGATTTACATATCATGGTTATTACTTAAAAATGTAGGTAACAAATATCTTTGTGGGTATAAAGTTTGTGTCTCTGGTTTCGACTATAAACAGTAAGATGTTTTAAACCTTTCTTATCAGTAGACGAGCAAGGTTTCGCTATATATAACGACTACGATCTACAACGCAATATAAATTTTAAACTTTGTAATCCAAAGTTGACTTCAGGAAATGTCTTCCCCTGTATGTAAATGAGCTAAACGTGGTGAGTTCTGAGACATTTGCCTACAAACAAAACTAAGCTTATCTATTCAATGCTCGGAATACTGATAAGTTTAATCAAGATGAATCGATAGTGCCTCTGTAATACGCGGTGATACCACACAAATAAATATACAGCAGGTGCACTTTATTTACTGCATACTTTTAAAGAACAGTGGTTTTATTTAATGTTTTTTTAATACATATTTTAAATAAACGTACGCTGCGTATTTGGGGTAGATGCTTTAATGATGTTCATAGGATCTAGAAAAACTGCTATGCAACAGAATAATGGGTGGCCTCAGGATTTAACAATAAATCTACCTGTTGAACTATAATACAACTCTGTTTTAAGTTATAACCGCTGAAGTCATTTAATGTTTAGCTTTTTAATTCATATTTTTAATCAACAATATATAATAGCATTCTAAATACATAGATACATTATAAGGGCAATACAATACAATAATATACATTGATGTGACCGACGTCGATACGTGAACGTTTTCTAACGAGTGTAGTTTGAAATGGGCTTTCTGCGGTTTCTTGTATAACGGTGGTACGTTATTTCTACTGTTTAACATTGACATTAGCATTTTTAATTAAAGTCTGCCGACTGCGTGGGTGTAGGCTTAGATTCATTGGTTCTGTAGGTAAAGCTAGTTAACCCGGTTAAAGTTTGAGTTGTTAGCGATGATTCACGGCTGTGTTTCATGCTATATCGTCACGTGACTTATTTATTTAGGATTGGTATTTTTTTGTTATTTGGAATAAGTCTATTCTACTAATAAAAATGATGTCCATAATCCGATACAATTTACTATCTCCCCCATGTGTAATATATGTATCTACTTAATTATTTTCATAATGATTCTGAGTATGATATGGTAACCTTATAAAAATTGTAGTTTCTAAAGATCGATATAGATCGACTTAAATTACACTAGCTGCGTCCCGCGATACTACATATTTTCGGGATTAAAAGTAGCCAATGTGTTAATCCAGGGTTTCAGCTACCTCCATATGAAATTTCATTAAAATCCAATTAGTAATTTTTACGCGAAAGAGTAACAAACGCCATCCATACATCCAAACTTTCTCGTTTCTAATATTAGTAGATTTATGAAGAGATTTTTTACAAGAAACTGTGTAGATCTGTAATATTTTTTTTTATTTTAACGTGCATGTTGATACACCTATTTACTTTATTTTTATACACACATGTACATAGTTGACGATAGACGATAAGTGTATGTTCTAAACACACGTGACGAGTTATGGTCTCACTAGATTTTATAACGGGTAGTAACATAACAGTTTGATAGAGCTATTGTAGTGGCTAGGTATCTATAATGTTTTATTACCCTGATACCTTTACAGGGTTAGCAGGTCTTTGAGTATCATTTATCACGTTGAATACATAAAGGAGCGTGGATGTGGATACATCGGGTGATTGATCGATAGTGTGGAGTTGATTGTGAAGATCATATTTCAGTGTTGGAACCTCACATCACCAGCTAATGCGTGACTGATGATCAAGAATGCTGCTACTAGGAGTAAGGGAAGAGACAATTATTGTTAGAGCTGGTCAAGTGAGATGACTAACGAAGTAAATCTTGATTATCAAAACTTTTTTTATATGGTAATGATGACCAACTTTTGATTAGACGACAAACATTTTTAGTGAATTAAATTTGGCTGTACGTAGGTAGTTATTACTTTTTGATTTTTTTATGGTAGACAGTCAAATTCCACTATCCTACGTTAAGACCGATGCAAGTATTTATCCTTATCTGTAGTCAGTAGTCAGACTTCTACGTATTTTTTTTGTATTCAGTTTTGTGAGGGCATTTGACAAGAATAAAAGTAAGACATCCCCTGAACTTACTACTACGTACATGCTTCCTAATTCCTAACAAAGTAAGAGAACAATTGCTCAGAAACTTGCACTTTTGGTTTGTAGAGGAGACTGAAATCCACCTGTCAACACTTACCTCAACATGAGATCATATCAACGTCAGCTTTTAAATCAGTGGATAAAGGGTCGACCAACAGACATGGCTTTAGCTTCATAATAGGAATTAATTTATTTTAATACGGCGCGCGACCGTATTGCAGGATTACTCAGATTGAATTTAGTAAAAACAGATCTTTTTCGATACACTGAGCTCATATAGCGGGGCCATTAAGTCTGAGATACGTTACGTTCGGTAGGTACGTAGGTAGTTGTTATTATTTTTCTCCTTCATCTGTTTAAACTTTTTCTCTACTAGATCCCAAGTCGGATATTGCTCTTTTAGTTTAGCTCGGTATCACCCACCGCTGGGTATAATTGTAGGTTTTCTATATAAATTCTAATTTCAGATTGATATGGTGGATTTGACATAAATTAAATATCAACTCTTGTTCTTTTTATAAATCCAACGAGGTCTTTGTCCTGCAGTGGGTAAATTACAGGCTGTAAATCAATTAAGTTTGTAACACAGGGTTACATGAACAAAAGGAATACCATACTAACACAGTCAGAGAGAGACTAGAAATAACATTTTTTAATAATAATAATGCCTTTGAGAAGAAAGTTGTTCATAAGCTTCTGTGGGCAACATTGTATCTAAACCTTGGTCTCATAAAAGCATTTTTAAGTGTTGGGTAGTACTTAAGGTCATGTTATGTACGAACATCGTAAAAATTTGCATAAATTATAATTTGAACAGTAACATTGCCGGTGTGTTGCGCTTGTTTTAGAGCCTGAATTAAACTGACAGGTGGGTTGTAATCCCATTTATTATCGTACAGAAATAAAATAGGTCCTTACATTTAATTCAGAAAACAACCTAAAATATCTTACTGTGTTATGTGAATAGAATCTATTGCATAATTCATGAAATACTGTTTACTTACTGTCTTCTTCTACTTATCTTGTGGTTGCGGCGCATTAATTTTTAAGGTGTTTTAATTATTGCATGTTTATTACATCCCATTATTTGAGAAATAAACCTAATCACCCTCACCATCAATTTTGAGTGAACATATCAAATTTAACCACAAAGACTTACCTTTTTAATAACTTATCATCTAAAAAGTAGATACAAGAGGGAACGCTTAAAACACTTGAAAAATGATTCACAACTTTATCAAACATAACTGGAAAACCCAAAATGGAGTTCATGAAGCCAATTAATGACACTGAAAACCGACTCATTCGCTTCACATCTGGCGATGAAACGACAGACAAAAGAATGTTCTGGCTATGTAGCGAACAATGTGCCAAATAAATGTGTCGGAGTTTCTTGTGGTAAAAACATGGAGTGGCGTAATTAATCGAGTGACCGCTGCACTCCGCCTAACGAGCGGGTGAGAGGCACACTGGGGGGCGAAGATGTGAGGACATTATGAAAGACTGCTTAAACGGCAATAAGTGCTGGCTATTAATCTATTTGTTTTGCGACATTATGTGGAGAGTCTATTGTGTGTGCTAGACTACTCTCCTTCTAGTAATTATTCTGCTAATTCGAATGGTAAATCAGTGAAGAGTAAGTTGGGATGTGCATTTTCATCATCATCATTCACAACCTGACTGCATCTACCGTGTGATAGATGTAGGCCCCTCTTGGATCGTGCCAATGTTCTATGCTAGCTTATTCTGTCTAGAGTTTTGTTTGTAATTTTTAATTTTATTTTTTTATCTTTGGGGCCAATATCAGTGCAAGTTGGTTTTTAAGGTTCGATTGCCATGCTGTTCTCTAATAAAGGAACGGTCTACAGGTTCAGTCATGAATAACAAAAAAGGTATATTATATTTGATTGGACGCGTAAACTCTAGCGTTAGCTCGTAGAACTTAACGCTTTACTTAATCCTTGAAGTACCAGTCCCTACATCTCTTAACTCATTAAGAATTAAAGTACTTATATTTAAAGTTTAAAACCACCTCGGCTTACTTAGAGCACGCGACTTGTTTCAAATCCTCGCCCCCACTATATCCCCGCAGTCTGCAGCGCAGTGTCTAATTAAAACTCATTCGTTCATTTAAATATTTAATTGCAAGTGGGACGTGAATGAATGAAATCTGTGAACTACGCGTGACCACGGAGTTCCAGCTTCTACCACTGTGGACCACTTGAAGCTTGAATAAGGTGACCGACGATCGTGTTTGTATATTAAAATACGCATTCAGGTAAACATACCTATGAGTTTAGTGTTCTTACCTGCTTGCTTTATCATACTATTTTGATATTACTGTTCCCAGGATTATTAGAAAGGCATTTTTGTTGTTGGGTCTGAGGGACATTAGATAAATAAACTACTTTTGAGACCCAAATACTGGATGGTATATTTAAAGTAATATATAGCAACGTTTTATCCTACAAGTATTGCAAAAATCAAGTAGGTCCTATTTTGGAAAGCCTATTAACAAAAAATTAATAAAAAAAATGTTAACTCATATCTTTCCTACATAAAGTAATAGACAACAATAAAAGTTTCCTTGTAACCACGCGTTCTATTCATACTCACGAAAGAACAACAAAGAGGACGGTCGGCTAACCATCACAATTACTGACTTCCACTACATAAGCTTAACTCACAAGTCAGAACATCTAGTAGGAAAACATCGCGGATTCTGCACCACTTCACATTAAGCGAAACCAGATGATAGATAAGTGCAGAAGGACCAATTAAAATGTACTGTAATGTATAAGCTATGATGCAGATGCAACTTCTGATTGTTAATGTAATCTGCAAGTGCAAGAGAAAACATAAAATGGATTGTGAAAAGAAGAATGTCAATCATTTGTATTTAAAACATTTTTGGCAACAGAATCGGGCACCCAGATTTTGGAAGACTTACATGAGAAATTACGTTCAACATGTAGACTCTCTTTTGGCAACATATCATCATTATAATTTGTAACTATACTTATAGATATAACTTAATCAAGCATTGTCGTACTTTGGCTACTGGCCAGAGCTTTTTGCTCAGATTGCCAAGTGGTTATTTTTTAAACATAATTTTATCAAGAAGCGTAATATTAAGCGTAAATTAGATGGCTAGGTAACCTTCTGAATCTTCTTTGGACGCGCTGGATCTCACAAAACGGCTGAAATCCGGAAAAATCCAGAGACGTCCGGCCCGAGCCGCTCGGAACTGGTTATTTCCTGTTTTTAGATTAAGATGGCCGACCGTATCGTTCCATCACACTCTGTGTAGGCCTACTGCAGTGTTGGAGAGGGACAGCTAATGGTTATTTCATGATAGATTTCGATACGTCGAAAAACGTTGGCGGCAGCTATCGCATCAACACTTGAGCCTGATTAAATGACGGTCGGCGGTCGTTAGGACCCCGCGGAAATTTGTTTCTGGCCCGCCTTTTCTCAATTCGCAAGTAAATAGTGCGGATTATACGAGCTGTGGTGTGCCTCCGGCGATATCGCCCTCTATGGAGTCCGTTGGGCGAATCATTGATTCGGACAAATCTTGGATTGTTGAGAAAAGGAAAAACCGACGGTAATCGACATATTCATGGTATCTACTGGTCTGTGTGATGTGATGGAGCTGTTTAAAGGAGTGCGCGAAAACAGATAAGGACGAGAAATGTGTCGACGTCCGTAAGGAAACATAAATATTCTACTAGAATATGCGGGTCCGTCTATCTTGTTGATAACTTAGTTACGCATCTCGCATGAATGTCTAGAAGTGGGTTCAAAGATAGTTTTCCTCAGGCCGTATTGTTTGTTCATAAACAAAATATGTTTCTGTGGCAACATTTTTGTACTAATTGTTTGTGTTAAAAAAAACAGTATTCCATATTAAATTACCTACTAGAGGTTTAAATAATGCCATACTATCAACACTTGAAGATGTTACAAGAAACACTGTCAACGATCGTGCTGACCACACTATCAGCTATCTACGTTATAAAGTGATGTCCCTCTGAATCTCTTACCCGACCACATTGAATTCCGATTATTACACCGCCTAACTTGGCAATACGTTCGGGAATCCAGAAATTCCCTTTTTATTTCTGTCTCGTCAAAATGTCTTAGACGTCCCACTTCTGGGGTATTTTATAAATCCAATTTGTTTTACTTTCCTAAAGGAAAAGGCGATGTTTTAACAAGTTTAAAAGAATCGAGTAACCCTTTCAGAAGATTTTATAAAGAGATTTCTTGTTATGTCTTAATAGTATGATGTTCTTAGATGTTAAGATAATAGAATCGCTATTGCGCCTGCGGGTATAAGTTTTTGTGCATAAATGGTACAAAAACTTTTGAACTGACCACTGCCGATATAGTAACATGTAAGCTCTGATATGAAGTTAAAATTAAATCAATATTTTTTTGGATTCTCGACTATCCGAATGCGAAGTTAGATTGTGGAGCTACTTCGGTTTTTTAACTTATTATTAAAAAGCTAGAGAAGATTCTACGGGGGTCCGGTATAAGCGTAAAGGCAATTTAACACCAACTAGTGCCAAAAGTCTTAAACCAGTATAAATGATAACGAAGCCAATGCGCTAGGTAACTTATCTTTAAGTTGATAATTAGAGTTTGATTATCCAAATTCCCCAGAAGTACTACTCTATCACAATTGTTTAGCAATAAAAGGAATTTTAATTGCATTCCCGCAATCAGAAGGAGCTCGTTTTATGGCTACCATAAACATAAAAGTTAGCCGCTTTCGGCTAAACACAGACAATTGGCGTTTCTTATCGGCTTTATTGCATAATCCTTGGCGAGAGTCGTTCACTCAATTAGTGTTAGTGTGGAAACAGTCGTGTACGTACGGGGGCTTTTATTCTGTGCCGTCACGCTGCGGTGAATAACCGCATAGAATAAATGGTGCTACATCAGTTATATTTAATGGTTACTGTAATATTTCATAACAATAGCTCACGTAAATAAAAACATAAACAAATACAAAATATTTTTTGATATTGTAGAATAATTAATGACATTTTTAGTTACAAATATTGTCATTGTGCGGTAACAATTGGTATAACGAATAAAAGTTTTGCTTAAATAATACGAACTCCAAATAAAACATCAGAAGCTCGTATGATTTCGGTCGGTTATTTTTTAAGCTTCACCATGAGCTTGCATAGCTCTGCTGTGGAAGCGATACGTCGCTATGTGCAGTATACGTTGTCTTACTTCTACAGCGGAAAATGGACTGCAAAGCAAGTTCATAGTAACCTCGCAGTAGGCAGGTTTGGACCCTTACGGAATTTGAGCAGTTTTAGCAATAACTATACGCCTAGCAAACTACAGCCCGTATGTTTTCACAGCAAAGTGTATAATAGAGACGTTAAAAATAGCTTCAGTAAGACAGAAAGCAGCTCTAGTGGCAATGCTTAGAGTTATCTTAGCCGCAGTACAATTATTACCGCCATATTGTTTGAATAAGACAGTTTTAGATTCAATGGATTACGGTATGCGCTGGGTTTAGCTTCCACTTAGTTTTACCTGAGTTTATTAAGTTTATTTTAATATGCTTGTGGTCTGAAAATCAGTAGGAATGGAGATTGTTATATTTAAATAAGGTGTAGAATTGCTGATTCAGAGAAATTAGTTTAAAGGAGTCGTTATGAAATTTGGTACGATGACAGTATGAAGTTTTGAACCTTAAAAATACCATAGGCTATTCGCTATAGCGGGTATTATGTCCCTCTGAAGGTTGTTTATTCTGGCAAATAGGCATATCCACGAGGTCTCCCTGGCAAAAGGTCAGGAGATGAGTTAGTTATTCTTAGACCTACTGTTCCAATTGTTGCCTAATCATTTTATATGTTTGCTTTAATTTGTTTTCATTAAAGAATTAACCTATACTTAAATATTTATTTTCATAAAGGTTGCATCAGTGTCATTACTATTTATTTCTGTGTTGTGTGTGCAACTTACGATATTCCAAGCAAAGTTCTTGTAATATTCGCCAACGCGCATGACGGGTTGGTGACTAATGCAACCCGTCAATTGTCACTGAATACATTGTTTATGCGAAGCACTTGAAAGTAAGCGAAGTGTTACTGCAGTGCGACGCAATCTGCTGCGTCATACTTGGTGACAAGCAAGCAAGCATTTTTGCTGTTTTAAAGAATATTGGACTGAATATCTTGGATTTTCTCTGTAATTATGAATGTACCTATATAGTTTCATAGATACAGAATTAGATAAAAGAGAACGAGACCGCCATAAACATATTTTTTGTTATTTCTATTGCAAAAAACAATAAAGCTGGACTTAAATTACCAAAAAGTTACTCAACATTATTTCAGAATACAATTTGCATAATGATAGCGAACTTCACGTAGATCGTTGTAAATCGTATAAGCTTAATATTCACCAGCATCATTCTGCACTTTAACATTATTTTAATGACTATGAAAATATTAACATTAACCTGTTAACATTTACGTTGGCTTCCCCAAAACGATTTAAATCGCATTACAACATACATTAAAAAATACGAAACATTAATCGCAGTTCACAATAAAACACCAATAACACAATAATGATTAATCACAAAAATATAATTTCGTTCCCGTGTGTAACATTCCAATGATATTTTTGCGCACATTCGTGTCTCGGACGCAATTAATAGGGCATTACCGAACAATATTTGTCGTAATAAATAACAGCGAGTGCTGTACGCAAATTTGCGAAACTCGCTGATTTATAAAACGACGGCGGTGGAGGGTTGGCTGCTGCGGTGCGGGATATGGTACGTGTTGTGTTTGGTACGCTGATATGTTCGTGGGTTTATCATGATTTCGAATGTATAATCAGTAATAATTAACTTTATCAACAAAAAATACGTACCTAAATAGTAATAATTATTTTCTGTTTTTGTGAATGAAAGCCTTACAAAAAGTAGTATCCCAATGTGAGTAAAACACTGCTATTTATTAACAAGTAATGCCTAAAATACTGATTTAAATAACTGCCATGTTATAATAAACTATTTTTTTTAGATAGACACAATTTTAACACCTGGCTACGCAGTAGGTAGGTAGGACCTATATATTGGTATCAACTTTAAACATACACCAAGACAAAAATGATAGGTAATATTTACTTTACACTGAACATGTTTAATTTTACCTTAATGTATAATATATTGATCAAACAAGTAACACTTACCTGTGAAAGCCATACAGAAAACTGAAAACCGTAATCATAATAGCTAAAGTAGCTATTTATTAGGTAAACCACCAACCAGTTTCTATATAAACAGCGGGTCACAAACTAAACCGGATCAGCTGCAAAGAGGTCACGCCACCATCAAATATGAATGGCTCCTGCAAATTATTCAGTTACCGAGCTCCACCGAACAAAGCGCTGTCAATCCGAGCGGTGTTTAAATAAATGTCCCCGAGGCCACGTCACGCTAAAAACGTTGTGTTACGTTCCGCCGTATCGCTGCGTAGCGCAGGACGCAGTGCGCTGCGCTACTGGTAGGTATGTGCAATAAACCCACTGGGATAAAACCCGGAATTAAAATGTTATAGTGTGGTGACGTTTAATGTTTTCTTATAATTTCGGTCGTTACCATTCATTTGTTGCACTAAGAAATTAATATGAGATTATAGAACATTGTACGTGATGTTAATGATTGTAAAGTACTACCAAATTTATAGAGTTAACTGTCATGCTATGATAAAAGAATGTGTAAGCAAAATGACGTCATTCGCTCGGGTTTCATCGATGAGTCTTACATTATATCGACGCTCATTTATGTTTGTGACGTCAACTCCGATGAAAAGGGTTAAAATCCTTAAAAACGTGCAAAACATAGTCTAAAATATACCTTATGCCTTCCATCTCTCACGGTAAGTTAACCTTCTGTTATCCTACATTGGGCCACACGTCAAACGCCACGCGCCGCGTGCTTCGTTACCGAATTACCTTTACCGCATTATTTTTTACGTTTATAAAATTGTTGTTTTATTTCACGTTAATTAGGAGTTCCATGTTCAATGTGGACGTTTACGGGGTGACGTGTGTTAACTAACAATGTTACCTTAATCCTTTGTTTGTTCCAATGCTGTAGAGACCTCTTTGTGTTTGTTTTTACATGTTGAGTTTTTTCTGCACGCCCCGAGTAATCTGCAACATTTTGATTTGGGTCTGTTTTTACCAATATTAAAAGCTATTTGATAATTCGTTTTATTTTATTTTGAAAGGACATTGTTCAACAGCGGGTGGTTATTTGTCACAAATATTTTAGTCATGAATAAAGAAAGACTCATTATAATATACTTAGATTGTAATCATATGTAAATCTGTATGTAAATGTAAATCTAATAAACTGTTAAAAGGAACACAGTTATTACTATGAAGAAGAATTTCCTTATGATTGTAGGTGTAATCTAAATCCTACTCAGCTAATCTAGCTTGAACAAAGCACTCATTCCACCTAGCAAAAGTTCTGCAATCATAATAAAAAATTGTTCATACCGTTGTCGGTGATTTGATGAAAGGAAATAAAACTTACATTAAAATCATAATTATTTTAACAAGGTAATAAAACATGAACGACTCCATAAAAGTGTCACATTTCTCACTCAATAATCCTTTGTTTTAATTAATTTATATCTGAAGTAATGTAATTAAAACATCCGCTCGTTAGTCATTGCTGTTAAGTATTCTGTGGCTCTATAAATTACCACTACTAATTAATGTCTAGTAGCACTGCCGAGCTGCTTGAACAAATAAACGAGGCTTTTTTATTTTTAAATGAATCTTAGACTAATTAGATACCTAAAGAAGGTGAATAATGTTACGATCAGATTCAATGTTTGAATGTTAATGACACCTTGTACAGCTTTAATGTCAAAGTTTGAAAACATAATCATCAGACTAGACTAACTGAACGATAAGATCTTAACCATAACGACAAACATACAGCAACTTATCCTCTCAACATTTGAAATACCTCGACGAGTTCTAAAACGAAAACGCTACGTATTTTTATCGTACACTAAAAATAAAAATACGTTTATGAAAGTGAAGATTGCGAATGTCCCGTGGGAAGATTCTCAAGTTAATTTAATGTCACAAATTGGGTTTCCCCTTACGATCAACTTGAAGGATTTATATAAACCGCACGCGATATTTTTACGAGAGGTGATGTCGCACGAAATACGCTCGGTCTGAAAGACGCGTTGTGGTAATAGGACCGTGTTTTATTAAGATAACAATTTCCAATGTATTTTGAGTATTATGCCTGTATAAAGCGATCATTTATTATAAGTCTTGTCTGTCTAATGACTTTATAGCCTAGATAATTGTCTTTGCGGGGACTCTTTGTTTGGTGGTAGTTGTTAGTATTTTTCAGATCTTTATTGTTATTGTCTCGTTTATTTCCAATAGATTTAATTCCATTATTTCCTGCTGCTAACGCTAAATATATGGTACTCAATGCTCTCTTCATTAACTTTTTATTAAAGCCAGTATCTTTAACCAAAATATAAATGGAAAGAACTACCAACCCAAAAAACTTTCGTGTTAGGTCTTCACTCTAAAACCTCATTTTACATTTCGGGTTTAGGTAACTTTTCTAGGAACTACCTCATTACTTCTTGACATACCCTCCCCTTCGTCCACTCCCGATACTTTACAAACCATGTAAGCAACAATACGTTTCAGCCCGGCGCGCCCGAGCCCCGTGGGACGGTGGCCACTTTATTTGATTGGCCCTAATGACCGCTGTGATTCCGTCGGCGAAGTGCCGTGGAGTAGAGGTGATAGCGACTGTACCTACGTTTTGTTAAAGGTGGTATTAAAATATTATGCAACCATCAAACAAATGTTATTTCTGCTTGTTCAGTAATCATAAAACAACCTTCTTTCCATAAAGTAGACCATCGCAGGAGTAGATAAAAAAAAGATTGTTCATATTTATACAAGATAGAATAGTACCTACCAACAAGTATAACACAGTCATTTTACAATTTAGTGTATAGTGTTACTTTAACGTGACAAGTAACGTTACTGTCCGCACTTCATTTACGCTCAGCTTACAAAAACAGCATTACATCATTTTCTTCTTCGTATCGGCAGTAGTTACGTCTAATGCAGTTGTGTAGAGTTTGGCCAGTCAACAAAGATAGTAGCGAGGTTGACCGTCTAGGGTGTGCCGCACGTACTATACTTAGGTGCTATCACACGTGGAAGCACTCTACTTGCACTCGTTCTATGAATTATGAATAAATTTTAAATAATCAATCCATAGGGTCAAGAACTTCCCTCTACAAACCTCGCTCCACCCAGTACTCGCCGTCACTCACTACCAACCGCCAGCTTCACCCGGTCGTAGGGTTCCATACATTTCACGGGCACTGAGCTCTCGTTTGCAGAATAACGATAATAGCTAGCTTTAAAATGTTTAGGATTATGAAACAGCTCAGCATACACCACGTAAGCTCACTTAATCTTCACTTTATAAGGCTCCCTTAGGATCCAAGGCAGCGCAGTACTCAAGTATTATTCTCTTTAGAATCAACTAAAGCATTCGGTTGCGTCAAATATTATAATTTGTTAGTAATTTATGAGCTGAATTAATATAGAACTGTTGGTTGCAAAGCTAAGCGCTATTATCAAAAGTAGGGTATGAAATATTATATTAGTTAAGCTGTAGGCAGAGGTCAGTATCCTTGTATTGTCAATCTGTAAATAAATGTAAAGACTCACTTACGGAGTTTACTCATGATTTGAGTGGGACCAATCCAATGCATAAATAAACACCAAGATTAAATTATATTATTGTTTACAATACTTAGGTACTGTATATTAATAGTTTGGGCATCGTAAAACCTAAAAAAACCTTTATGAACGATTATATTATTGTAGTATTTTTTAATTAATTGAATTTAACTTATTCAAATTCCTTATGGTTAGAAGAATGATCTAATACGTGCTTTTTGCCACTATCATCGATTTTTAATGTCCAAGCTTAACGGTGTCATAGCAACCGTAATCCCAACTTCCAAGCTTCCGAAACTTCAAAGTTTTTCGTATATAAACTGTGTCACTATTATTATACTACTCTAATCTTGTTCACTCTAATACCTTTAATACGATGTTATTTGCTTTTTAAGTTTTTACGACTTGCCATGATAATACGAACATCCGACATATATATATTTAGTATCTACCAACATCACAGTTTACGGCATATTTATAACAGGAACTAGTTTCTAGGGTTTGTTATCTATCTTAGGAATCAGATTGATTTGCTATACATTCTGAAATATATTAATGTTATAAATAATAATCATTAATCTATCAAATGAATACTATAGAGTTGTGTTAATCCTGATGTCTGTAAATTAATAACGTTTTAACTAACTAACGATTCGTAACCAGGTATATGCCATATTCATAGGTATATAGTATGTCTCGAATTGTAAAAACTATTTTCACAAGCGGTGTTCTCACAAGTGCTTCGCTACATTTAAATGGGCTTTTGCAATACGAGCGCGAGTTTAATCTTAGCTTGAAATCGACATTAATGTATGGTCGACATATATTTATTTGTTGAGATCCTTGTGTGGTGTGTGCATGTGAAATTTGATTATAATTAAACTGTAAGAACACCTATTACTCTCTGCCAGTAGCTGTAAATAGGTTTTGTCTAAACTTAATTTAAAAGTTTAAATTATTATTATTGAAAAAGTTTTTTTTCTATCTAGAATAAGATCTATAGATAAAGATTTTCATTGAAAGCTAAAGATAAAACAAAAAGTTCTACGTCTGTTAAATCAGATCGGAAAATAAGATAAGCCAAGCAAAGTCATAGTCAAACCCTAGATCCAAAACACACAAGTGTCGTAAATAATAGTCCTATAGGTTTGTAAACCGAGACGCCCAGTACGTTCGAGTGAAAATAAATCATTTTATAGTATGATTGAGAAATCTAGTGAGATAACGAATTGACAAATATTTCCTCGTTAGATATGCATGAGGCTGGTACAAATGTCTGCGTCCCGATTTGTATTTAATATAATATTTCACGGCACAACGAGACGCGGCTAAATGCCGGTGGGTGTGTGAAACACGACTTTGTGGTCTTACCATGAAAACCATTTACGATTGATGGTTTATTGATAAATGCTTTGAATGTAATTGAATTCAACTTGAATATATATTGTTGTGTGAGCTTATACATTTTAGTCGCATTCTTGTGATATTCCATTATAAGAATTGATAGTGAGCTTAGTCTATGTGTATCTACATACCATATATTATGGTCGGCTCGCACTTCTTTTTTGTTATCATCAATACAATATACACCCTTGCAACTTTCTGGGTTTAAGGTAGATCCAGTAGGCATGTACCATTGTTTATAATAAATACGTTCTTTAAAATTAAACATATTATAGGAAGTTTTTCTCTATAACCGACCGTAAAATCTAATTTTAATTCCAAAAATAATGTTTAGCCCTTTTGACAACCGCGTTTTCTAAAATATGGGTTGAAATTCCAAGACGGAGCATCTAAAGCGCTTAATATTGTGAGGTGGCATTATAGACTCCTACCTATCCAATGGATACCACAAATATGTATATTACGAAACACTTTCATCTCATAAATTGAGTCATTCTTATTTTATTACGCCATAAATAACACCTTATGAAGTCGTTAAACATGTTCCCGTAACTCACTGGTAAAGCACCACAACACCACAGTACTGGCAACATCTTAGATCATGGCAACTGGTTAGGTAACGGGTCACTTGCCACTCGTATGGTACTTGCTAATGATGCCATTTAGATTTTTTTATATAATTTTAACACAGTTGACGTTTTTGGACAATTACTTAGTACCTAGTATCTTAATGATTCTAAAACGTTTTTAAAATCTAAATAGCTTTTGGTATACAGAGAGATGGCGGTAAGTCGGTAAGAAGACCTACCACACACATTATTCATAATCGTTGATAAAACCTGAATTAGCTGAACCTTATGAATAAGTGGGATTGTGTTTTGTAGACCTTGGTAAGTCTTTTTTACAAGTACAAAGAAATTGCCTCAGGCGAGTAGATACAGCAGGTATTTTATTAAAATTGATGTAATTATATTAAACGTTTGGTTGCTGCCCTTTTTCCACTTATAAGTACTCTAACTATTCCAAATCTCCCGCTCCTCTTTGCGTGTAATATTCTTTTAAAGTTATTTGTATATAGATGATGTCATGATACCAAGAGTAGGGTGGCTAAATGGATATCGTACATTTAGGAATATCTGTCTCATTTCTAAGATCTGTGTGTACTAGTGTATCTTATCTGTTAAACACAATTACGTATCTGGCGGCAATAAATCAGGGCCGGCGATATCTGCGGCCAATCTGTCCGTCGGCGGCGTGCGGCTGATTAATAACACGTCAGCGTGGGGATTGGACCAATACGAGGAATTGTGGGCTTTGTCCTGTTCACTGTTCATGTCTTGTGATTTAAACAAATACTAGGCACCTATTTTGACTCTAGTACCTTCTTTATTCTGCGAGTGTATTGCTAATTTCATAATTTTTGTTTCTAAGAAACTACACAAATTAACTAGGCATGTTTTCTTTCGTTTAGTTCGTGGAACAGAAGTAGGATCTAAAAGAAAAATAGTTTCAAAAAATGTTTTACAATAGAATTATCTTGAAATGAGACTGAAATGATAACTACTTGTAACGTTACGCAAATATTTGTGTTAAGGGTCCTTAAATCCATTAACCGAATGCTTTCAATTATAAATGTTCCTGATAATTAACACGGGTTTCCTAAATTCAATAAATTCATCCGTTACGGCCCACAATTCTCCAGTGACACACCGCCTACTATAATATTAAAGGGTACAAATTAACCTATTTCATTCGGGAGAAGCAATCATTTAGCTTTGAATTAACTATGAGTTTAGGGACATATGACGACGAGTGAGCCATCTTTGATCTTCTTCATTAGTTATAATTATAAAGTTGGGGAGTTTAAGTGAATAGTTTGGGCGAGAATGGAGAACGTATTAAATATTTATCTGGTCGTATTATGGGTTGGATAAGTGTTTCCTTAAGTGCACGCAAATATTTCGGTTACGCCAATCATATCTTATTTAGCTCTGGTTGATGACTGAACGTAAGCGTCCTCATATATAGGTATGTTTCGCCTTATTTAAATAAATAGATATTTATAAAGAAAGCTATATAGGTATAGATAAGATTTTTTCACGATATTTCCAGGCAGTGTTGGTCCGTGTCACAAGAGTAATAATAGGGCTCGTAAAAGCTGTAAATAGAAGAGGTTAAGTCACATGAATGAAAATTACTGCAGCCGAACAAAGACTAGATTGGACACATGGAAAATACAAAAAACCTGTACCGTGTGATGTAGGTCGAAAATGCCTACGTGTTTCAACGCAAAAAGCCTAATAAAAGTCGAACAAGGTGAAAAAGTCGACCGCGGCCGCCTAAAGTGACCTGACCTGGCTGATGCTATGCATGCACTCAATATGAAACTGTTTCAGCCGATTTTTGCATGTTTTAAAATCCAAGTTCATACGCATGTCCATCTGGCGCTGTGCAAATGCGCAAGTATATTAAAATTTATGGTGTTATACATATAGTACCGGCAACTTAATGACATGAAATAAATCAGGCTAGCCTCATTAAAATTACAACATTACTCCGTAAGGTATTATAGCAATCAAAACTACTGTATAGTAATTGATGAAGGGAATTTAAAAAATGGACACGGATGTGATTCGTACCCGACCTTCGCCGGTTCGTATCTCAACTCTTATCAACTAAGCTACTGTGCTAATTGCTGTATTGCTTCGTAGATAAAGCCTCGAATATCGCTAATTGTACAAAGTCTTTTGAACTTTATAAAATTGTATTTTACCAAGGAAACTTTCAGCTAAAATACTAAGAATCAGTAAAGGGCAAGCGTGGGTAATTCCTGGAAACTTCTTTATTAAATTAAAAGTAACATAAGTATTTTTATTACCCAAGTTAATTAAGAAAGAGGTAAAACATAAAAGTTTTATTTTTGACATAAAACATAACATCACGCCAGTATTTCCAGAAGGGGTAGGCAGAGTTACACATATAGTATATCCACTTTTCGCCAGTTAAGTTTTAGGTCCCAATGTAATAGGGGGCGAGCCTATTACCTTCAACCGGGTACAAATTCAGACTCCGTGCTGCTCCAAAGCAAATATACACTGGTTTCAGTTGACTTATATGGGATCGTTGCCTCTTGTCGCAGAAATGCAATCGCTTAGTGTCATTTCAGTTTGACGACTTAAGCATTTCATAATTATTATTTATAACACAATATCGTTTAGTTACATATTTCTAAAACTGTGTTACTACTTACAAGTTATACAAAAACCATAAATGATCAGTACCTAAGCGCCCACATTTGCGTCCATCCATTCGACATTATCCTTATCTGAAAGAAAAACTTTGAAAATATCATTTTCCGCTTATATGGTACATAAACCTAATTTTATGGTTATTACTGTCATCAAAAAGCAATATTGGGTTGTCGTGTGCGGCATGAAGAAACGCATATGTTATTATTTGAATACAAATGATGGTGGGATCATTTGTATTCAGGCGAGGCTCGGTGCTTGGAGAAAGGATCGGTTTCATGTCCCCCATACTGCTGTAATCTCTGCTTTCCTCGTTATAACACTTTTATAGACGTTATTAATCTCTGGTACACTTTGTGTTCAGTACTATTGCCTAAACTTCAGGGATTTCCACTTAAATATTATTATAATGTTATACACCCTTACTTATGGAATCCTCGTGGTGGCCCAATTATATTACAGATATTCTGGTTAATATAGTAAATACTGTAGACTTCTCTTGAGGATTTAATCTGGCAAGTAATAATACGGCTTGTTAAATTGTCGTATTTTTATTTTTCTTTTTCTAAGACATCGCTGTGTTGAATAATTATAATTGGCGATAAGTCTATGGTACGTATATTTTTTATAATATGACTATAGGCACTACTTAACTGGTCTTCTTATTTGTAAAAAAAAATGCCTACACCTTTTTCTTTTCACGCATATTTTATCTGTAGGTATCATTCAAAAATAAGCAGAAAATATTACTTTTATTTTACTGAAGCCTCCATGAAAATGTTACGTGCGTTAAAAACATAGAGAGGAATATTCTAGAATACCTTCATGGAATATATTACAAACTTTACTTTTTATATTTGATACTAAACAGAAGGCTTATTTAGACAAGAATCTTTCATAATTTTACTCGGATTTCATTTAATTGTCCGTAATTACCAACATCAATCATCTCTAACTACTTGAATGAGAAATAGTCCTAATAAAATATGTACTTTTAATTTAAGCGTGGTGCAGACAATATTTTTGCTAGCTGGAACGTTGCCATCGCAGGAATTAGTTCAACACCTGCCCGCGGCATTCATAGGTGCGAACAGAAGAACCACTGAATACAACGCTCAAAATATACATAAACATGCCAATAAATAGTTGACGACTTGCTGGGCGCAGTGGCTAAGCGATTTGACTGCTGCGCTATGCGGGTTCGATTCCGACACGACACAATTATTTGTATGTTCCGCTGATGTTTGTTCCTGAGTGTGTGATTTTTCATGTTTGTTAAACGCACCCATAAAACAGGATAGACATATTCCTTGGTGCATTTTATTAGAAAGTAGGAAAAAAGTATCCTTACAATAATAACATTGAATTAATAAAAATAACAGTTGGCACCTAAACGTTTGAAGTCACGTGACAAAGGTTTTAAATGGTATAAATTTAACAAAGAAGTATAAATCTAACTCTTAGTTGTTGGTAGGTGATTCAAGTCGTAAGAAGTCGCCAATTACAAGACATCGGATTAGCTTAGCCAGTCACTAAATTCTATGAAATTTAATCGTCGCTTAACTTACCCAGCGTATAGGTAACAGCATTTTTGAGGCGGGAGCTTCTTTAAAACGTAAGTGAACATACTGAATAGTCTTGTTAGGTGTCGCCACTGGTAGATAAACGCCGTTAATTACATTTGTTAGCTAGAACGGACTAGGGCTAAGTGCCTTGTTCGCCGGATTTTTTGAGATTCTTTTTACGCGTGAGAATTTACCCGAAAAGGCTGGCAGAGTTATATCGGATTTAACTTCCATGTAAACTAAGCACAAATAGACCTGGCTGCTATCTAAACAGAAAGCCATTTTGAAATCACTCTATCTTGTTAGTAATTAATTTGTGAACTTCCGTGTGTTTGAAGGTAAAAATGTGAAACTTTAGACGAAAGCTGAGGCAATGCCGAGGACGATTTTTTTGATTGTGAGGTTGGTATACGTTAATTTAATCCACTGGTAATATTAAAACAGTCCGTTTCTACCCATTTCATGTACAAAATAAAATACGGTCGTCCTTCCTTATTTTACAAGAACTTCCTCGATGTTGGTTTGGTTTAACTTGACGTTACGATGAGCTAGATAGCGTGCGCTTCCTCTCAGGGTGATAATTAGGTTATAGAGCCAGCTCCGATCGACACACCAGTTAAGTGGTTGATAGAGCTTATTAAAGATTGTGTTCTAGTCGTTAGAGATAATTACACAGCGAGAGCTACGTGTTATGCTTTCTACTAGAATGGTTTAGAAACAAGTATACGTGATTCTCAGATTAAATATATAATTGCCAGCGTTGCTAACGAAACGCGCAAAGGCTACAGTACAGTCTCAGTAAATATTCCTCCCACACAAGAGACAAAAACGCTTAAGATAAGCAAACACAGGGATATTTTAAATCTCCAACTTAAGATTCGAGTTGAAAATCCTGCAAAAAAGCTGCCCAGAAATTGTTTTTACATTCAGTTTCATATCTTGGAAATTAGCGCCACCTGAAGCAGATAAACGCCTTTAATTACCTCTGTTCACGACCCTCCCCCGCCCCCGCCACCCGGAGGTAGCCGCCGCACCCCCGCGCACGCCCGCGCCGCTTCGTTAGCAAGGATAACGACAAAGATTGCATTACGCTGGACAAAGAATAGATGATGTGGGGAACAGAGTGGTCTAAACAATTCGAGGCACGACAAACGTTAGACTAACGAACTGAATCATAAGGCACGATCTTGCCTGTATTATTTATGGTATAGGTACATGATGGTATTCTGATATGAGTCCTCTTATTTTTAATCACATTCCAATGTACATAAAGCAACTCAACAATAACTTAATTAAAGCTAAGGTCAGGCAGTTGTTAATTAAAAAATGCTACTACAATTTAAATGATTTCATGCATGATCATTTGCCAATATATTGGATACATTTATTTGATGAAGTCAGTGTTATCACTTTTTTAATAATTTTGATATGAATGGATTGTTATTATTTAATGTGAATTCTAAGCTATTGTAAATTGTTTATATCAACCATATTTGTACGCCTACTGGCAAAACATGTTGTACTAATTTAACTCCTAACACCTACGTGCATTATGTCTATGTTGTCAGTGTACTATCTCCACACATGTTTACACAAATAAATATTTATATTTCTATTGTAAGGAAAGTTAAACAATATCACTCACAGTAAGGTGCTCTTCTTATATTTTTTAACTTATTAATTCTTCTTGTACTTATTAACATAAAAGTATTATTCATAAAGAATTCCCAAAATAAATCCATTCCATATTAAGGTCAGAAATTTCAAATAACATTTTATATCCAACACAGGAATCAAACTTCATGCAAAAAAAAATACTAGATCTTTCCTGTATTATGCCTACTGCCTCATCTTAAAACGCATCTCTGCCACCCTAAATGTTTCTACTCGATAATTAGCGAGTACGCCTGAACCCTAAAGCAGATAAGCTGTGCATTCCACAACGTTATCTTTTACGTTTAATTTCAAATTTATTACGACGGCGATAGGGGTGAGATTCGCTTGGCCCTTGGCTTCTTTTTAGTATGGTGTTTAAGATAGGATCATTAGTAACCTATGCAAGGTTGGGTCTTGAAGCTGCATCATGAAGTCTGCTTTGTATCGAATTACAGTTCTGGACATTATCGGGTGAATTTAAGTCCTCGCCTAAATCTTGTAAAGTTCGCTCATTGGTTAATGGTGCGAACTTTTTATGGAAAATGTTCGTCTTGCACGTGCTCTAACAAAAACTGGGATATTTATTATAATGTCGTAGTCGTATGATAAAGGGGAATGTAGTTTATATTTGTTATGTAGGATCTTTAAATACTGGAAATAATTTTTGATAAATAAGAAAAAAGACTATCCAATTTGAAAAACATGTCATTATAAAGCTCAGAGTTATTCGGCACTACAATTTTCAATTTTCGTTCATACATTATTCACAAAAAATATGTAGACACGTATACTTTCTATCGAACCAAACTGAAAATGATAGAAGGACACTTCAGTGTGTCAAACCTGTATGATATTAGTAACTAATAGTATTTTGACATTTGTGTTTATTATTTTAACAAATCTGGTATCGTTTCAGTAAACAATTGTTATTATTACCATATAATTAATATTAATATAGCTGATAATATATCTATCTACTCTTATATTAAATAAACAGCCGCTATACATATAACATCAAAAGATAAAAAAATCTGTTTTACTTCGACCAGACATGGGTAACAAAATTGTATGGGCTAGTATCGCGACGTTCACGCCTCATTAGCTGCGTGTCACTCAGCAGAGTTCGCAGTATCTGCAAGCAGTTCACTTCATACAACATTAAGTCGACACACACTCGCTGATTTATATCGAACGTATTAAAAACTCTGAATTAAAGCGTAGAAGATTCGAAGTGGCGCTGGCTTATTGACAAATAATAATTATAATGGATCAGTCTAGCTCCTGCCCCTAAACTTTCGGATGAGAATAAACGATTTTTAACAGACACATGTAACAATAAAACATTAATTAAGTAGATTAGTTCTAAAACATACGTGACTGAAGGTTTAAAAAACTCTTCTATCAATAAAATGTAGGTATCCCTTATTACACGTGGCACTTAATCAGAATGTTTATAATAAATGGCAAACAATTTCAATTGTCAAAATAATGGGAGAAGAGGAAACAACAAACATCTTCTTTGTTCTTACTACGAATCGTTAGTGTGTTAGTGTCAGTGTTGCTACGAAGATCAATCTTATTTCGAAGATCAGTGTTGCTACGAAGGTCAGTGTTGCTACGAAGATCAGTATTACTACAGTCACTGTTACTACGAGGATCAGTCTAACTACAAAGGTCAGTGTTGCTACAAAGGTCAGTGTTGCTACAAAGGTCAGTGTTGCTACAAAGGTCAGTGATGCTACAAAGGTCAGTGTTGCTACGAAGATCAGTGTTGCTACAAAGGTCAGTGTTGCTACAAAGGTCAGTGTTGCTACGAATATCAGTCTTACAACAAAGGTCAGTGTTGCTACATAGGTCACTGTTATTACAAAGGTTACTTACTAAAAATGTCACTGTTTCTACGAAGATCAGTGTTGCTACAAAGGTCAGTGTTGCTACAAAGGTCAGTGTTGCTATAAAGGTCATTGTTGCTACAAAGGTCAGTGTTGCTACGAAGGTCAGTGTTGCTACGAAGGTCAGTGTTGCTACAAAGGTCAGTGTTGCTACGAAGATCAGTATTACTACAAAGGTCACTGTTACTACAAAGGTCACTGTTACTACAAAGGTCACTGTTACTACAAAGGTCACTGTTACTACAAAGGTCACTGTTACTACAAAGGTCACTGTTACTACAAAGGTCACTGTTACTACAAAGGTCACCGTTATTACAAAGGTCACTTACTACAAAGGTCAGTGTTGCTACGAAGATCAGTATTACTACAAAGTCACTGTTACTACGAGGATCAGTCTAACTACAAAGGTCAGTGTTGCTACAAAGGTCAGTGTTGCTACAAAGATCAGTGTTGCTACAAAGGTCAGTGTTGCTACGAAGGTCAGTGTTGCTACAAAGGTCAGTGTTGCTACGAAGATCAGTATTACTACAAAGGTCACTGTTACTACAAAGGTCACTGTTACTACAAAGGTCACTGTTACTACAAAGGTCACTGTTACTACAAAGGTCACTGTTACTACAAAGGTCACTGTTACTACAAAGGTCACTGTTACTACAAAGGTCACTGTTACTACAAAGGTCACTGTTACTACAAAGGTCACTGTTACTACAAAGGTCACTTACTACAAAGGTCAGTGTTGCTACGAAGATCAGTATTACTACAAAGTCACTGTTACTACGAGGATCAGTCTAACTACAAAGGTCAGTGTTGCTACAAAGGTCAGTGTTGCTACAAAGATCAGTGTTGCTACAAACGTCAGTGTTGCTACAAAGGTCAGTGTTGCTACAAAGGTCAGTGTTGCTACGAAGATCAGTGTTGCTACAAAGGTCAGTGTTGCTACGAAGATCAGTCTTACTACAAAGGTCAGTGTTGCTACAAAGGTCAATGTTGCTACAAAGGTCAGTGTTGCTACAAAGGTCACTGTTACTACAAAGGTCACTGTTACTACGAAGATCAGTCTTACTACGAAGTTTAGTGTTGCTACGAAGGTCAGTCTTGCTACGAAGATCAGTCGTACTACGATGGTCAGGCTTACGACGAAGTTCAGTGTTGCTATGAAGATCAGTCTTACTACGAAGGTCAGTGTTGCTACGACGGTGAGTCTTGCTACGAGGGTCTGAATTGCTATAAAACGTTACCACTCCGACCCGATTCAAAGTTTTTTAGTTTTAGATATTTGTTTATTGCAAATAAAATACACGATATGTTATTTCTTGTCACTTAAGGATTAAGTTACCTAAACACCAGAAACAGTACCCGCCTCCCCCATGACACTAGATAAATCGTCTGTAATAGACGCAGAAGCCTTCTACCGCAAATAAAGCATCGTAAGGAATACAGACAAATGATGTAAAATCATAGCTTGCAGTAAACAGTAAGTAATTCAGTGTAGGAAGTTACCTTTCCACGCAGTGGGGTGGTTACAAGCAGATTAAAATATCAACTAGTTATAGTCCAAGAAGTTTTAATAAGCGTGTTAACATCGCTTGAAGCTCAGCTTACACTGTAGAGTAGAGGGGTAGGCGTAATTATAAAGTGTGAGTATGGTTATCAAAAGAGCTTACACCGGATCCTTTCGATTGATCCCTTGGGCACCATTAATAGGAGGATACTCGGGGAGAACGCACTGTTATCGTGCCGCTGATTTAGGTGTTTGTTAATTAAAGTTAATGCAGTAAGAGTAATTATGTTACAAGAAAGCCAAACGGTAAATATGTGAACTAAAACTAAACATTGATTAGTTTTTGCAAGGAATAATTTATTAAGAAAAAGTTTATTATAGAATCATTTTTTTCATAAGCACACCATTCGGCGATGAAATCGCGATTTCTGTTATACCTGCCACATTTTGAAATCAACACAAAATCCCGGAATATATAGCCAAAATATCGTAAAAGAATTCTTTCTTACATCAAAAATGATGAGCGAATGTTTTCTGATTGAATGAAAACCACGGGGAGTAGAGATGTGGGCAAACGAGGAAAACACATAACACCACGTAATTACGGTTTTTGTTGCCCAAGGATTTCATTTGAGATGATCACGAACGAACGAAAGATATCAAGTTAAGACAGCTCCAATTTTTACTGTGTATTATAACTTGGAAATATAACAAAATGTTCGCACAAAAACATTGTCTTTTGTAGGAATTTCGGCTTGGTAATATTATAACATTTTTAGCATAGTACACTTTGAAAAATAGAACCCAAAAGTATATTCTAAAATGTGCTACAAAAATATCGTCCCGAGTATGTGCGTAGTTTCACTACAAAATCCTACGTAGTAAGTGTAATTTTATTATCTACATTAATAACATATGAATAAAGTGACAATCACCACGATTCGTCACTACTCAATAATATTTATTACGCATTACCATCGCTGTATGATAAACCACGCCTACTGTTATAAAGAGGTAGCAATCCGCGCCCGCGGCAAAAATGCTGGGAAATTAGATCAGGAATACCCATCTAACTTTGGTATAAAGGATCGTAAATTAAACAATGCAATAAATATTTTTATTTTCCTTAAATTACTTTTTCTGTTGCGTAACAATGGGCAGAGGACTCAGGCCCACGTTTGCGGAAATGCGGGGAGTAATAAAATTAACTGTACCGAATAAGCATCCCTTAGGACCCTGCATGTATTTTTACGTTGATTAAACAATTTTATGGTACTCGACGCAATTATTTCCAAATACCTACATTTTATTTGGAAATAATTGCTTACGAACGAGCGGAGTACGAATTCGAGTAAATTCTATTGTTTACTTATAAGTTCCTACTTTTATACAACTTTGATTGTTTAGGACTTTTAGCCCAGTTACAGTTTAATGATTAATATATTTTGTTCTTATACACATTTTGTTTTTATTTTACTTTACGTTTTACTCCTGTGTAGGTACTAGTTTTACAGAATTGAACTTTTTCTTATTTACTGTTTTCTTTGATTGCTGTTATTATAATTATAGCCATCAAAGTAAAATCATACCTGCAGTTGAATTATATTTGTAATTTGAATAAAACCAAGAACAAAACCAACAAGCGATAACCTTACATTATTTTTGTCCTTACCTAATTCTCCGAAATCGTCTTTGTTGATTTTTCACCTCATACCAAATACCTGTAGTAATTGAAGCACACTAACGTTGACTCACATGAACGACGTTACGTTCAGGCTAATATTATGCGAAGCGCTCGTCTCATGTTTTGCGAAACAACAGGCCATGTTATCGAGTCCCCGCCTCATTGGAAGCCAACCAACACGAACTGTTGCTTCGTACGAGTATCGTTCTATCAAAACGTCTTTAGATTTTACGAGCTCCGAACGTAACGGATAAGAATTCGTGTGTTGTGTATTGAATCGGAAGGAACGCTCCATGTACGAATTAGTTTATTGAGTGAATCAGCCGATGTTTAGCGAAGCGGTGGCCCGGAACCATATGTATATGTTTTATTAATATCGTATACCTATTGTTAGTAGTTAGCTGTAAGATCTAGAGCTAGTTAAAAAAACAAAAGGTACATTATCCTTTTAGATACGATTTAGCATGAATGTAGCATAGTTAAAAATAAAATATAAAAATAAAAATTAATGTCTTATGTGATAAAATACTTTCTTCGGCTAATCATCCAGGGTTTACCATAAACACAACCAGGTCCGTTGATTCTAAGAAAATGGAACATATCAGGTACCAAGTAAAACAAAAATCAAGTTGACAACTGACCCAAAAATTATCAGTGTCCAGCAGCCGGGTCAACATCACGCTCTCATAAACTGGTCGCACGTCCAAATTCTCGAGTTAGCACATAACAATATAAATTTTCCGTCCCACGCTCCCCACTACTTCTGACCCCCTCTTTCGTTCATAATTCCATAAAAGGTCCCGTTCATCAAAACGCGGGGTGACGGAACCTTTTCAAGGATATTTCGTTAGTTCCGATTCGATTTTCATTTTATGCAAAAGACGATCCAATTTCGAGCGGGGGACAGCGAGGAAAGACCTTCAATCGGGATAATAGTATAGAAGAATGATCCAAATTGAATTCGTTTCGCGACGAATATCCCGCCCCGCGCCCCCACCGGCTTAGACCCGCCGATCCGACAAATACCTCGATTTCGTCTTAAAGGGCTGCGATTCAGCGAAAATTTTCGTGCTCGGTTAGGTCCCTAGGATTTTTATTAAATTTTCGAGAGATGTTCTTGTGATCGTGAGAAAGGGAATGATAACGGAAGAGTATCACGCATTGTTGCAGGCACGCGTCAACTATTCTGGCTTTGCAAAAAACCGGTCAATGTGTTGTCGGTTGCACGACTGGAGAGGGTTCGACGATCCTCGAGTTACCCGAACGTCTCACATTCTGACACAAATGCTGGATAGGCGATTGTTGACAATGTTGTCCTCCGCACTTCAGGTATTTGTTTAGGTTTAATGTATTTGCGGTTGTAAACAATATCGCGTGCCAAACAATCAAATTGAATCCTACGCATTTCGTGTATTTGATATTGTTTTCATAGTACAAGAGTGAAACCAATGTTAGCGTTGTCCTTGGTCCGATGACTAGTAGATTTAGGAGAGAGCTTAGTTAACTGTAGAGTCTTTAGATTAATTTGCTAATGAATATAACTCCTATTGATTCTAATGCATTACAGCACATTGACCAAAGAAACAAGGGCAAACGAGAAAAATGTACATACATACATTACCTCGACAACAAACCTCAAAGAAAAATGTCGGCCACAAAACGTGAATATGCTTGGACTGCGTAAGTAAACGGTAAAGAGGTACAGAAGGTTAACTGACCTTATAACTTCCATTAGGTAGTTAACATATTTTACTATTCCCCCTTCTCCTAATTCGTTAAATATTTCTAAAATATCATTTAATTGGTTTTAACAGATTTAATTACTTAATTGACTTCTGAAATTACAGCTTCTACACGAGCTCCCTGTACGCATAGTTGACTTTAAGCGAAATTTTACCTGTCTCTACTTAATAAATATAAACACGGTTTCAATAGGAAGGGTGCTTAGAATATGTGATAAACCTTTTGCCTATATCTATGTTGTGGTGCAGATGACATACACACATAGCGCTCGCACAAAGAGTAAACAAGAGTGAGAAATGTCTGGTATAGCTGTCCCTTTGTCACTGGATTACTTCGTTACTCACTCTAGCACTGTAATGTGAATATTTCATGCGTTTATATGCTAAGTATTGTGTATTGCTTGGAGATGAACGTGTATACTTTGCATTTATATTAAAAATCGGGGTGTACCGATGGCATATATTAGAAAAAACTGCGAGAAAAAATATTGTTGTTTTCAAAAGTTAACCGAGTTATGACTTAAAAAATTGAAAGTATTTTACTAAATAATTATATTTATCGCATGTTTTTTGTATTAGGTGTTGATAGCTAAGGCACATTAGAATTAATAAACCCACTAAATTCATTGATATATTACTACATACCAACGTTTATTCTAAGTAAGATATTCGTAGGTGGGTATATCAAATGACATAAGCTTAATTTTGTAGACACTCATGCCAGTTGTCTACAGTTGTACAAAACAGACAATAAGCCCCCCAACCTCATTTCATTATACTTGATGAAATGGCAGCCCGAACACAAGTCGGGTAGCCATGCTCATTTGATTAAAAGATAAACACAGAGTACTTTACTTAGAGGACGTAAAAGACAAAAGAAAGTTACTTTAGAAACATTTGTACTAAAAAAGTTACACCTGTGTACACACCTAGTGTTCTTGTAAAAGCCAAAAGCTTACTACTAAGCTGTCTTTTATTTAAGTAGGACAAGATCAGAATTACTTGTTTTTCAAAATAGAAATTAATTGACTGCTACATTGAGTCCTTTTTGATATTGTATGATTTTTTGTTCGTTTGAATAACTCAAATAAGAATGTGAAAGAAATTCGATCATTTAGGTATGAAATCAACTACAACTAACAACAAGGGTAAGGTCCCAGCTGACAGCCATTTATTGTTGAGCGTACTGGGTTATTTAGATTTCCACAATTATTGTAGAAAATGTACCTGTACGCACTACCATGTTAAAATCTAAATCCTAATTAATTGTTTACTATCTTGCTAAAGGCAACTAAGACAGCTGACTGACATTAAACTGATAATCTCATTACTAATAATTGGGGACGCTCGATTCGCGTCAGAATTAGTTGCACTAAGACGCTTACAGGCAATTTGGGCCGTGCGAGCCGCAATCGCGATCGTATTACCGAAACGGGAAGAATTAATGCCCTTTAATGAGGGTCTCAAATCTCAAGTGTGTAAAAAGTTGGTTAAGATTGTATCAAACCTTTGTCTGGACCGCTCCACTTGGAATGTTTAGTTCAGCAAAAAATCTGGGTACCTCAGAGGTAATGGGAGATTAATAAGGCCGATATTAAACAGCACAGAAAGCTGGAATGACGCTAACCCAAATGTAGATAATTCATGAAAATGCTGATACTTACATACCTACAACAGATTTGTAGTCGGAATAGAAATGGTTATTACATTTTTAGGTTGCAAAAGTCAAAAACTTTCAGGTGGGTGGTGGATTACACTCTTATTTCTGTTAAACAATTTCGATACCTATAAAGAGAAAGACGTTATTATTTTATTTAAAAAAAATGGTTTTATGTTGTACAAAGATCAGAACACGTGTAATCCAACACGTGTGTATTTGTCTGTTTACAAAGGATCCTAGAGTTAGTCTCCAAACTATCGGCAGTTTGCCAGACGGTGACGTCATGATCGATGCATCCTCAATTGACTACAATGCCGTCTCCAGTCCACTTGAGTCCACAATGCATTAGTCTGTAACTTGATCTGGAACCATCCGTCTTTCATCTATTTATTTTGCATTCGCTTAAAAGTGTATAACGGCTTTGTTTGTATTACTTTAGCTCCCTCTCACTTAGGACTTAGTTCTCGTGAATACGGTGCATTGATATCGCACTTTTTTCTTCCTGAGGGATAATACGAGTAAGAAAGGTTTCTTCGTTCGTCTTTCATTACTATTTCTTCGAGGGCTTCCATGTCAAACTAAAGTCTACCACTGACCACTAAGATTCTTATCTTGCGACGTACAAAATACATTACCAAAGTTTCAAACTACTCAATTCCGAATCGATCGAAGACTAATGAAGCAGCAACAGTGCAGCAATGATTTATAATAATTAAAATAGACTCGTGTATATCATCAGTGACAGCTTTCTATCTCTTAATACCGTTCAGTTGCTTGGATTCATTCATCATAGTGTTGTTATGGTAGCATTTATTTTAGGAGGGGTCGATTCTTATAACGTTAAAATAAACATTCGTTGGACTGAGTTATCTGTTATTTAGAGTAGAATATACTTTATGCCTTGCTGGTTTTCTTTGTTTTAAAAACAAGTTGCAGTACTTACGATGTAATTTGTCAAAGATGCGTCTGCATTATTATTATTACATAAGTTAAAAGCTTTAGTTTGCCTATAGTCAAAATAGGTAAATTAAAAGATAAGATCTCTGTATTAAAAAAACCTCTTTATCATCATTATAAACATCGTGCGAAAATTGTAGATCATAATATACGAGTATGTATAGGTACATTGCATAAATGTAAAGTAGCAGACGGTACTTATCTTATAAATAGATTAGGAATCAGTTTCGTTAGAGTCAATTTCGAACGGAACTTGACTCCACCTCATTTAGGAAATATAGGGAATGTAATATTTGATCTCTCCTTGTTTACATTTATGGAACTTGACGCTTCAACTCGAACATCAGGCAGGCCTGCAGATATTAATGCGTATGTTCTGTATCCAGATATTAATGCAATGCCTGCTGTAGACTAATTGTCAGTAACAATATTGAATGTATGTCTTTTAGAAGCAACACTATATGAAATCTTTCTTTTTTTTACAGGTATGTGCCATTGTCACCACACCACTCAACCCAGTAGAGTAAGTAATTAAGTAATTATATTCTAGTTTTTTATTAGGCATATTTTCTTTTATGTACCTATTTCATTTGTTCGAAAACAATGAACAAAAACAATAAAGCAACTATTACAAGATCTATATTATTGATTTAACTAATACATGTATGCAGATATAAAATAGGTATCAAACTATTTTGACGCTACTATGAAGCCTATAAAACAATAGAGTATCAATTTAAATTCGCATACATTATCTCTGCACATATATATGAGTGTTCCATTTCATAATATAATTTGTTGAAGCCGCGCTTATTTCCAACTATTATCACCATCGGGTATCCACTAAAATCCATTCATTGTGTAGTCCACACATTAGCGCGCGGCTTCAAACAAAGCATCAGTTTACAAATGAATTGCCGTATTGTTCGACACTCGTTTCGTTACTCTCATCCTATGAATTCGTGCCCATTCGGAATTTTAACTAAAATGCAGATTTTTGATGTTACATTTTGAAGCGGTAATGGGAAGTAGTGGAGGACTTTAAAATTCAGCTTTAAATTTTGACTACGACGACAAATATGAACCTATGCTTGTAACTTTGTGCATTGTTTTACTTGTAATCTTTGTATTCAGCAGATAGTTAAAATCTTTGTATTTATAATAATTCTTATAAAATCTTAGTGTATTCCGGTGTCGCTAATACGTAGACTTTTTATTAGGGTCAGCTAGAGCTAGGTTTTCGGAAAAAATGTAAAGGCATACCAAGGACCTAAATTGAGTCCTATTATTGTCCTTGACATTTTATATAGAAATCCTAATTGTTAGTAGAAACAACCCTGATAAGTGCTCACCCTTAGTCAAAACACATGCACGATAAAACTAACTAAGCAACTTCTGGCTCGAAATCAGCATCGATATCACCATTCATTAAGAACTCTCATTGAGCATGAAAGGCTTGTAGGTATTTAATGTACACGCGCAATGCTTTAAGCAAGAAGGAAGACTGGTATCACAAACAAACAGGCTCCAAGAATCCTGATCATAATACGTTTCAGTAGAAACTTACATCGCAGGGTAGGTTTCTGGCAAGTAATACAACTTAGTTGTTGTAGTGTAACACAATATTGACGTTATTTGCCGCGTCGTCGACCGCGCCGGTGAGTCGCGAAAGTAACTCAAATTGTACGAAAACCTATTCGGCGTTGTTTTGTTTGAAGATCTTGAATGTTCCCATTGAAGTGTGAATTATACGAGAAATATTATGATACTAGTTCTTTGTAGTGAGTTATTATGCTTACTTGAAATCTAAAGTCGCATGATAGAGTTCAATATACAAAACTGATTTTAGAATTGGTGCAAAAAAAACATTACAGGGTTAATTAAATAAGGTAATTATTGAGGCAAAGGCTTTATTTCCAATAGTCCTTTGCGGATTTTAATGAAGGATACATTTTAGCAGAGTGCTTTTCAAATTTTGCACGTATACCGAATTGGATAGTTAGATATAATAATTGACGTGATTCCCTCTTCTCGTTTAATACCCATCTAAGGATAGGGTGGCAGTATTTAAGCATCGCATGTAAAGGTTCATTAAGATAAAATATTCACGTTCATTACTACTACATATTATAGTATTTTCACAACCGTTAAGTCCCTGTGGAGTAATTGTGAACAATGTTCGTCCACATGTGAAATCCAATTATGTGCATGTATGTGTGCACGCTTTGAATTGTTTCCCTAGGAGGGTATACAGAGTTCTAAGAGTATTTTAATACATATATTGTGTTCTAGTACGCGTCCAAGCAACGATACTTACATGTCACAAAGTCATCATGTTTTAAAATGTATTATTACCATTAATGAAAAAAATACCGCTCTTTGAGAAGGCATCTAGGCCCCAAGGCACAATCATTCAAACAATTATTTTGGTGATCACTGTCTACAATAGGCTATCTTTTATGTGTCCTCAATCGTTATTTTATTCCCTAAAACAGTAGATATATGCGTATGATTGTGCACCTACTTAACATTGAACACAAGAATCGCAATATTAAATGATAAATTAAGTCCACTTTTGTACAAATAAGTATAAGACGCGTAAATACCTATTTAGTATTTACCTACTACTTCTCGGCAATTTCTTTGTAAAAGAATGTATCATTGGATACTTATTAGAACCCTCATCTAGCATATCCATATCTTTCTAACATCTCACCATTACTTAGCTCTCTGTTCTTTCCTAACATGGTTATACCTTCAGTTGGGGTCAATGACGCGAGACAAAATATACAACTGTGCGAACTTCTCGCCCCCGGAGCAATGCCTTCAAGGTATGACAAATGTGTATGTGATCCAATTCATGTTACTCGTATAATATTATTTTATAGCGTAACGTCGTCATGATCTGATAGAAATACCAAGTTATGTGTTAAAAACATCGTAAAGTTGTTGATTCGGGCAGTTATATGTGCTTTCCGCATTTCTTCTCAAATTGATCTTTGGATATGTGCTCATAACATTGCCTTTTCGCAGTTGTTTCTAAGAATTCTATTTATTTTATCGTTTGATGACGTCACTTGGAGTAGTTGGCACGTGCTGTGTTTATATTTCGAGAATAAGTACTGGTAAAGCTCCCAATAATGCAGCTAAATTCAGCTTGTCTCTGGTGAAAATTTAGGTTTGGTCTGCTTACCACTCCATATACAAGTGTTATAGTAATAAAAATATAATATTTTCTAACTCTCAAGACTGTAAAATACTCGGATATGGAGAATGCACTAAGGAGCTTACGTTATATAAAAAAAGGAAAAAATCTTAGACATTTTTCATGCCTGAATCCTACTTCCAAGCGCCTGATGTGAGCATGTGATTTTTGTAAGGATTCCTTGTTCTCAGTGGCAAAAAATATACCTACATTTTTTAATCTTTGACCAAAAATATAATCACGGTATAATCTTGCTACTGTTACTTTTTATATTCCAAATCATCAAAGGCCTTTTTTTATAAACGTTAAAGGTAACGTCTTAAGGTAAAGAATACCCTTCACAAATATTCTCAGCTTTGCCTTCATTTTCAGATGAGACGAAAACTGATTAAAATACTTGAAACGTTAAAGACTGTCATAAAAATTGACAACGAAAAACTTGGTACAAAAGTAATTTAAATAAAATACGATCAATTTAACTTTGGTACAAGTTAACGAAAAACGTAGGTAAAAGTAAAGGCTTGATAAGAAAAACTGGGTACCTACTATGTTTACGTCATGATAACTACTATTACTACTATACTATTTTTCTAGTTAAACATACATCTGATTTCCTTATTTATTACTAACTCCTTTATTACTAACAAAGAACAAAGAGTTGATCTACATGCTAATCATCGCGTAATATAAACTTTAAAAGTGTGCGAGTATCGCGAGCTCCCGGCAGCAGGTGCCAGCAAATATGCTTTGTTCAGGATATTACGCACAACGCCAGCGCATACAAACATATGGACAACTTATTAAATACATATCTTGTTTTTATTTTGTTTACACTACGTGAGACGGTTCTAAACGAGCATGTAGTATACAGTGTTTGATTAAACTAAAACATTTTTCTGTTTTATTAGATAAATGGTTAGTGGTTATTTATGTCATGTAATTAACATGTTTATGTAGGTAGGTACAGAGATTTCGTAGAAAAAAGGGTAAAACTATTGTTTATATACTCGTACCCTTTGTAACATTCGCACAGACCTAATTAATATACCTGGATCCCATATGACGATGATTTTGGTCACAATTAGGTTTGATGTGTGTGGTGCGGTGCACAATACAGTATATCATTTCCATCACTCGTTCACGAACCTAAGCGTTTATGAACGAGAGATTGACCCAGGCTAATAATTATTATGCCTGTAGATCGCGCAGAATAAACCGTGGCGGTTTCTGTATTTCATATTATTCTTCAGAATCCTAAGAATGTATCAATCCCTTTCACACTATTTCGATAACATTTTTAATTTCACCGAACTCCGGCGGCACGAAGTTACCAATATCCGGCGCTTGACAGCCGCGGCGATGTTGACAACCATTATACCAACTACAAATACAGTAGGCAGTGAACGTCGGGCTTGGAACGTTTGGTGTTTTGTAAATAACGCTGGTTGGGTTAGAATGTTAAGTTTTAGATGGTTAGTTTTATTGTCACGTACGTGGATCGTAAAGTTTTAAGCTGAACTGAAAAGTAATAAACCCTATTAAATTTCAAAATCCGAAAACAGCAGGCCTAATTTTAGTACAGGCTACTTACCTATCACTACTTTTTATAATAGAATCCGGTGACCTTATTACGGATTTTGTATTTTTATTAACATTCATGTATCTTGTACCATTTACACGTATATTACCAGTGACCCTACAAGGAAAATCTCATAACATGAATGTCAACACCAATGCATATAATAATAGTTCGCTTAAAAGCAAAACATTTACATAAACCCTTTTATTAAAGGTCAGATCGGATTGCGAACTGTTGTTCTCACACAAAAAGTATTCAATATCGTATATAGTTATTTTCATAACAACACAATACCTACATACTAAGACTAAGTACAGAAAGCCCACTTCGTGTTGTTGATGTACGATGTTGAAGTTTAATCAAGAAGCAAAAAGGACAACGACATTTTTTAGTCTATTTCCAAACGTGACTGCTATGAGTGCTATGTAATCAACATTACTTTACATAGTTGACCTCCTGAAATGAGTTATGTGTTAGGTATTATTCTGACAATATTGTATACTCGTAGATCGTGCTCTTTCTTACGCATTATAAAATATGATGAATATGAGATATACTTTTTGTTCTGTAGTATGCATATTCTATAGATTTATGTAACCTACTCTTATTTTTTCGATCATCAGAAGTCGAGTCTCCGATTCTTCGTATTGCCATACAATCCACTTAAAGTAATCCCACATCCAGCTTGCTTCGTCATTTTACGAAAACGCTATTTTTTGTCGAGAATTTCTGCGCGAAACTCTGTCGGAGCTATATTGTAATATACACTCGCCAGTATATTGTTGTTTTGCATTACTATAACAGTATCGTACATCGTGGCCGTTCAATTTAGTCAGACACGCGTTTATACGGAGTTATGTTGATCCTTCATATTTGAATGTCTGGTATATTGCTTCAATATCATTCTAGATTCATATTGTTGCTGAATTTTGTGTGGTTTATGTTGTGTTAGTTTATTTTCATCGTTTGGACGTATTTTTAGATTATTAACAATGAGTGTTGATCACGTGACAGATTTATAACGAGGCGCTTTGCCTACTAAATAGTATTTATTTTTAGGGTAGCTATCATTTTTGTAGCTTGTATTTAGTATAGCGAGCTTATCTTAAAATTAGATTCAAAGTCATAGTTTATTCATGGAAATACGTAAATTCTTCAATATTATTTCAAAAGCTTGTCTTAAATAGTATGAGAATAAGTGATGAATCCTTTTTATTCAAAGTGCAGCAGATTTCTTTTGAATAAAACCTCAATATATCGATAGTAATATACTAGTTAAAGGAATGTTCGCAGTTCCTCTAGTCCATTAGAGGATAAGCCTGTATCAATGCATGTCTGCGATCGTAAATCATCCGGTTGGTCCAATGCGTGGTAGCCATTGTGCCACCCTCCCGGCTCCATTCAGAAGCGGCAATGAATGCGCCGCGTGATTTACTGACTCGTTTCATGCGTCTATGTGGATACATTTGCTTGAATAACCGAGGTTAACAGTATTGACGTCGATAAGTTTTGCAATGTGAATGAATGGGGGAACATTTTCTTTATAAAGTCCGTAATTCTGTGGTTTAGTTGAAGACGCACGTCGGAATATAGATTTACTGGCTCTACGGTTTGTGGGGCTTAGCTTCCTTGGAGACGACTATGGAAATTATTTGTTGTAGGGAATACCCATGCTGTTGAATGCTTTTAATAAGTTTTGGTGCGTCCAAAATAATCTGATGTTATACAAGACATTGCCAACGAATACAAAAGTACCCAGAGGGTTAACAAAATATTTTGATTATCACGCAAACATGATTGACTTCCATGATTTTCATTCGTGTTTCTAACAATGATCATTATCATAATTATTTTACTTATTATAAGTATATAACCACCATACCAATAAGCCGCGCAAACAACAGTGACATTGTTAGAATATTGTGAACGGCATTATATAATTATTCAATTATTACATTCCAGAAATTTATGATTTAGTTGTTGTTATTCAAATCAGATCTAATTTTCTATGGGTTACTTAGGTCATAAGTTATAACATTATCTGCATATTTTGGATCAATGTTGTCTAATAAATAATTAATGAATTCACTATTGAAATTGATACCGTTACATAATTAACTACACGCTTTGGAATCTACGAGTCTACTGATTTCAAATAAATGAATATTATGAATCTTAATTGTTTCCTTCAGTCGGTGTGAGCCACATCTTATTAAATTCTATAATTTTATCAATAATCCTTTACAAAGAACGCCGCCCCCAAAACTTTTTGTAGGGTCAAAAGTGGAACCAAATTAATGAAATGACACGATCCGATAACCAAAGGGCAGTGATCGGGCGCCGATGCCGTTTTAATAAAAGCCTATTTGAACAGAGTGTCTGTTGATTACAAAGTTTGTAACAAGTAATCAATTTTGAGTTAGCGTCGATTGGAACGGCTGATACTTTTAATGAGTTTATTGGCTTAGCATGACTATTAATTATTGTGGGGCAAAAAGCTCTCCAGAAAGGCAGACTTACGTAATACCGTAGAAATTAATCAGAAAAGCAGGCTGTAATTAACACTCGATTTTAATCATCATTTAATTTTATTTAAAGACCGATTTCATTACTATTAGTCATGTTCCTTAGCTGAAACTTATTGATAACAAAATGGTACATAGATTGGACTGATTTAATTAACATACAAAAATATTGGTATCTATCTATCAACTACCGTAAACATTAATTATTTTCTTTGTATGATTGTGTTTTGTAGTTTATTTATCTACGGGAACCTTTTGTAATTGATTTAAAAGTGCCTTTGAATTCCCAACTTTACGAAACCATTTAAACTCTGAAATTCTCAATATACAGCTTCCAAAATTTCATTGAAGCGAGCTTAATGCACAGTTACCTGAAGTAATATTAGGAGCACTACATTTTACATTTTTATACAGTAAGCGCTCCACGTTTATCCTCAAACATCTGAAGCGAGCAGCCGATCAAATATGCACAGCGTTAGGCAAGTGCATTAGCACAAATGCATCGGCTGCGATGATATGTTGCTCTTTTTTGCTCTCGATGGAAAATCCACGTAAAATATTAATCTTCAGATTAGAGAGGTTTGGAGCTTTCTATTTTGCTTCGTCATATTTTGCTTTTAAGTATTTGGGTTGGTGTAATGCTGTAAATGATACTTTGACACTAATCTTGTCACCATCAGCAGGCCACTTTGTAGGCTGTAAAAGTATGAATGTTGGACTAAAAGTCTACCTTAATATAGATAAGGAAAAGAAAGATGATTCAGAAACGAATACGGTCCTTAATGAAACTATTATCAAACAGAAACGAGTTAAACACAAATTGTAGATGTTTATTATGATATCGACAACTAACCAATGAGTTAACAGTTTCCTGATATAAATAGACTTATCTTATCATACATTCGTGACCACCGGTGAGATAATTTAATACAAACGGCGATCGAGGGAGAAAGTAGTTCTAGTTGTGATTCAAATACAGGCTACAGCATAGCAACGTGTTCTATTATCATTTAACAGGTGTTTGCTTTTATACAGTGTCAACTCATATTTTACTTTACTCGAGGAAAGGTATATTTAGAGCGGTTAAATTACTGTTTATTATTATTGTTGCCTACCGTGGTCCTTTTCCTATTCAAATTATGTTTTCTGCTAAACTACTAGCGTAAATGGTTTTCAAGGAGCTTTCACTTACTTTTGCGAACATCAGCTGCTGATCACAGACGCTGCTGTCTGTCTTGACGAATCCATTAGTTTTATTTATAACCCTCGAGATTAGAACATGCTTTTCAGGACCAACTTTAATATAAAGTCGGAAATTTCAGACAAAATCTTTTCTGTAAAATAACAATGACATCATATTGCGTAGAATTTCGCTTCGAACCAGCCACCGGGGAAAACATACGACAAATCACATCTCTAGATCTACGGATATATATTTGATATAGTGAGCAATATCTCAAAAATCACCAGACAATAAGTTAGTAGGTGGGTGGCAGTGGAACAAAGCTGCTGCGGTAACTAGTGGTGCCCCCGGGGCTCTCAAAACCTCGACATAAATCGGTTATGGCACGCCTCCGAACGCGTTCACATTTTGACACGGAATTATAAGTGACTGGAGTAAATTATTAAATTAACTAACTATGTAGATCGTCACAGAGTACAGAGGGTTATCATAAGATACAGATATGACGGTCTCAAAATAATTGTATTAAATAAAACGATGACGTGGCGACATAAAATTTAAAAAATGGACCTGAGGAAATGCATTAAAAAAATCACCTTTTGTTCACCACTACCCCATACTATTAGGAATTATATTATTTCATTGAATAAAAGAATAAACACATTATTTTATTCGACCTAGAATATTATGTCGACAATCATAGTTATAATTTATGAAGATCTTTGTGACATTGGCGTAATCTCTTCATTTGCTGCGTGTTCCGTGTATTCTCATCCACGCTCCCTCTCAGCTTGGGGATGGCTGGACGTTCGGATATTAAGCTATTACTGAAAAGGTAGATTAGAATGGCTGTCCATTCAGCCATTCTATATCGGTTCGGTCGGTAGAAATTTACATAGAAACAGTTTCTTGGAAGAAGTACCTCGGAGTATTTGATGATTATTAAAGAGCATTGCGACTAAAATATGGACCAGTTTGTGGAAAAACCTTTTAATATTTAAGTAACTTTTTCTAAAAATTCTCTACACCGTGGGATTTTGATAAAAAGGACAGTCTTCTGGCCTTGTTATATAATCTAGTCTGAGACTCTCGTTTTTTGAGTGCTCGCGATACATTTGTAGTGAGAGCTAAAATTTCAGAATAAAAATAGAATTTTGAAGTTCATATTTTATTACTTTAATAATTCAGGAATTATAAACACATTTATTTACAGATAGTAATACGATGCGATTTGATACCAAGTCACCATACATGAACCAGCATCGTCAGCTCGTGTCTCGAGAAATCGATGTTTCATACGCGGCGCGAAAGCGATATCGCGCCCCATAAATCTACTGGCGTTCGACTGCGCAATGAATAAATTGTGCAGTACACAGCGTCCCGGCGCAAACCCAGTCGACTGTGCGTCCGTGAAGAATGGTGTTTGTAAATACGCCACCGCGACGCGTTAAGTCTCAATTTCGTTGAATTTATAGTATGAGCCTATTTTATGGAGCTCAAATGTTATGGGTGCTCACTTCATATTACGTGCAAAATTCATAGCATTGCACGCGTTATTATTGATGTATTAACTGAATCGAGTACCTTTTTGATCATTGCTGAATGAAAATATTTATTTATCGTTGGTCATATTACCAACGCTAGTCTGAATGAGCGTGAATTGTAGGGTCAAAGTATCGGAGTAAGGTTTCATTAGGGAAATAATTATACCTAGTAGCAGCTGCCTAATTTGTAGTACATAACATACTTGTGAAAAAAAGGTGAGCAACGACACTGTGTATTTATACACGCTGCTTATTTTGTTATACCCAAGTACTAGTGCTTTCGAAATATAATCTAAACAGTCAAACAGCTTAATCATCGTTACTAAAACCAGATTCCCAATTAGAGCCACACACTGTAGCCACGTTAATAATTTGTGTAGACATTGTCCGAGAGCGAGTGTCCTTTATTATTTTCGTGTTCCGCCTAATTGCCTGTAGTGCCGACATTTATCAGAAGTTAGGCGTGGTGTTTGTGGCGAGCGGGCGCGACGTCATGAGACTTGGAAAGTTCTTACGTATAGGTTATTTATGTCCAAGAGATAGAATTTAGGATAAAACTGGTATAAGGATGTAAGAAGGAGCCTTTATATACTTAGTTCTAAACAATATCTACCACTGGACATCATACCATGGGCTGTCGTTGAAGCTAGCCAGTGTAGCTACGTTTAAAAGTCCAGTTATAAAAGGGATTTAGTAGAACCTCCATATTAGACAGAATTGACTTCTTGCCAGTTAGTTGTCTTTCCAGCTTCATTACCCGCTTCAGACGCTGCCATACGCCCAGACAGAACAAATTGTAACTACACACGTGTACAAATCACGAAACAATTACTTGCGTGTTAACTAATACATTGCGCGCTCTGTATTATATACATTGTCTCTCCTTAATATCTTGCCGACGATGTATAATGAAATCGCAATGCAACATATTTCTAACGCAGTTTTGTAATTTCAATTCGGCCGGTTATTTGTGTGTTTGCGTGGGTATTGTTCAATTTGTATTAACTTTTGTAGTATGGCGACAAGACAATGATATTTATATTTAGGTACATTGATTACTTGAGAATATTTGGGTTATGTCTAATTTTGCAATCTAATTTTCCCGAAATATTTATGAACTTTGAATAGTTTATTGCATAATAGGATTATAATCATCGTTTAGCAATAAATAGCCTTATTTTTATTAAAGCAAAGGTCTCAATAGCAACAATTAAATTTGATTAGTTCTATGATTATACAATGCATATAATTATATATAGATCAGAAATTATTGGTTTGTTAATCATAGATTGAGAAAAAAGTGATAAATAAATAAAATGTAGTGCGCTTTGTTAGGTCAATAATGACAAACAAATTAATATAAATATATTAGGTAGCTTATAATCACAGACCAAATTTTAAACAACGGGAGATTATAATTAGGTTAATTGGAAGACAATTTTTTCATATAAAGAAAACCGCATTAAAAAAACTCGAAGTTAAAAGTGTTAAACAATATTTTATTCACTTAACTTTACATCAGTCAAGTTAAATTCGGTGCCAAATCCAATAACTAATTCAGACAAAAACGAACCTACTTATGAGAATAATCTAATTCTTGTATTTTTTGAAGGCGGCTATTATATTTTTATAAAAAAATATTTCACAATTTTTAGTAGTTCCTAGGATTGTTCCCCCCCAAGCTTTGGAAGACTAATATTTTAAATCCTTACAAAAAGCCCTTTTAATCAATATGTCACTCGAACTATTTTATGATCTCCTTTCTTTTTATTTTCTAGCAAAAATGTATACCTAGCCTTTTCTGCCTGTAGGTCAGACGACTTCTTCTCTTCATATCCTACTTAAGTCCTATGTGGGTAATGCTGAGCTACAAATACAATAATGTATGTTCACATTAGTAATACACATAACTCGCATCAGTCGCCGCTCCATCCATTACATCATCGTAGCAGGACAATGCCACACCAAGCTAGATACCAAACACACCGCAGCCGGCATCGCGTTCCCATTCATCTTGAGCTCTTGTCAATCACTGGCAGAAAATCATTCTATGTCAACAGAACCACTATAAAAAGAACCGCAGAAAAACCGTTCGTCACTAAAAGTGTTTCAAAAGTGAAATTTCGTTCACTGTGTATATAGGTAGAAGTCGGTCTTTTAATAATAGTGTTGTCATAGAGCATAAAAACCCCAGGACAGTAAAAACTCAGACCCGAAAAGTATGGCAGAAGAAAAGGGAGGGGCTACCTGTAGGTAATAGGTGTATCCATTAGTAGGTAATACCGGGTTAGCTTAGTAAGTTAATTGCACAATTTGTTCATTTTAATACGCTTTTATTCATCACATGAGTGAGCTGCAGTGCCATGAAGTGCCGGGTATAGGTCCCAGGTCCCATGTGTTGTACGAGGCAACAACGGAAAATTCCAAAATATGGCAGCAGCGTGTTTTGTTATTGCACCGCCAATCGATCCCCAAGCCGCTTGCCTAGCGTGAGAAAATTATGGCAACAGCCCCCCTTTAAAGAAGTAGGCCTTTGTTCAACAGTGGACATCATCCGGCTTATGATGATGAGTGAGCTAAAGTATAATGATATTGCTTCGCTAGATAGTATTCTTAAATTGTGAGGCGTTATAGTAGGTATTATAATAATCAGGGATAAATATTATTTTAAGTTGACCTTCTGTATTTACTTATAATGTGGTCTGACAGAAAAATATCACCTGCTGAGTGGTTGACAATTTGATTGATATAACAGTTGGTTCCACAGTTTACTGAACCTATTTATTGGAATGAAGACGTATGTTAGAATAGGAGCTTTTCTAAATAAAGCACAATGTGCTAAACTGAATTGTTATTGATGGCTTTGTATTTTGTTTTTTTATTTTAAAACTTTGGAAGAGTTTAGCGCGGTCATCACCTTCTAAATGTCGTTATGAAACCGACCAACCTGTGTAAACCAACTACTAATTTTGATGTACGAACATAGTTATACATATTTCTTCAGGAGTAGGAGCTCTGTTATTCTAAAATATCTTTACGTTATCTACTTTTCTAAACCAACATCCGCTACGCAAACTATAGTCTCTCAAGTGTCACGTGATCGATAGTACCTACCACGAGTTCTGCTAACCCTCGTTGACACAGTTTATTTCCAATCGGCGTGTGTACGGCAAATATTGACTTGCCACGAGAATCGGCTCGTTGTGCAGTGGAGCCACGAAATTTGCGAAAGGGTTGCAGGTATCGAGATACCAGTCTCCTCCCTAGCTAGGTAAATAGGGGCTGCTTACCCATGTAAGTGCTCCTTTCCGGCACTCCAAGCAGTCTCGAGATTGAGTAGGTACTTATGGATTTCTTAGAACGTGTCGACTACTGTTTGAAGTTCTTTAATTTTAAAAGTTTCAAGGAATCCTTTTATTGTGGGTGTTTTTGATAAGTTGTCGTACCTAATTTTACAGCTTCCACATACTGAAAAGGTAGACTGGAAAATATTAGTATTTTGCAATTATTTATCAAATATGGGTGTTAAAACGGGCAAGTTACAATATTAACGAGTAAGGCCTAATTAAGAACACTTTTAGGAACGGTCGATAAAGTAAAATCTAAGAATATTGGCACGAACACCAAAGAAACTGTTCGAACCTGAATCATAATTATTGATAGATGTTAAATAGAGAAGTCCTTATTAACATAGAGATTACCAAAGCTTGAGGTTGTGAAAACAGCAAATAAACACAGTAGGAATAATATTCGTGTTCTTCCTTTATGAAACCATAGGTACTGCGTAGCACTTTTTTAAGGTGAGTCAAAACCAACATTTGATTTACGCAGCATTAATTTTAATTGTCTCACATAAACGAAAACGTCCAAAATAAATTTTATTCTTTTTACTGGCCAAAAAGAAAATTATTGTCTCCCAAAATAAATTCAGCAAAAACGGCTCCCTAAAAAGTACTTAAATGTTCCTGAAAAGCAATTTGCGCGCAGGCTCCGTCTTTTTTCTTTTGATATAATAATCCTTATTTGTAAAATATTTTGCAGGCCGTGAATATGTCAATGTTTTTTGAAGATTGAGTGTTAAAATACTGGCGTTATTTTAACGATGTTTTGCAAGCCAAAATAGTCGCGAAACTAGCATTTTAATGTATGTTATGTTTTTATAAACTTGTAATGTAACATAATTATTGAAACAATATTGACCAACTGAAGTCATTTATTCGGTGTACACCACAGCGTTTTATGTAGTCGATAGTATTAGCCACTAATCAAATAAAGACGTTATAATAATTTAATTGTACTTATATTCTGTTGGAACGCTTTTACATAATATCTGTAGCAGCTGGTCCCCTGGCCACGTGGTGAGTGCCTCCAAGTTGGCTCGTTATCGCTTGCTGTAAAGTCCTCGTCGACCTACAGTTGGTTACAACTCTAGTACATCTGACATTGAGCTACAAAATACGTAGCTCTAAAATTGACATGTTACGTGGATACAATCGAATAAAATAATAGTTTTATAATCTTCCTGCATGCTAAATAATATGCAAATACTAATATGGCATGTTTTTCAAAAGGTTCATCGGCATAGAACTTTAAGAAACCATAATGTTGTCATTTTCAATACCAATTTATGGAGCAATCAATAAAAATGGGTAACCATTAAATAGACTACCAACACGTAAGTTACTATAAGTCCTGCCCACTAACTCTACAGTAAGCTTTATATGCAAGGATAGTACAGTTTATGCAGGAATACAGATACTATACGGAGGTTTGAACGGCCTCCGTAAAACAAGTCGGTTTCAGTAATTAGAACGCGGCTGGAGATGCGCAGGCGTTGATATATCGCTGAGGAGACCAACAAGCTATGTGAGTCAGGATTAAAAGTAACTGTATGGATATTAAAGATCACTTGTATGTGGTCTTATGAGGTTGAATGCTGTTTGATGCAGACAGGATGTACCATAACATGGGCTGGTATAGGGGTGATAATATATTTCGTCTTAAATAATGTACCTTACTATAAATACATCTTATCGTGACATACAACGTTTTGAGTTCAATATTTAATGAATACCCTAAAGACAGAATACAAGCACAAGGGCTAAAGAAAAAGTATCTTGCTTCTTTCGATTTAATACAGGAAGCTTACATTTATAATCCAGCAACAGTATTATGGCACGTTAAGTTATGAAGCAATGTTGAACACTTCCACACAAGTTAACAGTACGACCCTGACTAGTTACAGAAAGTTACTTTTGGGCAAGTTACAGTCAGAGATTAATTACGTGGAGTCGTGTTGGCGCAACAGCAAAGATTTTAGTTTTCTTCCTCAAAAATATATAACTCTGGATCGTTTGTTAATTTTGATTATGTTTAACTGTTACCCGACTGCCAAGGAAGGGTTATTTTTTTACATAGTTACGTTGAAAAAGCTTGTAAGACTCTGAGTGCTCACGATATGCTGGACACTCTATTCATTCTCGTCACTCTTGGACGTGCTTTAAAAACGGAGTAACAGCAGAAATCAACGAGACGCTTTTTCTTCATATTTCATATTTAATCACAAAAATAATAATCTCTATTTTAATTTTAAATAAAATGAAAATAATAATCAAAATCATTGATAGTATATGACATTGTTTTAAAGTATACAGCAATACGTAGGTCGACATCACACAATAAACATGTAGCCAAGTAACCTGTCTAGAAAGTTGGATCTTGAAGCCGGCGGCTAGCCAGACCGAACCGTGCTATTGAAGGGGTCGACTATGATTGATAGCCGATTGGGTTCAATTGTGTTTCTCCTTATATACCTACATGTTACTTGTATTATATACCTCTGTAACAATGTTATCTCCATTCTGATAAATGTTGTATTGCCTTTGTAGTAGAGAGAGTTTGAAAATTGGGAAGTTTTCTACTGTTAAAATGTTGTGATTTATTTATTATGCTTGTACTAGTATTTTTACAATGCAATGGAGCAGCGTACTGTTCTCGCTAAGAATTATTAATCATTTAGTCTTAGTCATTGACAAGCGCCTGGTATGATTTAATAATAAAAACTATGCTCCAACAAATTCACAAAATAAAAACGTACTCAGATCGCACTAAATCTTATCCCATAACACCACAATTCATTCACACCATATCCTAACAATGCGCTGCATACAATAAACATGCGTGCGCACGCGCATTGTCCGTCGCAGCGTAGGCGCGTGTCAAGACCGTCGCCGCCCCGACGACTCTAAATAACGACCTGGCGAAAGACTTGACGGTAGACAGGCTCGGCTGCTTTGGTATGACGAAAACTATTGTTTAAAGGACAAACGTAGATCGATTGAGCTATAAAGAAGATTTCATAACATCCTGGCCATTTCTCAACTATTTTTATTTGGTGATCGGTTTTAGTGGGTGAAGAGACAGACTGATCAGACTACCACTATTGCACGAACGTCTATGAAGGCACAGCCAGGTCTTGGCTGACGTGTTGTCCGAAGCATTGAGGGAACTAGGTAGGTCTCCTATCTACAACCCAACTGCGGCAAGCGTTACCGTTGTCCTTCGACCTTTGGTTACTTCGCTACGAGCCCCTTGTAAAGGCACCATACTAATAATAACATTATTTTCTTTAAATATGTAAATAAAACTATTACTTTATTTTGTGTGAACATAAAATCGTTTCATTTGACGCCTTCTAAGAGTTCAAAATCAAATCAAATTTATTTATTTTGTTTTGAGTTAGTGTGCGTGTGATTGTTTGTCGCGTGTGCGTAGGTGCATGACAAGTCATTCTCTGGCACGGAGTGTTAATGACGACAAATTCACTTTCTTATTTGAATTTGACGTAATCTTTTTAACAGACTGCCAAGGAAAGTTCAGAGTAAGTACAATTCCCAGAAAAGGAACAAGCATTACTCAGCTTGCACACAGCGGTAAATCAGAATATTTACTTCCTTTATCAACGATCTTCTAAATATACAGTGGAGTATTTAAATTTGATTGTTTTTATCAGTATAAAAAACAAAATAAACTATAATTATTATAAACCAGCGATGCGAGGTCTTAGCCAAACTTAGAAAGTACTGAAAACATTAATCTACTTAGAAAGTAGTTACGGGTTAAACTCTGGCATCAACCCTTCTATCAGTCTCTTCGTCAACCTCAATTTATGATCAAGTTAATATTTTAAATAATATAAAAGCTCAGTGGTTTGTCGCCAGGTGTTCTCCACCCCGCGACAGCAAAGATGGGAAGCCACGCAGCTGGACATTATTGACCTTTACTGAATGCCTTTGTTTGGAGGCAATATTTTGTTTTCGTGTTGATTAAAGTTATTTACTAGTACTTTAAATAGATATACGATGATTGATGCCATATTTAACTTGGTTAGTATTTTGAAGGCTTTTAGTACGTGTAGTATGTAGTAGTACATACAATATGTTGTACAATCCGATTTGTTCAGTACTTAAAAATTAGATTCCTGCTACAAATTGCGGGTTCAATGCCTGATCATAATAATTTTGTGTTGAAGGGCTTTATGTGATCGAAAGTTATTAACCCGTTGTTTATAGTTCTTAAACATAGAACATTATTCAAGTAGCTTTTGAAGTTGCAAATGGTAACGAAAATTACAATATTTAAAATGATGAAAAAATATTATTTCCAGCAGCCCTCTCTCCGGTTCCCTAACCTGTAAGAAATAAATAACTGTCGAGTTAGATGGCGCTAGTGCCACGAGCAACTTCGTATCTCCGTATTTAATTTCATTAAAAATAGTAAAAGCCCAGTTAATGTGTGAATAAACAGTTAAACATCAACATAATAGTGTAATGACTATGTACAAATATTATCTCGAACTAAGTTTTAATAGAAGTGTGTAAAAACTGCATTTAAAACAGTGATGAACGATTTGTTTATATTTACCACCACAATGTCATGTTTCCTACTTAAAACCTAACTAAAACTATTAATTACTACTAACTTGCACAAGTGAAGTGAATATATAACTTTATTTTACCTAATTCTTTTATAATAAATAACATTTCAAGTGAATTAGTTTAAAAATGTCAAAACAAATACCGTCTATAATTTAAATTCGAAAATTCAAACACCTGCGTCCTAACGACTATGCAACAAATACTTACGAATTTAGTGCAGTATTTCAACTAACATTTCATGTGTCAGGTGGCGTGGGTGTATAAGACTCTGAGTGGCATCAATAGTATACCAAGTTCAAATCTCTAATACACATATGACTTTTTGTGTTTATTTACATTTTTTTGGATATGTATTGTTTTTTTTTCCTGATCTTGTGGTTATTTTGTAAACCAAAGCATTTATAAAAAACAATTTTGAATTCATATTTAATTTCTCAAGACCCGAATGATGAATTTCTTGGAAAATATAACATTCCGACGAACAGGTCATACTCGTACTCAGAGCACCTCGAGTCAATGTGAAAACGAACTCCTAACCCAAACACTGGACGACTCCGACAACAGTGTCCCCGAGGTAAGTGATGATGACTGTAATGATCCGGAACTAATATCAAAACTAAAAATTCAAATTGAGAAATTATCCATACAGTTATGTAATGCAGAAGAAAAAATTGAATCACTTAGTCTGGAGAATAGTCAATTACAATCACAATTGTTGCAAAAAGAAAAAAATAAAAACAAAATATCGAAGAGCCCTAAGAAAACAAAAACAAGGTTTTCATCCCAACAAGACAATGAGTTAGTTCAACACAAAGAAACCCAGACTGAGAATATCTCATTTAAAAATATTAATGATAAAAGTGTTCAAACTACTTCAACATCAAACAATAAAATAGAAAAGAAACGAAACATCGTAGAAAACCTCGAAATGCATAACCGTTCGACCAGCAAAATAAGAAACAGAAAAATATGCATTTTGAGTGAGAATAAGTACAATAAAATATACAAAATTGCAGAAAATAAACTTCTGAACTCAGAATTATGTCACTATGTAACGCCATATTCTGGAATAAACAATATGATTAATAACCTAGATATCAAACTTCAGAATTTCACATTAGATGACTACTGCATTATTCTAATTGGTGAGACCGATTTCAGAACAACTCAAAACTATTCGAGACTTATTATAAATATTAGAAAAAGCCTTGAAAAAATTCTACATACAAATGTCATACTATGCATGCCTACTTACCAAAAATGTAAAACCAACACAACAATGTATAACTGTAGAATAGAGAATTTCAACAATCTTCTTTACCAAGATATTATAGCTCACAAGCATGCTTACCTTATTGACTCCAACAAAAACCTTACCTGGGACCACAAAATGTACAGAGGATATACCGGTTCATTGAATAACTACGGCATGCAAACAATCTTCGAAGATGTTGCTGAACTTATAAATTACATAAATGAAACTGAGTCAGATCAAGCAGATTGTAAGCAATCTAACATAAATAAACAGACAACTCAGTTTTTTCTACCATAGTTACCTCTATTTGATACATCAAAACATAGCAGGCCTATTGAACAAAAGTAATGAACTAATTGTCTGCCTTGAAGAGTTGTCAGGGAAGGAAATAGATATCGACATTATATGTCTTTCCGAACATTTTATGATAGCCGGTCATGAGAAGTTATTGTACATTCCTAATTACACCCTAGCAGCATGTTACTCAAGAACAGATACCAAAAGAGGGGGAACCTGCATACTCACAAAGAAAGGTTACCAGTATACTGAACTTATAGATATAGCCAAACTCTCTATCAACTGTGTTTTCGAATGTTGTGCCATCGACTTACCAAAGTATAAAACTATTATTGTATGTGTTTATAGAGTTCCAAAATCAAATAATTTAACTGAATTTTTTGAACAATTAGAAAAAATATTGCAAAATTTAAATAAAAACAATAAAAAAAGGAATATAATAATTGCAGGTGATTATAACATTGACTCTCTTAAGCGTAGTAACACGTTGACTGAATTAGAGTGTTTGTTCTTGAACTATAATTTAAAACTAGAATTAAACCAGCCGACACGACTTATTAGTGGGACGTGCATAGATAACTTTGCCCATAACATGGGAAATAAATGTACATCCGAGATCATTGACTTTGGCCTATCAGATCATACAGCACAAACATTAAAAATACCGGTAGATAAAACTTTTATAATTAACTATTGGCAAATAAGAAGACGTCACTACAGTAAAGAAAACTTGATAAAATTTAAAAATTATATACAAAATATTTCTTTTTCTGAAATCTATAATACTGAGGACCCAAACGTAGCCTACGATACATTTTTCGAAACTTTTCAAATGTTGTATAATTTATGTTTTCCGTTTCAAAATATTATTGTTAAAGCTAAAGTTAAACCTAAATGGCTGTCGCGAGGTATCCAAAATTGCAGCAAAAAAAAGAGAGTACTTATGTGGAATTATAGATTAAACCGAAATGAAAGCAATAAAGTTAAATATAAAAAATACGCTAAAATATATAGAAGAATAATTAACTTAACACAACGAGCTCAGAATATTCATAACATTAAAACCTCATCTAACAAATCTAAAACAACATGGGCTATTATAAATAAATCTCAAACAAATGTACCAAAGAACATAATAAATTCGATAAAAATAGATGAAAGAACTTTAACTAATCTACAGGAGATTACTAATGCTTTTAATAAGTTCTTTACCGAAAAAATAAAACCTATGTCACGATCTAGCAACCAAATAAACCTAAACATTGAAAAATCAAGTAAATCTATGTTTATGGCGCCCAGTACACCATGCGATATTTTAAAAATTATTAGATCACTAAATAATACTTCAAGTGTGGGTTACGATGGTATCTCTACAAAAATAATAAAATACGTCGCCTATCATATTTGTGACCACCTGAGCCATATTATAAATATTAGTATAAGCACGGGATCATACCCAGAAAGCTTAAAAACTTCGATTGTTAAGCCTCTATTCAAAAAAGATGATAAGCAAAATATGAACTGCTATAGACCTATTGCGCTTATCCCTATACTGTCAAAAGTTTTTGAGAAATATATATACACTCAAATTTACAGTTATTTAGAAAAATATAACATTCTCACCGAATACCAAAAAGGTTTCAGAAAAAATAAAACTATTAACTTAGCTATTTTTGATTTTTTAAATAAAGTTATCATTAATGTAGACAAAAAAACACCAGTTTGTGCGATCTATTGCGACATGACTCAGGCTTTCGACCATGTTAGTCATGATTTATTATTAGGCAAACTTGAAGCATATGGCATTAGAGGTAATGTATTAAATCTCATTGAATCCTATCTGAGAAATCGATTACAATACACAGAAATCACTAAAATAAATATAAACACAAAAAAAGAAGAAATTTGCAGATCAGACAAACAAATAGTTAGACATGGTGTTCCACAAGGGAGTGTGTTAGGCCCTCTGCTGTTTATTATCTATATAAACGACCTACCAAAAATAACAAATTACCCCGTTTCACTCTTTGCTGATGACAGTACTGTAACCATTCAATCCAACAATAAATATACATATGAAAAAGATATAAATGATACAATAGAATCAATAATAAAATGGATGAACGACAATAACTTAAAAATTAATCTCGAAAAGACAAAAGTAATGTTTTTCAGTCAACGTATAAAAGCACCAGTTATCAACGTCAACTATCTAGGACAAATAATTAATATCGTAGACACAGCGAAATTTCTTGGTATTACAATTGATAAAAATTTAAACTGGAAAGCGCATACGGAACAATTAAATAAGAGGATCAGTTCGTCAGCTTACGCGCTGTATAAACTCGCACCAATTTTAAACAATGATGCCCTACTAACGGCATATCACGGTATTGTTGATTCTGTCCTTAGATTTGGAATAATTTTCTGGGGAAATTCCACAAATAAAGAAATTGTTTTTAAATCCCAAAAAAAATGCATCCGAGCTATGTTCGGTTTACAAACAACTGACAGCTGTAAAACCTATTTCATAACACATAAAATTTTAAGTCTGCCCTCCCTATTTATCTACGAAGTAGCTTGTTTTGTTAAAAGTAATCCAAATATATTCAATAAATTATCAGATATTACAGTACGCAATAGACGCGACAACAATAGATTATGTATAGTAAGATCTAACACAGCATTGATGCATAACAGTATTTTTTGTTTGGCACCAGTTGTATTTAACAAAATCCCCAAAGATATTAAAGAGTTCCCCATTTTAAAATTTAAAATCCAACTTAAAAGATTTCTTATAGCCAAGTGTTACTACAGCTTATCAGAATTTTTGAATGACCATTTTTAAAAAAATAATAAAAAATATATTGAAAAACTAATTATGTGTATGAGTGAACGAAAAATGTAATGTTGAATTAAAATTAAAATACTTTGTAGATAGGTACTACATATTATGTATCTTTTTAATAAGTTTGTTTATTTGTTAGTAAATTTTATTTTTTAAATTGAGGTGCTGTGCACCACCTATAATTTTTGTACGCCATTGATGGCAAAACATGTAGATACCAGATTTTACTGCATAACACCATGTACTTGTACATTTACTCATGTTTTCACAAAATAAAACATCTTTATCTTTATCTTTATCTTTATCTTTATCCTTTTTATTTGCCCTCATAATTTAAGTTGAAAGGAAAGTAGATAAAATAAAAATTATTTCTACCTTAATACACCCTCCAGAGCGCGGTAAACCGAAACAAAAATTGTTGGAAACAAATATCATTACCAACTTACCGAAAGGAAGTTTATTTTAAATTTGTGTAGTTAATTAGCTTAAGGTACGAGTAGAGAAGGATTTCTTTATGAATTACGAAGCAGTTCACAAGTTGTCGCCGCTCGGCTATCGGATGGGGAATTCATTTAAAAACCTTCGTGGTTGTTTTATGTTGGTCTTGGTTATGAAAACTTTATCACAGAATTATGTTTTATTAAAACTGGGGTTATATACGTTATAGAAAGGTGCAAAGTGAGTGGTTATAGTAAAATAATATATTCCAATTATAGTTTGTCTTTGCCCTTTGCTTTTCTACTGTTCGGGTTTGCACTGTTTCCATTGGGTATCTTAATGTAACGTATGTAAAATAATATATAATACATTTCTTATCGTACAGCTACGTACAATTGAAACTACAATGATTGTTATAAACGTACGCTCCTCGTTCCAGAAGCAAATAGGATCTTGCCGAATTTTGAAGAACAATTGCTCAAGTAAACAACATATACCAGAGCTACATATACTTTAGCACTCCAGTTTTACCAAGCATCCATTCCAGAACATAAAGCAATATCAATAAAACAAATCACAAAGCCATCTGAAGGGGTACGAAATAAACGGGCTCGCCACACAAGGAGATCGGCAAATTTACACTGCACTCACCAAGCAACACTAACTATTTCACTCATATACAACCACCAAATAACGTTTACCTTTATATCTCCAAATCTTACCAACCTCTCACTCTTATTCCAAAGAGATAAGATTCAAATTTAATGAGCGATATTTTTTTAACGGCTTCATTTAAGATGGTATTTTTAAGTCCCACTCCTGCAAGTTTACTTTTAGACGCTGTCAAAGGATTATGTGCTTTGTTTATATAACTATAATGATCCTTTTAAATGCAGCGCGTGGGCGGGACCCGAAACGAACGAGCTCATGAAGTGTTCGTATGCAAATGTTGGGTTCTTGGTTTTTTTTGTTGAATAATTTAACAACGTTTGTCGCTTCTGTCGTTGCATTGATTTTGTGCTCCAATTATCTTTAGTAAGACGCTTAAAGTGAGTTAGGTGGGTAAGACATACAGATTATACATTTTTTTAAATGGATCTAACTATTATGGGACAGGCAGATAAAACCCTAAAAAGTTTTTTAGTTCTCTTAGTTCAAATAGTTCATAGTTTCTTGTTTACTCTCAATTAATTCTTTTGTATTTGTTCAATTGTGTACTTCATTATTGGCGTACTGTTCAAGTTATTTAATTGTATATATTATGTACCTATTATGTAAGTTATTTAGTAACCATAAATAAATAAAAAAAAATACTACTCAACAGTTATTCAAAAAATGTATCGGAATGCGAACAAATACGGATTAGTTCCCACGCACAAAGGAACGTGCTTTACGTAGATTCGTACAATTGTCACCTTAATTGTATTATACGAGGTATTTCCCTTGATCGAATAAGTATGTATTCTACTCATTTCAAGGTTGGTCTTTTCTTTATCTACTTTACAGGCAGGTGGGCTTGTACCTACATAAATAATAGCAGCGGCTTTATCAAGACAATTACATATAGGTATAATTTTCTTCCAATCATTTAGCAGCAGTATTTACAACAGTGAACTTTCTTTTAAATTGTTTTTTTAGATAATCACTTGACTAGTACGATAGCCAACCTTGTTTTCAAACTAACGCTGTACAATGCTACACGTGTCATACATTGGTAACTATTTATGAAGGAAACTATTTATGAATGGAATTATATATTCAACTTTAATGACAATTCTGACATTTCATCATTTTTACATTAGCACAAATATCCCAGAAATCAAAGGATTTAAACTTAAATTGAGCTACTGACCGCTGCTGGTGATAACCATAACCGTAATGGGACGGAGACTAGATAGCAATATGAAATCGACAACCAACAGGCTGTGAGTTCAATCCATTTGGTGGTGGATTCACAAGCATTGCGACTAACACAAGCTCAGTTGTACATTTGGCACAAATCCAATACAATCATAATATAACCTAAGTTATGGAAATCACAATAATCCTAACACCGTAGTAAGCAAACCATGTTATTATGCACTCGACACTCCAGTCCCTAATCGTCCATTAAGTGCACTCGAACACAATTACATTGTAAATATCATTAACATTAAAACAACAGCAACAAGCGCAACAAGGAACGAATAAAATCAATGATAGTGTGTACTAATGAGAGGTGACCCACTAAGCAACACTCCAATAAAACTTAATGTACTTCGATATTTGATAACTTAGTTCCGACTTGAATTACATAAACCGATCGAGTTAGGAGCGGATGGCGATAGATTGTCGCACCGTCTAGGTATGTATCATCTCTTGAACTGGTCTTCTAGCAAATAAATCGTTGTGTTTCCAATGCAATATATATATTTTTTAACTTCATCATCTTCAGGAAACTTATTTTCGTGACTATCTTGTCTAAGTTTGACCACATATTTAGATAAAAATGGTATCGCCCCATCCTGCTCTCTGATCAACGACGTTAACTGTTCTTAATCGCAATAATCACTATGCTTTCGAAATGAATTGTTATTGATAACTGGTTTATGTAAGATGTAAAGATTAACCATTTCATAATTGCTATTTGACTAGTCAATCCATGAAAATGTATTCATATTTATATCCCCAACGTCACTTATAACATCCACCAGTTTGTTTAGTGTTGATAACATTTTCGCCCCCCTCGCTCCAATACTTCCCGAAAGGATGAAAACAAAACTCAGCTAATTCAATTCTCTCACCCTTTGCACCAGCCAACAGTAATAAAGCTAGTATTAACTGAGTATCGTGTTGAAATGTCTCGGTCCGTGTTATTAAATGTACACTAGTGTCTGACACCGATCTCTTGCACTGTTAAATATGGGAAATTAAGGAGGTGATTTCATGTTTAAGGTGCGAAAATGGTTGCGGTTCAGTAAAGTATAAAGGCAGTTAGAAAGGTACAGTTTGTTGGTTATGGTCAGATATTGTTGAGAATTGCTTCGAAGCGAATTGTCTGTCATCTTATCTCACACTTAATGTCATTTACGAGTATGACGCTCTGTTTAGTGTAGTTTTCAAATCCCTTGTGAAACAAATATTGGTGTATATTTTAGGCCATTGTCTATAGCAGATATGTTTTAAATATTTGTAGTCTATTAATAATTTTAATATGTAATTGGTCAATTAAATTGGTCCTATATTCCTAAAATAGTTCATATGAAACATTAGATAGCCACTGGATAGATTAACGTACCTATGACCGAGATTTTAATCTCATCATAACTTCAAAGTCTTAACGCAGTATTTTACGTGGCAGAACTACGCGTAATAGCGACGACCTTCCAGCTCTATTTATATTGTCACTCAACGAGATTACACAACACCATTCAACCAATCAAACTAACATGTATCGCAGAAATAATTCTGCTATAACACCACGATACAGTGAATACAGAAGATGTGTTCTGTAAAACGTGTGGCGAGGTCAAACGACTCTAGAACTTGAATAACAACAACCGCTTATGTGAAAAATGAAGTTAATATCGTATCTATTAAGGTTTTAACTTTCAAAACTTTTAGACTATTATCTTCAAAACAACACCTACCTAATCAATGGACAAACGAATTTTCCCAAACTTTTGTTAACATTCAAATGAGAATGATTTATCGGTTTACTCTACCTCTGCCCAGTTTTCGGGCAATTTATTTTATATAATTGATTCTAGGTCTTCATCAATATTGTAAATGTGACCACAATGTAATGAATAGTGATAGCTAGTAGTTTTAATTGCACCGTGGGTTTTTGGCCCAATTTGTTATTTTTTCCCTTCTATCACTATTAGTTTGCTTTGTTGTCGCATAATGAAACTACATATGTAAATTTACAAATTTGTACCATCTTTCTTTTTAAATGAGTAACCTCTGGAGTTTCTTGCCGGTTCTTCTCCATTGGAATGACATTTTGGAACCGTGCAACTAGCATCCTAACGTTTCATAAGCGCCTGTAATAGGTTTATATGAAATAAAAACATTTTGAATTTGAATTTGAATTTGTTTATTCTTTCTGAAGTCCACTAAAATCACATACCTTCTGTACGTAATAACACTGTGGCACAAGTGTGCAAGCCTCTATAGTGCCGTATGTGCTCTTTGTTCAGCACTCATTGTCGGCTGAGGTATTGAATGCGATCATATCTGGGCCAATTGTCGGAGAGGTATAGTGTTACTGGTGCTTACTTGTTATTTTAATGTGTCTAACAACGCTTGCTGCCACTGTTTTCAGTTTTGTATCAGTCCGTAATCATTGTCAGTGTTAAGATGCGATCTTATGTTGTTTTCGTCGGGAGATAAGCCTTGTCTTTAAAACCACACACTTATGACTTTTGGTTACAAGAAAAACCATTAGAAAACAATATAAATTCCAGTTCTGAGTAAAACTAATTATATAGCACCAGTTTTCTTTTAAACCATGAAACGTAATAGTTAAATGAAACTCCACAAGCGTGTCACGCCACGGTGGAATGCCTCCCGCCGTCATAATGTCAGGTAATCAACCTCACATATTCGCACCACCGCTACCAATACTCAGGAACTGATGATTTCCAATTCGTGACGGAGTCGTGTTCGAAAGCCGAGTACGTAAGTCACGACAAGCGTCGAAGATAGCCGAGCTAATAACCCCTCATTACTACTGCATTCTTCAATGTGGGCGTGTGGGCCTTACAGTTTGTATTGACATTTAAAGGGTTAAATCGTGGGCGTTCCTGTATTTCATTACTAGAGACTATCATAAGAGAAGGCATTGTATTTCCTTGCTGACAGATAATTATGAAATATTTGCTATTGTAGTTACTATTGCAATAATCGGAAAATCCAAAGTTCGTCCTCCGTGAATAATGTAGACACTATTTGCATTTCATTCCTTTCAGGTTAATAAACTGTAGAGATTTAATTTTACCTTAACATTCAATATAGCATTGAAAATTTACAAGCTGTAGGTTACAACAGAACGAAGCAAATATATAAAAAGTTGCAAATGTGGGATAATGTATTAATATATACATAATAACCATTGTCAGATAGCACCGCCTGATATAACACGACATCAGCGTAAAAAAATCAGGATACAAAAGCGTAATGAAAGTGCTGTCAATCGATGGAATAATCAGCGATAGGTCCGAGATAGTCAGGCTAATGAAACAGATGAGACTAATGTGCCAGATAATGAGAAAAAATACATCATTTATATCGTCGTTTGCGATACAAATGAACTGATGATCGTGGGGTATTATCTTTGGCATTGCTGCTATTATAGTACCTACATGTAGTTTTTGAATAGATTCAATGAAATGGCTATTCTCATCAGTAATCCCGTCTATTCAAGACTTTATACGCCTTCTACGAAAGCTAACGACAGCAGCTTGATAAACATCTCAGTGGAGCCATACATTTGCATCAACAAATTTGCTCTGCTCATTCATTTATCCCTGGTACATTCTAAGACGGATCCTGCAAACAAAAGGATGAGATGTCTAGACGCACCCACACACAGTCCGAACGATTTATTGCTAATGGACACAGTCCATTACAAAAATAGTGGAGTAAACTGTCGGTGGCTTTCCGGGAACAGCCATGGAGGAAGTCTTCTATTGTGTACGTCTGGTAGTCTAGCTTAATGACCCCACAATTGGGTTTAACTGTGTTGATTCTTGTGATGAAATTCGTCTGATATGGAAAGATTGGAGTTATGTTGGTGTAGGCGTAAATATTCCGTGTAGACAACGTCTTCCGTGTCTCAATCTATTGATACTTACGGCGCCGCCGTCTTGTTAGCCAAATTACGTTTAAATCTAATTTCCTCAAGTAAGAGACTAATTTATTTGATTTCTTAATAGCTACCGAACCTGTGATACTCTAAAGTAAGACACCCTACAACAATTTAATGTTTATATTGTTAGCAAGAAAACAGGAAATTTCCATTCCCCATACATCGACAGATGGCAATATGTTGCGATGTGGAACTGCGCGGTGAACAGGCCGCCTTATACAAAATGTATGGACGCGAGCGACAGAAGGTTCTCGAACCAATACCGATATTATAATTTAATGTGCGCCTGTACTGTGCTGACAGTTGTGGGAATTACTGTGGTTCTCGGTATTTTAGTCCAGGGAATATGTGTTTGACAGACGGGTGGAAGTGAAAATTTAACCCTTGGGCCTTGCCAGGCGTGATTATAGAGCTATGTTCAAACTAGGAATAGACAACAGAAACTAATGGAAAATATAAAAGGCCTAACTTTTGTATGTACAAACTTTCTCTTACTGAAGCTACCACTTCTAATATAAAACTGTTTCCTTACAATCCAGTACAGTAATAACAGTACATAACACTGCGCAGTGTATTTTCGAGTACATCGCATTTCACCCCCTAAACGAGTTTCCGGAGAGGCAGTCATAACTCAACACCCTTTCACGATAATTTAATCCGCTGGTAATTCGTGCCCTTTTGTCAGATATTCTCGCGTACAGCACAGGATGACCTAGATACTGGGCCAATAGAAGCGCCACGTGTAAAGCAAGGGATATTAAAGTCCTTCTCATTCCGATCACTATTGAATGATACTTAGATAACAGTCACAGTATTAAACAGACGAACTAATATACCCGTAAACTGCGCATGACAAACAAAAGGCGCACTATGACTTTAACCCTGATAACCTTGTTGAATAACTGGGCATCCTAATCATGCGGCTAATTAGTTTAGTATTTATTACGTGTGTAAATAAATAATTGCGCTTGTATTTTCCAAAATGGTCTGCGCATATGCACCCACTGTTCGCCAGACGTCATAGACAGCTGGCTAAGAATAAAAGCTTCAGTTTAATATTTTCTACATTTGTTTGACAAATGACAAGCCTAGTTAAAATAATCTCGGGAGATACCACATCCAGTTCACCTACATGCATGTATCGGGTGTGCCAGGATGCCCCACCGGGCGTCCGGCCGGGAAGTCCGGGAGTAAGGCCGGTAGTAGACCGTTAGAACGGTCATACACCCGAATTATTGGAACCGTGCAACCTACACTCATTGTCGCATCGTCCTCACGTCCAACTACGCCGATACGTGCAGAAGGACCAAGTGCAGCTAGGCAGTGTTTATTGTTGCAGATTAAGTATCTGATGGTCACACAAACGTATGTATTGTATTCAAATGTTTAGGGTATTTAGTACCACCACTGCAAATGAATTATAAATATTAGGTTATCCGACGATAGCTGAATTTGTTTTTGATGCTGAAGTGTCATCGAATAAAGGTACAAAAAGTAAATAAATGTGAGGTTCTCCACACAATAGATCAATCAAAAATTGTATTTGTACGTTAATCGTTTTCTGAAGACATTTTGTTTAGTATTAAACAAAGTGAGCCTTTTTTGATCTTTTATTTGTTGTGAAATACTCTTGCTTTAAACTGAAATTTATTTTAGGACCCATTAACGTTACCGGAAATTATTCTCTCAAAATTAGTAGAAATATGTTCGTAAGTTCATGTGTTTGCTATTTTATGTCATGTTAGTAGATAGTGCCATTTTATTATCTTGACCATCAGCCTATCTCCGCCCACAGCTGGACATAGGCGTCTCCTGTGGCACGTCACTAGGCTCGAAAAAAGATACTAATAACTCGATTTTGGTTTAAATGGTGTGAAGTTATTTTAGATTAGAATAGAATTTAAAAATTATTAAATTACTAGTGATAAAATCTAAAACAGTGACTGAACTATTAATAATACCTACAATTAATGAAACCTGAAAAGTATGTAACATGATAATAAATTCATCTTATATGGCTCCATTTGTGACAATTTTAATGCTTTTCAAGAAGATTACTATTTCCGAAATGCAGTAACTAACTAAAATCCGTTTGAAAGCAAATCAAAGTGAATCCACTAAAAGCCGAAAAATCCCCAAGAATTTTGTAAAAAAGTCAAAGATTAAACGTTTCTTTAAACTATTCCATCAATCTCGTTAATCTGGGCGTGTAAATAACGACAGCTCGGGGAGGGACAGAAATAGAGGGCTTTCAAGTCCTCAAGGATGGCGGGCGAGGATAGGCATCGTTTAATTTGAATTATTTACGATTATACTTAGACCTGCTTTAGTCTCGGATGTGCTCGCACACTACGTTTGACCCGAAGAGTTTAGTGAAGGAAATAAACACGGTTTAATAAACTAAGACACACTCCACCGTGACCTTGCCGATGATAAAAACACGTTGACACAGGCAGGTGAAGTATTGAAGACCTGACACTAGCGACGTTTAAACGTGATATGTCAGTAGGTACTCTAACTCGTTTAAATATCTAAGTAATAAATATGACTTATGTCATCTGAAAACTAACGAATAGGTATATCAATACATATTCATCATAATGTATTAATAATTTTAACATGATTAATTTTTAAAGAAGGACGCGTATACTCGATGATCTTATAAGAATAGGAAACATCTACACTCATAAAAAATAATGAAAACAACACTCATCAACATCCATAGCCTTTAATATCCCACTACTGGGTATAGGTCTCCCTTTAACAATGCCATCCGCCGCGATTCTGTGTCAATCTCTACCAAACACATTGATATTAACATAACATCACGCCTGTATTCCCCAAAGAGGTAGACAGAAGTGTACCTATAGTACACCCACATTTCGCCAGTTCTGTTATAGGTCCGAATGCAATAGGGGGCGAGACTATTGCCATCAACCGGGCACAAACCCAGACTCCGTGCTGCTACTGAGATTTACCTAATGGAAAAACCCAGTAACACTACCCGACCCGGGATACGAACCCAGAACCTCACGCTCAGCAGTCGCGCTTAATGACTAGGCCAATGAGGCAATCTCTCCCTCTAAATCTTTACCAAATCCAAAGTAATGTATATTTAACAAATTAATGTCACATTTACATGTGCCAATGGTTTAAACAGTTATAAAGACCAATATTATAACATAATGATTGCGACTTACGTCGTTTTAAATCATACTACGATGATAGGTGCAAAGCATCCACATTGTGTAAATAAACAGATCGTTAATGATCTATGGAAGGGTAGTAAAGGGGGTAGGAGGGTTAATTAGGAGGCTGATGCAGTTGATGAAGGCTCGTGAGTTTGCGGAATGTACGCGTCTGGATCGAGACGTGTTTGTACTCGTTCAAATGACATGTTCAACATACGAGTAGGCAGACGGAGAGAGGGAAAACTTTGGCTCACCTGCGGAGTGCGGAGGTTGATTCGAGTTGGAATTAAGTCACGCGGAATCAAAACAAAAGGGTGGGAGGAATTAACGCAAATAAGCATCGCTCGGATTTATTTGCTGCCGAATTGAAGCCAAGTTTTAGAATTCTGAACGACAAATTCTCTAGCCACATTTTAAATTAAATTAATGAATCCTTATTATATTACTTAGCGTTTGTTTATCCAAGATACTCTCAGACCGGGTCTCGTTCACTTACTTGCGGTTTGGGCTTCGTAGCTCCAGACTGTTGACTTTGACAATATGAAGGCTCGCCGCACGGATTGCTCGTTATTCCAACTACGGGTCCTATTTAAGTTTCTTACGACTTATTGTCGTGTATTATAAGAGCGAATGTTTGTGAGTGGTTTGTATGCTTTTTACCTCTTCACGCTTAAACGGCTAGACCGATTTGATGAAATTTTATATGGAGGTAGCTGACATCCTGGATTAACAAATAGGCTACTTTGACCCCGAAAAAATGTAGCAGGTGACACCGCGGGGCGCAGCTAGTTTATTATAATATTATCCCTAATAATTTATCCACACCATTTAGATGTTTTTACTTTATTTCTACTTTCGATTAACCTATTTTTCTTTCATATGTACCTCCATTTGCGTCTAAAACAAGGATATGAATACGTCAACAGTTTACCAGCACCATCGTAGACTGGATTTGCTTTGAATACAGTGCGCCCACTGCACCCCGCGTTCAATGTCGCGCTCCACAAATATTTGCGTGACATTACCGCGTCTGGCGAGTGGCGGGCTGGCGAGCTGGCGCGGGGCACTCCATGAGACACTCCGCCATTACATTACGGCGTTTGTCAACTGACGGATTATATGCCCGACCGCTCTGTTTTATTTCGCATGCTTTTTATTTTCAGCCATATTAAAATGATTGATGACAAGATTAGCAATGTGAGGAAGAAACGCATTGTCGATCCTGTATGTGTATTGAATGGCATAGTAATAAATTGTTTGTTTAAGTTTGGACGAATTTATTACACAACAGGTTTTGTATCGTTTAATTATGGATCATGATACCTTAATTAATGTTAAAGCGGACGAACTGAAGCCAATGCTAATATATTATGTTCTGTCCTGTTAACTCTGTTAAGGCAGCTAACTAACTACTAACACTGATACACTGGATCTTTCTGGGTAATTGGATAAAAGCACGAGCACTGCTTAACTTTCTACTTAAAGTAAAATTCTAAAGCAGAAACTTAAAAGCTATTTCATTACTTTATTTAATTCACGTCCTTAACTCTTTACTAACACTGTGGTACCTACACGTACACATACTCACGTATTAGGCATCATGTGTATGTATGAGTATATACTTAACTTTTTGCGCCTTTTTGATTAAATAATAAATAGATTGCACTCGGTCTTCATTTCGTAGTTTAGTGTTACATGCACGCCAAGTGCTGTTGTGTGTTTACTTCGTTTATAATGTATTTGTGTATGAAAATGTAATAGTGTTTATGAAGTTGTGCATTGTGCACACCTACGGGTCCAACGTCTGTAAAGGATACTTCTAAAATTTAAAAGATTTTAACCACCTTCCAAGAGCCACACTATAAACACACTCGTATTATTTTCATTCATTTGTTTACATTTGGCTCCGACAAAACCTTCGTTTTTATTCACTAACCCACACATGTAAGTAAGTGGTGTTTAAGAAAACACAAGTAGTGCATTACGCTGGGCGCGATCAAAGCGGTCGCTAATGAGCCGCGGGTCGCGCGCGCCGACGCCTTGCGAAAACACGCGCCGACATGCACGGAGTGAAGTGACGTGTTATTTGTCGTCTTTATTAACACGGATTCATTTAAGTTAATATTAATAACTGATGTATTTGTTAAATAACGGACGGTGTTAGCGATATTGTCGCTGTTGTCGATCAGGTGACGAGTAATAGGGTTGGTCTTTTAACATTCTAATGTTTGTGTTTAGGTAAAAGATTGAGATTGACTCGTGGTCTATTACAGGATACTTTAAAGTCTTTGGCGAAAACGTGTGCACGTCTTATGTACTCTATAAAGTGAGAAATTAACCTTTTAGAGTTCAATTTAAAAAAAAACATGTTTGTATAAGAAACCTTTATATTTACGTGGTGTTTGTATCATACGTAAAGAGATAAAGATTTAGATTTTTAATTCATGTTTTACAAAATAAAAATCTTTATCTCTTATCTCTTTACGTATGATACAAACACCACATTTCAAGCTAATACACAAACAACATTACTTAAACGATGTATCTTAGTAAAATTAACTGGGCACACTTTTTGAGACTAGTTCATTTATTCACCGGTATAAGTTGACCTGTCTAATCAATATAACTTTTTCAGTTGATGGGACAGGGTATACTGGTGTATCGTGATCCGGGAAGCGAGCCCCCTCCCGCGCCCCGCGGCCTCCCGCACAGGAAATGTTTCGGCATAGGAAACATCTCTTAAGTACTGAGTAGGGTTGTCTAGTATAATGTATTATGGAAAATGTTGGGGGATTCTCATTGTATTTGCATTAGCGAAATGAGAATAAGAAAATATAAGACGGAAAGAAGTGTCTGCATAATGTTGTTTAGATTCCACTTCGTAAAATTGTTCAGCTAATTCTTTTATTACTACTTCTTACTTTGCCTGGGCTGCTAACGCTTTAAAGGTATGTGAGAGTATGCACCCTTGTATGATACTCATTACTCTTCAGTAAGTTTGGGATGTTCTTTATAACTGGAGGAACATTTTAACTACTTAGTTCAAAGTCTTTAGATGCTAGTGGTTATTTTCTGCCAGAAAAAGCTACCCTACCCTACCCGGCCTACTTAAGGAATTCCACGCAAGAAAAGGGTCAATCACCAATTGCGTCCTTTTAAAGTAAGCAAGAAACTGGCTTTCCATTTATGATAATAAAAACAGTGCGAATGAGATGCGTGTCAGATAAGGTACATTACTTGAGGATAACATCCTTGGAATCTTATTAACAATACTCCCAAGATTTATTTTCTTTCATAATAAAAACCATTTGCGCTATAACGAGAATTTATACGAGCATAAATCGTATACAACGTACATTATTCATACGTACATCATTTTCGAAAAACACAGTTACTTTAAATATTTATAAAAATGGCTACACTTTCTCAAAGGAATGAAATCGCTAAAAACTCAAGATAAGAATAAGTTATGAGAGGAAGTGGCATTAAAATAATATTAATTCGTTTGTAATGCGTGGGGTGCCCATGTCCCTCCCGTCCCGTCCCGGTGTCGGGACGGAGTCGTCCCGCAGTCGTCCCCGCGCCGCGAGCCGGTGACGCGACGATCTTATCGATGCTCGTCTGAACTTCCTCTGGAGGGTGCAGTTCGGGAGCAAAACGTAATGCAAATTAATTATGTTCTACACTTCAAATGTTTCGTTATAAGCGCACCATTTTAAACTCTAGTCACGTAGGATATCATATTGCATAGGTCGGACTATTACTTGTATAAAGAAACGGTAGTTAATTTTGCCGTGTACAAAATGCATGCTACTTCACTACAAATCAAAGCCCATGTCAAAAACGTGCGTTTGAAACCATATAATTACTGCCAGAATACCTATGTATTGTATTGTACATGTGAGTATATCTAATCATGAACATACTTAAGTACGTGAAACTCCAACAAAAGAAGCGAGTCAATTATTCTGGCAAAGTAAAAGACCATTCCTCAAAGGCTATAACAACGTTAGCTACTGAACCAATCTTACTGTAAAAACTTCTGCAGTAACACTTTGCATTTCGCTATCTTAATCCGAAATGGGAAAAGTGGGGTTTTTGTAAATGGCCACACTCATTATACTAAGACTCGAGGGAATTAAGATTCATTCTGAGGTCCTAGACTTAGACGGACGAAGGCCAATGAACTCATTAGGATAGACATCTAAGATTCATCTACGTCTTGTGGGTTTTAAGCAAAGAACATGCCAATTTAAGATCCTATTATTTTTACTTACAAACGTTCACATTTTGACTCTGTAAACGTCGGTGTTAGCTTTAATAATGGAATGTTGTGTTTGGATACTCTGAGAAGACGGTCCTTCTTTTTCTGGTCTAACATTTTCTAAAGGCTCTGCATATTTCTGCGGAATGCTGCATGCATTGTGTTCCTACAAATAAAATTACAAAACAAGTTATTACAGTTACATTCATAGAAAGTCAACGGAATCTAGGTGTCTGCTCATGTGTGATTAGCATTGCCAATGCACGTATAAATCTCGTAGTGAAGTGTTTTGGAATCACAGATAAGCGTAATGAAAGTTAAAGTTTAAACTTCAATAAATAACTGAGATTTATAGTGACTAAACCAACTGAAAGCCAATCGGATCTCAAGCTCGAGTCGTGCTTGTTACTGGGTCAACGCGGCAATATGAGGAACAATGTTGAAACTAAAGCACTCCAGACCGGCGCAGCCCTACGAGCCGCACGTGAATGAATGTGGAAGTGACAGTTTATTTTGTTAGTCACTTAGCAGCTGATTGACCTGGGAGAGCTCACCACTCACACTCGCACATTTCACACGACACACGACACTCGCCCACGACAGCGGCCTGACCTTTAGGACCAATCGTAGTAAAACTTGCAAGTCTCTAAGGACTCTTTTCTTTGCTTGTCCTCTTTTCCTTTGAGCGTCTTTGCAATGGTTAAAGACATTTGAAATTCACAGAAACGAAAAGGTATCTAAAAGAAAAGTATATGTTTCTTGTTTTACTCATTAAGAATTTTTAATTTATTCGTTTGTGTATGTAATGTTTGTATGTAAATTAAAAACTTGCTGTACCCTAATAATATATTCAGTGTCTTGCATGCATTTACATGAAAAAATCTAATACAGATACAATTTACAACATTATTATATGTAGTATTCCCATTTTTAAATATCGCCACTGATTTGGGGTACATAAGATCTCATTTTACTGGAAACCTAACTTTAACTATACCAAGGAATACGATGATGCAACCTAATCCCCAGTCAATGTTAAAGTCAGCGTTACTGTTATCGTCAAATTTGACAAAAAACGATAACATGAACCACTATTATCGTGCAACCCAGCATAATTGTTTGAGAAATTAAGTTCATATGTATGTACAATTGTACATATTGCAATACCCTTAAACGTTTTAAACAATCGTCAAACGTAAAATAAATCGCTAGTTTAGTGAACTTTTCACATTTTTAAAGATACGGCAGCTCCCGAAGTTTCCCGGAGCTAGACATTGTTAGTTTTCAGTTTAGAGATCGCGGGGTTAGGCTAGGATACAATTGAGATTGTGCGGACTGCCGCTGGTGCAACCCATGAGGTTTAAGATTGAGTTTTTGTTTTTAAATTCCTAGTTATGCCAGCTCTTTTCTGAGGAGAGAGTGCGGGGCTGCAATTTCCATGAAGTGAACAGCGCTTTTTGCTGTTCTGAGTTCCTGTAAGGAATAAAGTGGATTTGAAAAATATTCTGAAAGAACTACACTAAAGACTGCCTCGTTGGTCTAGTGGTTGCTAAGCGCGACTGCTGATTACGAGGTCCTGGGTTCGAATCCCGGGTCGGGCAATGAGTTACTGGGTTTTTCCATTAGGTAAGTAGCAGCACTGAGTCTGGATTTGTGCCGGGTTGATGGCAATAGGCTGGCCTCCTTTTACACTGGGTCCTAAAACATAATTGGGCGAAATTTGTGTGTACTATAACTATATGTGCACCTCTGCCTACGAAAACTGGCGTGATATTATGTTTTGAAAAATATTCCACGTAATATTAAGAACGTTTTATAAAATGTTTACTTAATAAGCTAACTACATCAAGGTATCCAAATAAATAATGTCTGGTATTGAAATAAAACTAGGTTTCCGAATTTATAGTTGTAGTAGTCCAAATTGTAATAGTTCAAATTAGACGTTTAACACCTCAGTCTGCCCGTGACTATAAATGCTGTAAAGGATTCGAAAATTCGGGCCCAAAAATCAATTAAAAAACCGCGATAAAATCCGTAAATCTAGTTTTATTTCAATGTGTAATATTCGCGTAAATGATAGAAATCATTATGTCTGGTAAAGTTATGCAGGTAAGCGTGTCAATGCAGAAGGCTATAAACAAAGTGGCTTATTAATGCCGTAAAAGCCTACGGTATGCTGAGTAATAATCATTAGATAGTCATTAAAGCAATTGATAACTCTTTGTCAGAACACACACAAAGTAATTACAATCCGTTTAATTAGAAGTAAATGAAACCTCCCGCCTGTAACTTGGCCTCGTCGAGTGTTCCTAAGGCGGCGGCGGCGGTCAGTGGATTTTAAAGACTTCCTCGTACTTACAGTAAATCCCATTAAACCTTAGTTTGCTATAAGTTTCGGGTAATTTAAGCTTTACTTAACGTTTGCTTGGTTAGAGCTAAGACAACATCGGCTCGTACATTAAAAGCTCCTTCACATGAAGTGACGTATGAGTCAAGTAAATACTTAACATGTCCGCCGGTAAACTTTGTTAATAATTCCTTCTTGCTTTAAGTTAAAAATTGTTATAATCAAATAACAACAAAGGTGCTGAACATTGCTATCAATCATAATAATCGACACAAACGAATTAGTGGAGGCGCAATGATCTCTGACCTGACCGGTGCCAATCAATCAAGTTGATCCCGCTAAACACCGCATTCTGTACTACATGGTCACACAGACAAATGATAATGAACCCTGCGGTGAAAGTATTAAAGAATAATTTACTTTAATCAATGTAAATGCCCTAAGTACCCACATTGACGTGATTAATGAAACAGATCTCAATGTACACGGAGAGGTGTTTAATCGTTACATTGATGTATTAGTTGAAATAATAGCGGCGCTTTCTTTAAAAGATTCTAAAGCCTTACAGTGAGGAGGAAACGTTTTAATCTTTGCGGAGGACCATAAATCTGGGAGAGACAATGCTGGAAAACAAACATCTAACGCGGGAACAGTGATAAGACAAATGCGAAATAAAGCTGCTTTCCAAGATAATAATAAGTAATGCTCATTAGAAACAAATGCTTCCTACTAATATCTGGAGGCGGATTTTTTACGTTAACGGCCATATCCAGACGCTCCGCGGAAATTATTTTCTTATTTCTGTTTAAATTTCGTTTGGAGTTTTCTTCCTTCACGTCTGCCAGGTTTTTGCAAAGATAAGCTATATACATTTAGCTGCCTTAAGCTTTCCAAATAAGGTTGTGTTGTGTGCTAATGTTAATAATTGCTGTTAATATAGTTTGTATATCAATTTTAGGTAATTTACGACTACCTTATAAATATACTTAATATTATTCAGATAACATGTTTATAAGTTTAGTTAAGTAGATATTTCTTAAATATGTAATAATATTTTAATACTCATGTTTATAGACGCACTCAAGAAACAAAAATACCTTCCTAAATAAGGCACCCCTTAAAGCCCTGAATTCCCATGAACCTATTCATATTTATTTATAAGACATCGTATAGGATTACTACAGCGAAAGCCAAACCACTAAAGCTAAATCCCGGAGTAATAACTTATATCTGCATTTGAATACACACCATCAAGAACTCGTTACGCATAATACAAACAAACGCCTCCATACATTGTGAGCTTTGTTTACTGAACCTTAACCGTATTTCCTTTGATATCAGAGCTTACTTCATGAGCAGCACTCGCCGGAACGTTCTTATGTGCACAATGAGCACCAACACGCCAATAAATTAGAAGAGCGACAAGCGCATTGACAAAGCGAGCCTCTACACTGATCGATGGCACAATTTATCAACTATTTACTGAACTATTCAGGGGTCCTTATCGCGCCGAAACAAAAACATCTCGGCGATTTGCAGAGGTCTCAACAAGACGAGCTGGTATTTGCATAAATTTGCGTTAAGTAAATGGGGTCCCATGACAAGTTTAATCTTGTCTTTAGAATTTATTGCCTCCTAGTGCCGGCTGCAACCTTCCAGCATTTGCATTGGCTAAATAAATATTTGCCCTCAGTTTAAACTGAGACGTCTCCACTGACTTTCTTTTACAAACACTGTTGCGTTTGTGGATGCTTTCAATTATATATTCAGCCAGTTGATTAGGTTCCGTTTTCCCTTTACTGTGTGTGTTTCAGTTTCGTTTGGGATCTTAGTGTAAAATATTTTTCAAGGTCTATTTTAAATCATTTATTAATTTAATTCATACAAAAAGAAACATTATATTTGTAGAGTTCGATGAGTATTGGAGCTAGATAAGTATTTTGTCTAATTTATAAAAAAATACCTTACAATAATACTTCTCTAGTGGCTATGAATTATTCTCTAATCCTAGTTTTGACAATTTGTTATGTCATGAAAAGTGTTTCTAGCTAACAAAATTATTGTCAGTACATTGTAGTGGCGCATGGTCGTTTTTCTGACAACAGAGTGTTTCGGTTATAAAATAGTTATTTAGAGACCTAATGCAATTTATCAATATTACTCCAACACTGAAAATAAAACTAATTTTCTCTTGTTTGAGTTGTTCTGTATTCAATTATTCAAATCAAACGCGAACGTTCTCTCGTAGCCTCCTACACCAGAGAGATCTCCGTCCAAATAATTAAATTACTTAAACTCATAACTCCTTTAGCCTTCAAATAAAAAACTTAAGTGTCCGTTTATATCATTTGCAAGCACGCCAAAAAGTTCTGACTCTTGTTCAGTATAAGTTGAACCTTATTCATACACCTCAAGGTTGAATTTAAATTGCAGAAGGTGAATTTAGGAAGTTTGCAAATGTCTAATTTGCAAATGGAGGCATGTCGTAGGCCGCGCAATTTGGCTTAAGCGAAAACTCTTAGCACACCGTTTGCAAGAGCAGCCCCGTAGAAAAACAGACCGTATTTATGTATAGTGCTGTTTCATTGACGCACTTTACTTATAATAAGCTAAGTATGTTGAATGTTGTAAGTTGGATTAGACAAAAAAAAAGAAATAGGTAGTAGAATTTGTCATTTGTTAAAATATTATTATTATTTTTGTTCTAGCTTTGAAATATTGTTCACTAACTATGTAGGTAACCTAAGAAACAAATGGCTTTATTATAAAATATAATATAGCTGGACGAAAATGAGTGAAAAAGGGTGGCTATCATAAAAGAGAGCAGTAAAACATCTCGAACACCCGCTAACTGAAGTACCCAGTAAATACAGTAACAACGCCATCCCCATAGTGAACCAACTTTACCCGCAACTTGCCCCGAGCTAACGTTAGCCAATGTCTATAATAGCCGGTTATTCTCGTTACTTGTTGGTTTCATTAAAGTTCTTCTCGTTCAAAGAGAGCTAGACCTTTCAAGACATGCTTTGTCTAATGCCTTAAGTGTAACTGACTTCTGAGGCTTAAACAAGATACTGTAGTTGATTAACTGAGAGAGTGGATCTCGTGTTTGAGGTTTATAGTTATAGCTATATAGTTTATATTAGCCAATAGGCACAAGTTAGTGGCATACCGGAAGTTTATTTTAAGATGCTATGTACTTGGAATTCACATAGCATCTTAATTTGTCACTTCAGCCAGTTTCAAAGTGAGCATATTTTAGCATTGTGCTGTAACAATGATGCAGATTGATTGCTCACAATTTATAGCTGCGACACATTTCCTCTGAAACAATAGCTCTCCCGTCTCAAACTTGGTCCTTGCAGCATAAGTCTTAGCCCACTTTATTTCTAGATTCGCCTTCCTACAGACGCCATAAATTACCTTCAGGCACTTCATACGCCCTAATGCCCATCCTAACACTAATTACTCTTATTTCTTGCCAACTAAAGGACTAAAAATGTACATTAGGCTTTTCGCTGATTTCCCACAAAAACTGCTATGCGGTCAACAATATCAGAGGAGGGTAGCGAGGGGTAAGGGGGCAGGGAGAGCGATTTATATCCCCTCTCATCCCTCGAGGATTCTCTTATCGACTCAACTCATACTGCCTGATATATGACCCGGGTAGTCTTACGGAAAATCTGGTTTATATGTTTAATTTAGATTATCTGTCGTACGAGGTACCGGGTGGTTCACTGGAGTGCGGCACTCATTGAGAGCTTGCGGCAATAAGCTGGTCCGCTTCGGTATTAACTAGCGACCTTCGCTTGTTACGCGAAGCTTCTATCCTTCCCGATCTTCATCCCAGTAAATTGAGCAAAACGCAATTAATATACCATCTTACAAATCCCATTTGTTTTAGTAAATTGTAAGATTAGTGTAAGATAAATATTTACTTAAATTAATAAGTAGTAGTGCTTTTATATCCTGCACATCTTAACATAGGCGTACGAAAAATGCTATATTTATACCCCTGTAAGTATATTCCATAACTCCAACATTCATATTTTAAAACCCAAAACGCAACAAAGAACTTAAAAAAAATTCATGATAATAAAGAAATTCGTCTACAATAACATAGAAGCGGCCTTATTCCACAAGCTCTATGTACTTATAATACAAGTACGTCGGCCTGTGAGCCTGTACACACGACACCAGGCGGGCTATGCCTACCCACTTTGTGACAATCCGGTGTCGTCTGGTGTCATTAATTGAGACTTAGCTGGATTTGCGGCGAGGCGGCACGCGACGCCTCTTACATGCGTATGGTGTATGGCTGTGCGGTTGTAATAAGGAAATGTGGTTGTTTGAGCAGATATTACGCACGATTCGGCTGTGATTATACTAACTTTAAATATGTCGGTACAGTCATGAGGGAGGTTACCTACTTGTTCATATTTTTTTTGCATATTGTAAATAGCCAGTTTATATGATTTTCATTAGAATGGAATTTGTTTTAATGATTGATCTGTTCATTGTTGTATGGCTAGTTCAAAAATCTAATTGAATATTAGCGTACCTCACAGCTTTTACTACGTTTTTACTATCAATATAGAACTTACTTCGGCGCTCATTATAAAGATTACTTATGTTACACACCACTTGAAAGATACACCAAAATAATAACTATTAATTTATTATGTATGTAATAATAATAAAACAAAACAAATAAAATAACTAACAACACCATCAGTAATAACTCAATGAATTGTAATACCGGTAAATCAATCAAACATACGAGTAAAGGTGATTTCCATACAATATCAATAAGTAGCGGCATGAGCGGCGCGCTATCAATCATTACATTCATGTGCAGTCTCTGATACGCGTTATCGCCTATTTTTTACGTGTTCCCGGCTCCCGATGATCTCGGAGCGTTTCATCACACGTCTGTTCTCCAGTAAATCATCCCGCACCCGGCTATCTTCACTCGACCGACAAACACCCCGGAGACGCCGCAGTGCCGGCGGCCGCCAGAAGTACTAGTCTTGTAGTTGTTTGAATGTTTGGTCCCGAGAGTATTGTTCTAATTCTGCAGGCTTCTTGTAAGTTCATATATGTATAGTAGTTTATTTAACAGAACAGTACTGCTATATACTGGGTCTTTGTTCAATTCCTGGACATGTAAGTTGAATTTTATAAATTAAAATATGTATTTAAGTAAATCTACATTTATTGATACAGTTATTTACTCATATTATATTTTTAACTGAATTTCTATGGACTATAAATGAAAAGGTTAAGTGATTATAACTCGGTTAAAGTTTTAAAGTTTCCTGATGATGCGTTGCTTTAGAATTTACCTAACCTTGTGTACCTGTAGTTTAATTATTTACAGTAGCTACGTACCTACATAAGAAATAAGACGTCAGTAGTGTTTTATTATTAATTTAATCATCTAAAAAGATACAACAGAAACCTTGTCGATGTTTTTGTCGCTACCACCCCAGAGTAAAGATGTCCCAGACATACCAAGAATAATGTTTAACCACGGTAACTTTCACCTTACCTCCCCGACGCGTATCCAAAGGCCTGAAGCACTAGTCCTTCTCGAACACCTTCACTACGCCACTCTCATTGATCCCTAGAGCCCTCCAGTGGTAATAAAAACTCAGCGTCCGTATCCGCCTCCGAGATGATTAATGCACTTCTGCCAACACCCATAGAAGCCAAGGGTTTGCTCACAATGGATGGCTTTACACCCATGTGTCTATTATGTATGACCAGCGGGCCATTGCTTGAGGCTTTCAGTTTTCAAGTTATACATACAATTATTAATATGTGGACATCGGAAATAGGAGAACTTTTGTAATCATTTATTATAGGAGGCGAATAATACTCCAGAATTTGAAATTGATATTGATAAATTGGATTATAGCAATAGATATAGAGGTAGGTATACTTATGTGTGTTTGTTTACTCTAATGCAGATAACGTAATAAAGTAAACACTTTTTTATACAAAGTACGGTTGCCAATACGACTACATATTTCTAAACGCACCGCCTTTGAGAGACCGGGATGGGAGACGCCTTCTCAATTTCCAAAATGTTTTAATTGATTTGTCTAAATTGTGATCAGTCTATAATGAATGTTGGAAATACAACTTCTTAAAATTATCTCACAGCAATAGCATCTCATTTATCCAAGCTCTAATCCCACAAGAAAAATACATTTGAATAAACCAAAGCATAAATATTTTGGTCATAAATAACAATTATCGTAATATTAATTAGTGAAGTAAGTGAAATCGTTTGAACGTTGACTATAAATCAAGGGATTATGTCTTTATTATGATAATGTTGTATTGTAGAAATTATCAATTAGTGAGCCGAGGCAGCTCGCTAAGAACGTGATTTAGTGCTGACAAATGAGTTATTGATTACAGTTATTGAACTGTTAAGTTCGATACTGATTTAAGAGGTAAAAAATTATGTTGCGTACTAAATTTATTTATCAGTTTCTCTCTGATTGGTTCATTGGGTAAGCTTTTCTCGGCAGTGTTACAAGTACGTGCATGTATCTGTAATCTGCAGGGTTCGTACTTACGTCAGATCTCATGAGCGGTTTCTTACCCACCATTTATTATTATAATCCGCTAACATTTTAAACATCATAATAAGGTCCATAGAACTCGGCAACAATCTATCTATAGATCTATGAACCATGACCAATACTAATAAGAGGTTAATTGACCGACAGTCAAACGGTCAGATGAACGTTTCCTATCATAAAAACGGTCGGAGTCCTCCTCGGTACATTGGTGTCACATTCATTATGTGACCTCAATAACACTAATACAATCCCAACATTAATATTCCGTTTAAGAAATTCATGATCAGATCATAAATTAACTTTCCTTAATATATTTAATAAGTAATAAACGGCGGCGCAGGCGCCGATGACGTCATAAACCAAGTTTAACAGGCGCGACTCCACTCTAGAGCGATGATAGTGCCGTTATCGCCGGAGTCTGGAATTAAAAGGGAGTTAATACTATGTTTTACAGTTAGATAAAATATAATGAAGCGGTTAAACTTAACTGGACAGCTTGTAATGAGGCAGTATAAATGCGTTACGTTCGTTTTACATTTGTAATATTTTATACATATTAATGTTGGAATTTTAGCGTTTGTCAGTTTGTACTTCAACTTTCTGTAGCAAGTTACATAAGGACATCATTGGAGATCTTTCTGAGACCAGGTTATGGTCTATGGATCCTTTCGATATTGCTACAATATTTAATGTTTTATGTTTTTTTTATACTTTCAACTCTGTCCATCCTAAGGTTGTCTGTAAGAGATCGCCTAATGCGATAAGACTGCCCATTGTACATTATCCTTATACTGTACTTATGTTTATTTTTGGTGTACAATAAAGAGAAATCTATTTATCTAATACATTCAGTATGATCTCATCAAGGAAAATAGCACAGGAATTGAACATTGCAGTGTGTAATAAAGCTCAATTCCTTTACAAAACAAAATTCATCAGTCACTATTTCTACAGACAAACTAAGATGTTTCCACTAGTACAGGAGATCCCCATAAAGGTGGCATCGCTTATAAATTTTAAACCATTTATGGTAATCACAGTAAAGACATAAAACCTACTCTATGTAGATTTGGAAATCGTAGGTGAGCGGTGATGCGTTGATTGTAGGCTTCGTTTATGAGTGGACAGCTGCCGTGCGTGATAACTCGCGGGGAACACTGAATATATGACAATAGGATTATGAAGGAACAGTACGTGGCTAGTGCTGGGGAGCGATATGTGAGAGTATGCTATATGACCAAGAATTTCGCGTGTGGTCTAGTGTCGACCACCTTGACACTTTCTTTTTTATTTTATCTTAAACTATCAAGTCAGATACAAATCTGCAATTCTTAGCGGTAGGCGATGTGCACATCTTATTACAGTGGGTCAGTTCCGTTTAATCTGAGTGCGAGTGTATATTGGATCGAAATTGTTTTGTAAAATCAAACGCTATTGATATCTTTTTGAGCTACTAATCGAGCCTTATAAGTTTAAAAAATATATAATGAATAAAGCTTGAATACTTTATAGAAAGTTTATCGTAATAGGCTTGAGTCTAGAGTAAGAAAGTCTTGTAGGTAATTGTTATTTTTCAGTTTTCTTACTAAAAACAATAATTCATAAAATTAAAAAATAAACGTAGGTATTTGATTTTATTTGGTCAATGTCGTAATGTATAAGTACGGACCATTAGTAAAATAGAAAAGAAAACCTATTGCCTTTACATTATAATTCCCACCACGCAAAAATATTTCCACGCTTGTAAAAACTATAATTCTCCAACAGTTGAGAGTTTCGCTCACATATTTCAACTCATTTTGTCTGAAATTCCAACCGTGCGCGGCGAAGAACCCCAACTCGTACAACTTCCTTATCCGCATTGGCGCATAAAAGGTGCAGGATGCATGCGCTTTACATGTCGTGCCATTCGTCTTTACCCGGCGTTTTGTGGATGCATTCAGAGCTTAGCGTCTTAGCAAACTTTTATTACTAAAGCGGTTATGATCAAAATGATGCTAGCATTCTACTTTATACACCTACATACTAAATGTACCTACCTTTATAATTGTGTACGGAAAAATATGAAAATCAAATAGTTGTAAGTGGAAATCACGGATTAAAGACTTAAGAGGAACCCCCCAGGAATACAATTATATTAAAAAAAATAGTTATTTATTAGTACCTAGTAGTAACTTGTTCAATTTGTTTGCCTTGAAACGATTGACGGGAGTTAGTACTCCGTTTTGTTTTTGTAGCTAGGAGTGCTGAAACCTTTATCCGACTAACAAATAAAGTAGGAGCTTGTTTCTCTTATGATAAATAATTAAATACATATTATTTAATTCACTGCTTTTAAAATGATCTGAGTGCAAGCTTAAGGTTTCATTTTGTTCGAGTTTTGATTTCTAGGATCACGTAATGCTTCAAAAGTAAAGATGTACATTTTCCTCAATATAATGTTGTAAACACGTGAATTATTATATTTTATATACATTTACCACGTTTGATAAATATTGAGATGTGAAAAATATTTTACCGTTCTGAAAAACATCATAGGAATTGTTCTATTATTCCTTACTTATGTTAACTGAATGGAGGCTTATCGCAGCATGCCGATACACTCACATAAAAGACGTTTGATACAAGGATCAACTAAGAACAATTCAATGAGCTTATTTATAAGTCTTCCTTTGTTCAAAGCGAAGTGTCCGTACCAAAGAGTCGGGTCGCAAACTTGCCATAATCTTTTTCTTTCTTTTTAATTATTTTCCTTTATGAAAAGTTTTTATTGTGGGGCAAAGAGCACCGGAACTAGGAAATAAGTTGTTGAATGCAGTAGAAGTTGATAAGCGTGGCCGTTCGCTTTAATGAGCTTAATTTGCAAAAGTCACGCGGAAGATAAAGTCCTTCCGCTAATAGAACTTTGTCAAAGTGTATCGAGCTTGGGACAATCTTATGTCCGGTGGGGATCCAAGTTTTCAGTGGCGAATTATACACGTTATAACATTACATTATTATTACGTGAATATATTATAAAGGTAAATAGAAATAGACTCAGCTGTGAAGGTTTGCGAAGTAAACCTATTAAGTGCATATATAGTGTGTGTATATAATTATAGTGCTATAACTTAGACCTTTATTAAAATTGTTCTAGTTATTATATCATTTTAATGTTATATACAATATACATATATACTCATAATCAGTAATTAACGAACCCCTGAGGTATTTATAGCAGTCTTGTGCAGGCTTAAGTGGGAGATCACCCTGTCGGGCAGTCGCGGTGAAATATGTAAAGGTTAATTCTATACAATCGTGAAAAATGCCGCGAGTTAACCTTTTCAAACCCATTTAACATAAGCGTAATTTAAATGTGTAACAACATAGATACTGTATGTTATCCTGTGTTAACACAACCCGCTTTTTTCGTTTCTCACTTCGAGAGACAACTACCTAATCTAAGCGGTAAGAATTTCAAACTCAACTAAAAATGTGTTTTTTTGTAAGGTTTTATGTACTAACTATAGGTTAAGATTTTACTAACACAATATGGATCAATGGTCTGAAATAAATAAATTATTATTATATTATTATTAAAGACAATACGAATAGGCGTGTTACTTGAAGTTGAAGTCTCATAGCAATCATCATACATACTTGACCTTTTAGGAACAAAACAAATTTTGTAAGGATCCGTGCTACTTAAGGATCCCATGCTTAATTTATAAATTTTTAGACTACACAATTTTTCAGCTTGAAATATCTCTTGTTACTCATGAGAAGCTAAAACGTTTAGAATTGTTTTGAATTCCGATACACAAGCCATAAACAGACCGCTAAACAATTGCATTTCCTCGACGTTACTTAATTAACACACGATTTTATGCAACAGCTAGTAAACCGCAGAATGCAGCAGTATCAAAGCCTGCCGTTCCTTCACATACTTCGATCAGACACTAGTTTTATTAGGTTGGCCATTACACAGGCTGCCTTTATTAGCGTTGAAACATGTTAACGAAGTTTTAGCGCGCCGCAGCTCATCCGCACGAAAGTAATAATAAATTAACAGCCTCGTATAGGGCTTCAAAAAAGGATATGAAATAAGCTTATTTTATCAAGCCGAAAAGAATGACGTAGATAGCTTTGAAAATAATGAAGATAATTTTATTGAACCTCAAATGACTCCTAAACGTATTCTTCACATATTCGTTACCTCCGTAGGTGAGTTAACTTCTAGGCTGACGTTATAAAATCTACCAAGTAATTTTCCTTATTCTCTCTGGTAGTTGCTGTGTATCTAGTGAACAATAAAGCCAAACTTAATACTCGGTCCACATTGACGTCAGGAAACTGACCGCGCGGAACTCTCCGAGACGAATTAAGGATCAAACTGTAATGGTCGCTTCCCAACCCCGTCCGCCGGTTTATTGTGACTGTAGACCGCCATCAGGGTTTATGAGGGAAATTTAGCTTTAAGTGGTGCCATTAAGGTCGTAATTTGTTCGATTGCGAGTTGTTTGGAGGTTTTGAGGGAAGCTATACAAATTGATCCCATCACCGGCGGCTTCAGTTTAAGGAACGCTCGTACGATACACGGTTTGGAGGGAATCACACTATTTATATGAGCATTACGTTAATAGCAGGCTTTGTAGTAGTATCGGCTGTTTGAAATAGGGAACCGTTCTCAGCTAAAGTGGCGCACTGTTACGCGGAATGAGATTGCAGGTTTAGATAGAGAACCCGTTTTTCACAATTTGTTCGGTTAATATACTTGAATTGTTTATGTTCAAACGACACAAAAATATTTGATCGTTCGCTACATTGAGAGATATTCGAAAATGTTTTTACTTGCTTGTGGAATATGGATTATGATATAAAAAGATAGTATGTATAATACCTATATATTTCGAAACAAATATGCTACTGGACATACAAAACAGAAATAGGAGGTAAAAAAAATTGCGTATACAGACTAGCAGACTAGAAACGTTGTTAGCTAACATTTTGGCTAGAATTCATAAGTTTTGAGCCGCCCATAAACCCCTGGCACTCGCTCCCTCAGATAAAAAGCCACAGTGTTAGTGCACAATAAAGCAACATACGGTTACTGCGTAAATAAACGCAAAGCCTGGGGTTAGCGTAAGTGTAGGGCACACAGATATGTTGCGCAACATACTACGACACGGGTTTTAATACTTTTTATCTGGTAATTAGACTTATAAGGATTAAAAATCCTTTAGCCTTAAAAGTATAATTAGTAATAACACACGTTGAAACGCTTCGATAAAACTAAATTCTGATAAGCAGGGGAAATTGTTTTAAATTCTTACTATTCAGTGATATACTTCATCTGTTATTCAAATTCTATTATAATGATTATGATATATTCCTTTTGTTGCGAGACTACTTTAGTCAGTGCACCAAAATAATACAGACGCCGCGTGTTTAATTTGGTTAGTTAGCAAATTAGCGGTACATGTAATGTATTATATCTGGCAACAACGTGCGATGTTTGGCAGGACGCGCTGCAGCGCCCTTGTTGGGCCCAGGGCAACATAAGTCGTCCGGTGAACACCCGGCTTAGTCAAGGCTGTGTACATTGACGTTACAATGGCCGGCCGCGTGCCAAACGGCCGCCGTGCAATACCGCGGATAACACTCCATTAACGGCCCGTTGTTTATGTGGCCGCAATAATCATGCGAGTTAGCGATCACCGCGCGCTTATGGCCGCCTGGTAACTATCAGTGTCTCTTAGATGCTATCATTTGTACGTGCAAACTTTCACATATGGGTAGAGCAAGCTATTTCTATTTTGTTACATTGATGTTAGTTTTCATAATATTTTCATACTGTGATGCCAACTATTATTAAGTCAATGTGCATGTAGCCTGTTGATGTGCTATTGGATATGTTAACATAGATGTCAGATTCAAATTACAAACCTGAAAACTAGGAACGTGGCCCGTATTCATTCAGTATGAAAGCTAAAAATAATGGCTCGTACGATACGTGCTCTATCGCTGATAACCCAGTTAATTCAATCAAAATATATTTGAATGGAACTGGATCTTTGTTACAGAGTTGACTCTTCAGCCTTTTTAGCTTTCAACGCTAGGTTTTTTTTACGCTTGTACAATGTACAGTAGTAGTAAATCTCACATGTTATTGAAATCGACGAGACCATACATTCTATACAGGCATACAGTATACAATACTATGGTGAGTAGCTAAATGAAAGACGAACAAAAGATAAACTCAAACACTGTAGCTATCAAAAAGTCTTCTACTAGAGACTCAGAATACATACCGGTTCAAACAAAAAAAGTGCATCCGAATCTAATGCCCCGACTATTACTTTAACAACTTAACTATTCATATCCTACCATCAACAAAAAAATAATACTTTTTATAAATTATTCTCAACCTTAAATTAAAACATCCCGCCACAAATCATCTTTTTATACACAGAATTCCAAAAATCATAAAAAACTACATTATCGATCCATTCAATCGCCTGACACCAATTAGATATTCGGGGAACGAGCTATTCGATTTGTTACAACACAAGCATCGATTCTATTGTATTCGAATTATAATCTGTCTGATCACGACACAGCACAAATGTTAAGCTTCCCAATCAAAAAGAAACCACAGAAATCAACAATATACTATATTTATAAAAGAGACTATAACGTCGACAACATCCGAAAATTTAAAGAATGTCTGGAGAATCTTTCTTGGTCCGATATATATCTCAAAACTGACACTAACTGTGCATTCAATGATTTTCATGAGCTATTGTGTCTGTTGTATAATCTCTGTTTTCCTAAAGTAAGAGTTAAAATCAATAGCAATAAGGAAAACAAACAAAAGTGGATAAGCAAAGGTTTGAGACAAAGTTGTAAAACTAAACGGATGCTACGGTACGGATATTATAAAAATAAAAATTTAATTAATAAAACTAAATATAAAAACTACTCCAGTCTACTAAATAAATGCATTAATAATTCAAAAAAGAGTGCAAATATAAAATATATTCATAATCATGATAACAAGTGTAAAGCCACATGGAATGTCATTAAAACCGAAATAAACAGTAACACTCACAAAGACAACATAGAAAGTATTAAATTCAATGAAACAATAACTACAGATCCTGTACAAATGGCTACTATATTTAATAACAATTATGTTAATTTAACGCATGTGCAAGGGGAAAGAAGCACAAATCAAAACCGCTTCAAAAGTACGAGTGTCAACTCTATGTTTCTTAGACCAATGGAAGCTAACGAGGTAAGACAGGAAATAATGTCTCTGTCCAACACTAGGTCGGAGGGCTATGATGAGATCAATACAAAAATCGTCAAAGCCTGTTGCAACGAACTGACTGGTATTCTGACGCATTTAATAAACATGTCATTTTCACAAGGCACCTTTCCTGAAAATTTAAAACTATCTTTAATAAAGCCCTTATTCAAGAAGGGAGATAAATGTGACATCAACAATTACCGACCTATAACTCTTATACCCATATTGTCTAAAATTTTTGAAAAATGTATGCTAAAAAGGTTAACTGACTTTTGCAATAAATTTCATATTATAAGTGACCAGCAGTTTGGATTCCAAAAGAACAAGTCCACATCGTTAGCTATTTTTTCCCTCATGCAAGCAATACTTTCAAATATAAATAATAATTATATAACTACAGGCCTCTTTTTTGATCTATCGAAAGCCTTCGATCTGGTGTCTCATGACATATTGCTACAAAAATTGGAAGCTGTTGGTATTAGAGGACCGGCACTTCAGTGGCTGTCGTCCTATTTAAGCAATAGAAAACAATGTGTTATTATCAATAAAAAAAATGAAAATAATGTAATAATATCCTATTCATCGGAATATAAACATAATAATTATGGCGTTCCACAGGGAAGTGTGCTAGGCCCAATATTATTCCTCATTTATATAAATGACATCATGAAAATAACTAACCATAAATGCGTATTATTTGCTGACGATATTTCTATTATAGTGACATCTAATAAAAAACTAAATACCATTTCAGAACATGAACTTGACATTAATAATACAATTGACAAATTATTGCATTGGCTTGACATTAACCATTTGATGATAAATTTAGATAAATCCGTTTACATCCAATTTAATCGATCAAATAATTCCAAAGATGACATTAAACTCAATATTAATAAAATCAATGAAGTAACGCGTACCAGATTTTTAGGTGTAATAATAGATAAAGACATAAACTGGAAAGAGCACATAGACAATGTTAGCACTAAAACTAATAAATTTGTTTATGCATTAAAAAAAGTAAAAAATATAACTAATATAAAAACTGCTGTAATGTCATACCACGCATACGTCGAATCGTTGTTACGTTATGGACTAATAATGTGGGGTAACAGCACTGACTTCCAAAGAGCATTCATCGCTCAAAAAAAGTGCATGAGAGCAATTTGTGGACTTAAGCCCGACGACTCATGTCGACCAATATTTAAAAAACTTGGTTTGTTACCGTTACCGTCGCTTTACATTTACGAAATATGTGTTTTTGTTATGAAAAATAAGCAACTATTTAAGACTGCAAATGATGTAAATCCTCGGAATCGACGAGATCCATATAAACTAGTGTTAAATGATTTGCCTAGACTGTCTAAATACAATAGTAACTGCTTGGCAATGTGTGTGAGCATTTATAATAAAATACCAAGGCATTTCAAAGCATTAAACACAAAATTATTTACAATAAAATTTCATAAGTGGTTAATCGAGTGTAGTTTTTATAGTTTAAAAGAATTTATAGATAAAAAATGTTGATGTTTATTTTTTTAAAAAAAAAAAGGTTGTTGTTGCTTAACTTGTTTTTTTAAATTTTGCATGCTATGTTTTATCCTAGCTAAACATGCTTGTGCCTCAATTTGTATATAACACCCTTGTATACCATGTTTTACGCAAATAAATATTCTATTCTATTCTATTCTATAATCCATTCAACAATCGATTGATAACAATCGCGATTCGGTGACATCTCGATTAGATGCGGGTGTTACGAGACTTATCTACACATGAATTTATTAACGAGTGGTTCGATACTAGATAATCGGTACAGTGTCCCGACTGGCAGTAAATCAGTCTGGCTTAGTATCCGAAAATGTTTGTATTTAATTGATGTTTATTAAAATGGTATCTATCTCTCGAAAGAAAATCAGTTTTCTTTGGTTTTTTCACATCTACTTACTGCTATAACCCCAACCATGTATCGTACATAATTATGTACCTAGTATCTAACGGTACTTACCACCGAAAGCTTATTTGGTCTTTTTATACTCTTTTTAGTATTTTAAATGAAGGCAGTGTGAAGTGGAACAGACACAAAACAAACCGTAAAGTCTGTTGTATCACAAAGTTACAGTGTATTCAGTACGCCTGCGCCACCCAGTTTATAGGCACAAGACTCACTTATGCTAAGCAGCTGTTTCCAGCTTTAGTGAGTTGACAAATGCAATACGCATCATACTACGACGCATGAACTTGTTTTATATGTAGAGAGGCTTTTGAATGTTTCAAGGTTAGAGCACGTCACGAGCGAGCGATCTTTGGTTTTATTTCTAGGTTTGGTAAACAATGATTGGTGTATCAGTATCTCAGTAGTCTTTGTTATTTGTTGTGCTGTAAAAATAACAAAATGCTTGCTTCGTGTAGTTTAAATGGTGTATGACCGAATGTGTATGAAACAACATTGTTTTGCCGTATTATTTTACTTATTACACCTACATAGCTAAGCACGGCAATACAAAACGTAATCTATAAAACTTACTCAGTTAATAATGTTGATATACTGTCAACCTCTTTACTATAACAGTCTTGTTAGTCCACAATTTACTGCTAATCGTAATTTGGTTACAATTGTGATCGGGAGCCGTTAATCTTTCCGTCTCCCTCGCAGCTGGCTGCTCACCAGCTCTTTTAGTGGCCTCCGAGCTAATTGATTGACAATCGTGCGGTTTTACAATTGATCGGGCATTATGTTATGCGTGGAGCGATGGGAGATAATTGTGGCCGCGTCGGGAATGTTTAATGTGGCCTCCTGTACGGGTATTACGGCTGACGGATGTGTTTGTAAATTATTGAAGTCTATATCTATTTATTATTGGGTGGCGAAATAGGTAGGGTAGTACATAGTAGGTAGGTACATAAAGTGAAACATCATTTTCAATACCTGATTTTTTATAATTATATTTCAGATACTGATATTCAGATTTTGTACAAGCCTATTGCCGTAGGTAGTTAAGTAAAAGCAAGTTATCAAAAGAAAATGTTAGCTTTAAGCTGGTAGTGATGTTTTTAAATATTACAAAATACCTTTATAAAGAATAAAGAATAAAAGAATAAAGAACTTTATTTGCCTGAAACATGGTTTGAGTTCTTTCTGCTTGTAAACTAGAACTGCTTCTACTTTGTAATTCTTTTTACTCGTCTTTGGTTTTGAAAGTCTTATTTACGTTTATATTTTGTTTTCATCATCATCCGGAAGACGTCCACTATTGAACGAAGGCCTCCCCCTTAGAACGCCACAATGAACGACATCTTGCCAATTCCATCCACCCACTCATCTAAGAATCCCCTACCAGTATAAAGTCCACATTTCAGTCTCGTGACACCATCTAAGAGAAGTACCAACAGTCGTTCACGTCCGACAATATACGAACATTCCCAAGTAAGTCATGAGTATCACCAAGCACACCGATCTGGATCACATTCACAATATATTCGTAGTGTTTGGGATGCAGGACGCTTTTCTCTCTCGAGCCTACACTTGCACAAAGCTCCTTTCACTGAATTCACACGGAGTTTACAGAACACTAGGCAAGCCGTATTGTTGTCTACTTCAGTAAATGGAGTATTTTAGATAAGTATTGTTCTGGGAAACTAGAACAAGACGTGTAGAGAAATTAACGTATTCAGCGAATTCATAAAATTATCATTTTCATCGTCTGTGAAAGTAAGAAGATATTCGATGTACCCAATTCTTCTGTATGTGTAATAATAATAATGAATAAGTACTTATTATACTTACCATCGCTTTATTGTTGATGTTATGATATCGGCCGTTTTTATTAGCACGATTACAGTGTTTGTATAGGAAAGCAATATCTTTGTATTTTCAATATAACTTAATGTTATATTGAAAAAACAAAGATATTGCTAAGGTAAGCTCCGAGTACCATAACATTATTTTTTAAATTATTCTCTATACCTACCCATTCGTAAACCTACATTTAAAAGGTTGGCACATAATCTTAGCTATGTCGTGTAAACCTATCAGATTCGAATCTACAATTATATCTACTCTCAGCTGCACCGTCAACAAAGACAAACCAAAACAAAGAAGTGTCAGCTATCAATGATTCACCTCCCACTGCATCAGTCTTAATATCCGTACGTCTGGTGGACCTGACTGTACCAAGACAATTATATGACTATTTAAACAATCGAAACAGAACAAGAAGGTAACATTTATCTGCGCTAGAGTCGGGTGCGTCACCAGCGCGCTGGTAACAGTAGCAACTGCGTGCCGTATCGTCGCGGCGATCGCTCGTCTGATCCCGCCGTTAGATTGCTCGCTTTGGAACATTCCATTATAACAACTACGTACATATTTGCCTACGTTATAATGTTAATAATTCTTGATATGAGCTTTCTTTGTTTGTAATGCTGTTCAAATACTGCTAATATTAAAACGAATTTCATAGGTATCAGTGTGGATACATCGCGGCCCGTGGCGGGCGAGGTTTGTTCGCTGGTAATTTATGTCCAATGTAGGAACGATGCTATCTCTTCTACTCTCAGTTTGTTATTCCAAATGTACAGTTTCCCTCGCGATGTATTTTCCTTGAATGTTATACTAAATGTATATATCGGCGCGACCAACTAGAATAATTAAGTTCAATCATTTGATTGTCCTTAAATTAGTTTATAAACCATCAGTTGATTACTTTGAGTTTATTACGATGTCAAATTAATGTTATCATTGTAATTTCAATACTTAACCTAAAAACTTGTAAACACGCGCACGTGTGCCGAGCCCTATAAATACGGCCGCACGGTAGGCGATCGAGTCAGTCGCACTCGAACCGCCGTACAGTACGGACCTCTGGGATGTCGTTACGCTGCCCATTGAATAAACGAAGTTTATAAAGTGTGAGTAGGTTTCTTTGAAAATGAGTGGTCATCAAGAAGACAACAACTGTGACGTCAGCATTGCTGACGTCACACTTTTTAAAAAACAATAAGGAGGTGCTTTCTCCGTCATCAGAAGTGAGATTGCAAGATGCTCTTACCCAACCCGCTTCTTCGTCAGCTCTACCACCTGATCAATTGGAACAAACCAACATCCAGCAGGAAGAACCTGTGTTGGTTACCAATGCACCATTGGAAGCCGTACTAAAATCAAGACCACAAGCATATCGTCACCATGGAATGCAGTTGGGTGGGATACCACCACAATTCCTGATGCAAATGATGGAGACGATGCAGAAAATGTCGGAGCGCTTATGTGCTCCACCTACCGAAGCAAAAATAAGGATCAAGGACGTCTATTTACCATCATTCGATCCGGACACTCACATCGGTGTACGAGAATGGTGCCAGCATATAGATCAAGCGATTGAAGCGTACAAGCTTGGTGATTTCGATGTACGCATGAAAGTCTGCAGCCTGATGATTGGATGGTGACTACTACAACGTGGGAGGAGTTGCGGAAAAATCTCATCACCACATTTGAACCCGAAAATAGGTACTCCCGGGACGTCATCATGTTTAGAGAACATGTTTACGACGCAACTAAAGATATTGCTGAGTTCTTATCACGTGCCTGGATCCTATGGCGAAGGGTCACCAAAGACAAACTGGGCGACGAACACGCTGTGGAAGCTGTGATTGGATGCGTAAATGACGAGCGCTTGCGTATCGAACTGATGAATGCCAGGGCAACCACTGTCCCTGAGCTCATCTCAATTGCAACATCCATACGGAAGAAGCGGAGTCATCCAAACTCCAGTTCCACAACATTTAACAAACGTTCACGTTTTTCGGACAATACGCCGTCAACAACAAGCTGCCGTATATGTAAGAAGACAAACCACTCCACTAATGACTGCAGATTCAAACCTTCGGAGTCTAAACCTGAAGCTAGCAATAAGGATTCGAAAACAACAGCCGCAAACACTACAAACGAAAAACGAAACGAAACAACTGCTTGTACCTATTGCAAGAGACCAGGCCACACTTACGAAACTTGCTTCAAACGCGAACGTTCGTTGACTTCAAACGTTAACTGCGTAGCAAGCGCTAAGCTGGCTCCTATCACCATCAAAATAGGTGAAAGGTCTTTGCAAGCCGTCTTTGACAGCGGGGCAGAGTGTTCAATCGTCAGAGAATCGGTTGCTACAGCCTTACCTGGTCAAAGGAGACCAGTAGTTAACTATTTGAAAGGAATTGGTCAATTCCCCGCACTATCGTTAACCAAACTTACGACTATGACCTAACCAATGAAGATGAAATTATGCAACTATGACGACTTCTGAACAAATACGAACACCTGTTTATCCGTGGATATCCTAAGACTCGGGTGAACACCGGCGAGCTAGAAATCAGATTGAAAAACTCTGATAAATTCGTGGAAAGAAGACCATATCGCCTCAGCCCAGTGGAACGGAAGAAGGTTCGCACCATAACCACGGAGGTTGAAAGTTGCTACCACTCCTATGAGTTGGAGACACTGGCAGTGGTACGCGCTATAAAACACTTTTGCCAGTATCTATATGGACGAAAATTTACCGTGATAACTGACTGCAATGCGTTAAAAGCGTCAAAACATAAAAAGGATCTCCTGCCAAGGATTCATCGCTGTAGAAGCCCAGCTGAGTTTGCAGTCAATGTTATGACAAGAGACTTGAACTCGCTCAAAATTGAACAGCGACGGGACGATGAACTGCGACCAATAATGGACAGCCTCAGTGACAATAACCCAGTAGAAGACTATGTCTTGGAGGACAATGCCTTAAAGAAGAACGTCAATGATCCTGTCTTCGGTCAGCAACTCAGTACGGTCGTCCCCAAGTCGTTTCAATGGAGCATTATAAACTCTTTTCATACCGCGCTGAAACACCCCGGCTGGGAAAAGACTCTACAGAAGATCAGAGAAATTTAGGTTTAACAAAATGAGTTCTACTGTTCGAAGATTTGTGGATAACTGCGTTATATGCCGAACATCCAAAGGAAGATCCGGGGCCGTTCAAGCCCAATTACACCCTATACAAAAACCGACGGCTGCCTTCCAAGTTATTCACATGGACATAACAGGGAAGCTGGGCACTCCAGATGATCAGCAGTACGTCATAGTCACCATTGACGCTTTCTCGAAGTCCAACAGAAAATGATTCGTTCAAGCGAACAAGACAGACAACGCTTCAACCTACGAGATCCTCCGAGAAGTCTACGAGATCCTCCGAGAAGTCTACGAGATCCTCCGAGAAGTCTACGAGATCCTCCGAGAAGTCTACGAGATCCTCCGAGAAGTCTACGAGATCCTCCGAGAAGTCTACGAGATCCTCCGAGAAGTCTACGAGATCCTCCGAGAAGTCTACGAGATCCTCCGAGAAGTCTACGAGAACCTCCGAGAAGTCTACGAGAACCTCCGAGAAGTCTACGAGAACCTCCGAGAACTCTACGAGATCCTCCGAGAACTCTACGAGATCCTCCGAGAACTCTACGAGATCCTCCGAGAACTCTACGAGAGCCCTTCAATAAAATCTCCGAGAAACTTCAGTGTCTACGAGAACCCTTAACAATCTACGAGAAGCAACGAGGCTGGTGCAGAGCGCGCACCGCCTGTCAGTATGGCCGTATCGGCGCGACCAACTAGAATAATTAAGTTCAATCATTTGATTGTCCTTAAATTAGTTTATAAACCATCAGTTGATTACTTTGAGTTTATTACGATGTCAAATTAATGTTATCATTGTAATTTCAATACTTAACCTAAAAACTTGTAAACACGCGCACGTGTGCCGAGCCCTATAAATACGGCCGCACGGTAGGCGATCGAGTCAGTCGCACTCGAACCGCCGTACAGTACGGACCTCTGGGATGTCGTTACGCTGCCCATTGAATAAACGAAGTTTATAAAGTGTGAGTAGGTTTCTTTGAAAATGAGTGGTCATCAAGAAGACAACAACTGTGACGTCAGCATTGCTGACGTCACACTTTTTAAAAAACAATAAGGAGGTGCTTTCTCCGTCATATATTTTCTCCTTTTTATTTTTAATAGGCATTTAAATAACGTGTCTCTAGTTGATCCTATCTGTTTAATTCATTTAGTAGCTCATTGTTCCTGAGTTCTGCGCTGTGATCGTGATTTTTGTATATTAATATGTACAACATTATACCCCAGACAAGAGGCCCTACAGATTTACAATACAATGCAGATTTATGATTCTAGATAGAATAGATAAACGATTGCCGATAAGATCCGACCAGCAATAAATTTGCCACTTGCAAAACACGAACTGCGCTGTTTTAGAGCACGCTTCCCGTTTAACAATTGTGTTCGGGAGACAAAATATGCACAACCAGTGATATTAATCTGTGGTGATCGCCCCGGGCGTCGCGGTGACTGATTCACTGTTATGAACTGCAAGTATTAACTACGTAACCTTATTATTGTGTCGACGCTTCAATTGGGCTGGAAACGTAACAATATTAGACAGTGAAACAACTCAATTTCGTGGCACCTACGTATGGATAAGTAAGTAAGTACTGGTAAGTAGGTACTACAGATTCCACTAGGATCTTATATTACAGGATAGAAACTTGCAATGATGTAGGTACTGTAGGCAATATTCCTAACCGAATACATAACCTCCTCCTTTTTTTAAGGCGATTAAAAAATACGGTTTGAAAATACTATATTAATGTAGCCGTTCCGTCAGAACAACACAGAGCATTCCCCCAGGGTGGCCGGGCTCACTAACATCTAGATTCCTTAATCCCTATTTGTAACTTCATTGAGTTAAATGTTAATCTAACCTGATTACACGCCCACAGATGTGATGTAATTTATTTAGGTTATCTTTTGAGACACGACAAACTGTTAGAAAACCATTACTTTGAAGTGTTTCGCTCTTGTTAAATGTCAACATTGTAATTTTGACAAGCCTCGATGTTTTTTGTATTGACTGGATGGTCTATTGGTTATTTAACATGATGTACATATGTAAGTTGATAGTATAGAATTCCGTCCATGAACACTTGTAAACGACATAAAAGTCAATACTTTACTGACATTTGAACCCTTTTTTATATATAATACAGCACTTGGTGCTTTTTGTCTGTTGTTGCCCTATTCAAGAAATTTCGCTTCCTCGTCTTGCTGCTTCCTGTTTTAGTTTCGGTTACGTAGTCTATAATAGTGAGACAATGTACCTGCGTTGTGATTTATTTATCCCTATTTATCTATAGGATAGGATAGGATATCAATGCAAGAAGCTGGTTATCCTATCCCGTTTCCTGTTCCGGAAAACTGTCAAAATTATGTTCTACCACACAATAATTGGACTGTATCATAGAAACGTAGTTTCAAACCAATATTATATTTCCAACACCTAAGTTAAGCAAAAGGGAAAGGCTTTCTCCTGTGTACCAAGACCGCTGTAACAAATATGAATATATTGTTTTCACTTATGAAAACTAGTTTGCTACCTGTACGTAGATTCACCACAAACAATGTTTTGTGTAGAAATTATATGCAACATCCATAGATCCAATCAAAAGCGGAAAATGTAACAACGGCCAAAAATGTATTTAGTTAAAGAACCATAACTGCGCTTTAAAGCTTCGCAATAGGATTTTTTCTAAAGACGAGCCCTAAGCAAATCCCGTTATCTGAATAAAGGGATACTGCCATAACCTTCCATCACAACTCACCCTATTTAAGTAGGGTGTGTTTGTTGTAATGTAGATTCGAAGACAAACGTCTCAATTTCCCGCCATGTTTGTTCGGAGCTATTGTTTCGACTTGTTTGATGAAGGATATGGGCGGGGCCATCGGTTATCAACTAAATAATGTTTGTGTAGTCGTCGGGAACTTCTCTCTTAGTTTTTGTTTGAGCATGTCGTGCGAGCTGGGTATTAATTTTGACTTAGACAGGTTTAGCGAGGGTTTGGTAATAATACGTTACATCGTACTGTTATAGTTTTGTTACTCTAATTTTACCACAGTCAAATTAAGGAATCATTAATCAAACCTCCAACTTGCGATCTTGGAAAGTACCAGAGAAGCGCTGACAGAGGTAAATCTTTACTCGTAAATAATCAATAACATGACATCGAGCATGTCATGTTAAATGAAGATGTCCGAAATAATCACCTAGAATCAAGCCAACTATGTATTTAAATAAAATAGTGTAATAAGCCAGTCTTACTACATGTTTGTACAATTATACTGAATAACTCCCTGTTTTTGTAAAGTTAGTAATAAGCGTAACGGAAGGCAAGCTTATTGTCGGACAAAACCTCAGAACCCTCTTGAGAAATTGATGAAACATTTTGCAACACAGTGACACCTGAGAAACAATCCAAAATAGAATTTAACAAAAACCAGTGGTAACCCTAAACTTAAAATGTATTTTCAAAAGTGACGCAATAAAGAAGCTACTTATACATAGCTGTGTATTCTCCAGAAATACAGACTGTTGTTTCTAAACAGGATTGTTATTTGTTTGTTTCCCATTATCTTCAAAATAGATATAATTTATTATCTTGCAAGACGCTATATTTTGGTCACGGAGCGAGTAGAAATACAATCTGCAGGTTGAACAGTACGTTTTAAAATTCAAACTGTGCACAAATACTGTGGCTCGTTTGTTGTTATTTTGTGATCAAAGACATCATAATATATTTTTTTAAGGAATGACGCAACAAAGACTTACAATTTGTAAGTAGATTATTAAGATATACATAGTATAGGTATGACTTAGATAATTACCAGCAGAATTTTTCTTACATATTATGCTAGTTATTGCGGAAAGTGTCTTAATGAAAAAAAATGTCTGATTAAGCTATCTTATAATATTCTGCTTCGTAAAAATATGTAATGCGACTTCTTTAATTAGGACTGGCCCCTCTACCATGTTAAACAAAACCATAAGGACTTATGTTAGCATTTAAGAGTAACGTACTATTTTGATATCTAGCTACTCATATTTTATCTATTTCAAAATGAAATGGGCGATGTTTAAAAACTAAACCGTATAACAATATTTAAAAAATATCATAAGCTCATTTATGTTGGGTCCGTCAATAATAAATTTGGTTTATCATAGAGCCAACAAATAACGCTAAGCCGTCCACATTTTAAGTTCAATGTAATAACATCAATTGCGAACGAACATTCAACAAATTACAAGGACTGCGAGCTGAGCCTACAATTTAGTGTACCCTGCCGAGCGTGCAATACCAATACCCACAAGTACGTTACGTGCTGAAAGAAGTTAAGTCCAGCGTTATATTTGCCGCTTCAAATAATCCCCGTGTTTTGATACCGACTTTTATTTGACTACCACAAAAAGTAAGCACACAGAATAAAAAAATCTAAAAATTCACTTTGCCGCACTGCAACCTTTATTCAAACTTACTTTATATTATTTAAGGCTGTGCCACATATAAACTACGTCGCCGAGCAGTGTGAACTAGTCTCCCCCAATTCGCATACAATTTCCCTCGTATTAGGGGCCGGGATGGGTCATACACAAACATTTGCCCAAACATTACTCTGAGCCTTCGGAGCACCCCCCACCGTCGGCCTGAATTATTGAGACGTCCCGGTTTTAACACCAGATGCTATTTAGATGTTCTCATGTTTATTAGTTTGTCCCTCGTAATTTGTCATAAGACCCGTTGATGGCTGTAATTTAGGATATGCCCATGTAGCGTTGATAGAATTATGTTGGGGAAGTTTGTCGACCAAATGTGTTTTTGGAGGCATTAATCTTCTTGAATATTGCGTAACCATCCTTTATCTGGTCCCGGTACACTCGCTTTAAACTAAATCAAAGAGGTAGGAACTATAATTCGGAATCGTAACCGTAAGAAATCACAGACGAAGGTCTCGTAAAGTTTGATTATAAGTATCGATTACTGATCCTACATTGAGTCAGTTTAGGAATGGTACGTAGCCGTCGCTATCATGAATGAGTCTGCCCGATAAAGGGAAAAATACCTGTGGAAATCAAACGGCGGAAAATAAATGGTGTGGGAGGCGGAGAGCGCGGCATCGTTCGCTAAATCGGATCGGTGCGGGCGCGGATTTGTCGCTCTCCTATGACATTTGTTACTACGCTACCATTGCTACTTTATTTGTCATTGTCACGGCGTACGGTTTCTCTGCTTCGTCAGTTTTTCCCTTAGTTTATTTTTTCTTTATTTTTTTTTAATCTTTGGGGCAAAATTTTCTTAGTTACTTGAATTCAATGTTGAGCCATGTTAGTGTATACAAGTTAAAATAAATGAACTACGTAAATGACTTACCACGGAAATAATAATTTGATTACAAGTGGAATAAAAGTAAATTGGACTTGAGTAATGAGTTCTCCACGCTTCAAGACTTTAATTAACTAAGAGATACCACGTTATGTATATTTCGAATCGTCAACAACAGTCAACATAAAGTTCAATCACTATTATTATATGAAGATGACCGCTATAGAGATTCAAAATCCAACCGAGTAATTTTACTGTCGCCTCCATTCATAAAAGTACCTACTCGTAATTCACAAGAACGAGGAAACAATTTGATTCAAGTTTTCTTTTATTGATTGTTAAATCAAACGAGTTTTATGACTGCAGGCGTTTGGAGCTCCAAGCGGGTCGTGGATACACAAATTGGATTTTTGTAAAGCATTTTAAAATAAACAAGCTGAGATCAAAGCGAAATAAGAAAATTACTGGGCAAATGAAAGCAATTTATAAAGGCTAGATAAACATGGTACAAATGAAATAGGGGAGCTGTATCTTTTTATACAGCTCAATGAGTGCGAACAAAGTCCGCGATATGCGTGGCGGGAGGACGCCCGCGCCGCCGCCGGACCGCGCGCCGCCGCGCCGCCCCTTCCTTATCACGATTCATTTTCTCTGCTAATATTTATTGCTCTGCTGTTCACTGGTGTTTACTACTGTTGTGACTTGTACGGTGGAATCGCTGGGTATCATTTGATCGATCATTAATTACTATTTGTTAAAGACATGTCACTTCTCAGCAGACTCTGGGGGATTATCATAATGTTCCTTGTTCTATCAGACAGGTGATTGTCGTTTACAAACAATGTCAACTCTACGTAATGTTACCTTCAAATAAGCAATTCAATTACCAGTATCTTTTAAACACCTCGTTATTTAATAGTATCTTTTAGTATCCGATACAACCATAAAGATGGTATATCGATAACCATTAAAATGTTTACTTAAAGCCAACTCAGTACTACATATAATTTATCACAGGAAAACTGTCTCCTATCTAAATAGTACCTTAGATATTGTTTATTCATCTAAATACTAATCGTTACATCTAAATGTAATAAATTGTTAAGTCAATGAAAGTAAATAAGATTAACTCAAAATAATATCACGACTATAATAAAGGAGGCAGTTTATGATCGCGGCGGCGCTACAAATCAGTAATAAGTCGGCTTGATGATAAATTTAACTAAATGAGTCAACGAAGCGTGGGCTTCAATAAGCTCACGGAATCTAAGGAGTTCGCTTCAATCAAATCTTGAATCGAGATTGATAAATTGATAAAATAATTCACGTACAACATAAATCTGAGTTCTGATGATATTGGTTGATTTGTGCCGATGATAAATAGGTACTAGAAAGGATAAGATGAATGTACTCGAATAAATCAAACTGTAATAGAATAATGGAATAGAATAGTTTATTTTTTAAAGATGGTTCCTGTCCTTGAATTGGTAAAATTGTCGATTGAGAAGAATAAAATGTAGGTACAAAAGGGTACTTCATAGGTAATGTGTAGGCGTAAGCAATAAGGGAAACGAACAGTGTTGCTTATTCAGGACTATTCGGATGTTTAGAAATGATACCCCAACCTTCATTTGCTTACAAAGTGTGATTAACCATTATGAGGGAGCCAGATGGACCTTTTTGAAATCTGTTACCAAAATAAACCTGACGCAATCCTAAAACACAAAATCATCAAAACATATGCGTGAATAAATTCCGCAAACGACAACAAGCGACTCAGGAAAATTAAAGGCCGGTCCGCAAATGTCGTGTGCAAGTGTTGACGTGGCCAGCCTAGTTAGGTCCCTCACACATCTCCACGTATCACCGGCGTCCGCTGCTAGAGGAGGAGCTTAATGAACGGTCTGAGGTCTGATTGTGGTGGTCGAGGTAAATTTTCTTAACAGCCCAGTTGTTGCCACACGCCGGTCCTAAACACACACACCCTTCGCTGCGGACAGATAATTTGTCCAAACTTCGGCGGTGTTAAAGTTTCCGCTTGCATAGTTTCTTTATCAGTTTATATCACAGCCCCAAGTTTAGCTGTTGACGAGCCGAGGGATGGTTTCAGCCGCACTGTTATTGTTTGCTTCGATTTCTATTGTGATTACGATGACTTTAGTATATTTAGGATAATAATACAAATTTAATTAAAACCAGTTTGTCATATAGGACACTGGTAATAACGAGAAACTAGTTCCTTAGTTAGACAGAGATATAGGTAATATAATTATGAATATCCAACCCACGCTAAGATCATTGTGTAACATCACATCTTTCCCAAATCGGGAACACATAATTTAACTCCATAACAGGTCGCGTCCCGTTATTGCTCTGTTTTAGTCATAACATGACATTCCCGAAATCAGATCAGGATTTGGATAAACTAAAACAAGCAATCAGGAAGGCCATATAAAGTCATAATTAGGGTGTAACATTGGTGCGCTTCGCATCACGAGCGGGGTATTAGAAAGCTGGCTCATTGGCGCGTCAGTAAAAGCCCTAGTAATAAACAGTACGGCGCTGCGTCAGTGGCTCCTCGCGGTCACGACGCGCCGCCGACTGCGGGCTCTCCGGCCGCCGCACTATTTTGGTGGGAAACCCGGGAATCGACACGAGGACGAAGTTACTCTTTATGTTCCACCTCTTCAGGGCGCTGAATAATTTTATTGCGTTACTTGTTGTTCGTCGCTTATTTCGTGTGAAGTTGGTAATCTGTTTTAAATTTACTCGTTTAGTTTGCATTGCCGGACAAGAACTTGGTCTTTATGTAAAGTAGGCCCTTTTCTGTAATTAACAAACAAAGTTGGAACGTAATGGCTTAACAATTACAGTATAATAATTCACATAAGTACGGAGGGGCGAGCGGAAGAAGCTTGAACAGCATCTAAATATTTATTGTTATGTATTTTTAACTGTGTTTAATCGTCCTAGATAGATACGACAGTATGCGTTACGGCCGTCTCTTTTCGTATAATATTTAGTCATTATATCACCTACTTAATGTAACCTACATTCGGCAATGTATATCTTGCAACCTTAACATTGCGTCGCACTCACTCGCTGATTTATAGCCGGGCGCTCGTCTGCGGCGAGCCCCAGTCTGCGTTATATCTATATTGTTCTAATCTTCATCGTTTACAAACTATTGTACCATTTTAAAATTATGAACTGCTCAGATAACACTCCCCTTTATATCGCAGTCATAAATATCAAGTTTCCTTGATAAATTCTCACTTTGTGCAACCTTTTAAGTTTAATGGTTGCTTCAGAATGTGTTTAGCAATGTTCGGAAAATATCTACAATACGTTACCGTAGATCGTGACTTCAGATCGCATTGTGTTATCGAGGTGAAGGCGGCACCACTTAAAGGACCAATCATCACATATGGGGCACAAACGTGACCGGCATTCACATATTATAATAAGTGACATATCCAGAAGCTGGTGTAGGAAACTAGTTGATAGTTCTAACACTTCACAATTATAATTTGCAAAATCACACTGATGGAAGTTTGGTCGTAAGGCCGCAAATTGGAGCGAACCTCTGGCTGGGAGTGATTACATTAGAACATCACGCGTCACCTCGACTCCAATTTGAAGGGTCCAAACTATTTGTCCCAATCGAAACCCATTTGGAATTCAGATAGAATCGAAACGTCTAATTGCTTTCGGTTCAGCTCTTCGCATACTAATCTGTGACTGGGTTGTCCTCTACATACTTTGTGAGATTAATTACTGTGTGAATATGCTGCTAGTTATATTTGTAATTGATGCAAAGTACTCTTACTTTCCATTATTTAATTTTTAATCCCAATTCGAACCAGAAGCAGAGCTAAAACTTTAAGCATTAATATTTGTTTAACTTTCCCGATTACAATCTTGTTTGATATAAACACAAATGAGAGTTTTAATCAGTGACGCAGAACAAACAAGTAATAACGGTAAATATCAGCAACCGCAGTGCGGAGTGCAATTTTTTTCCAAGTTCAATATTTACGGGCGCGAAACATCGGGACTCCGTATTGGTGTCGCCAACTCGCAAGTAGGTGACCGCTTGCCGACAATTCATAAAGCGGAGGAGGTTTCTGAGCTCTCCCCCCTCCCCACTTCGTCCTTCCCCTTCACAACTTTTCCCAATTCCACCACAAACTGTAAATAAAGCAAACGATCCGATAACGTGGCCGCTCCAATTTGGTGCACGGACGAAGGGATATTTCACTTTCGTTTCGGCGATACTAAGCTATTTACATTTCGCGCCACTGCCTGGTAATATTTACGCCTTCATTCGACTGAAATTGGAATGGATTTAACAAGGTCAAGACGATTTTGATTGGTTGAAGGAAATTGAATGTTCCAACAAACAATTACAGGGCCCTTCGAGAGTATCCGCTACATTGACTAATTGGCTTAAATTGATTTTAGATTTAGCGAGGAAGTGATAAAAATGTGAATTACAAATAAGTAAGATTTTTAAATAGGTATCATTACAACTTTTAACTCTTCAATGTGTATAGAGCGAAGATCAAGGGCTACATTGCGAGTTGTGTTTAAAGTTGTTATTTAAAATACTAATTTGATTATCAACTACGAAAAAAATTGTTCTGTATTTAGAGTTTTTCTTAAAATTGTTCTGTGTTGTACAAACATTATGTAAAGAGTAAAAAACTTTGATAATTTCTAACCAAGTTAAGAACGACAATAATTTTTATTTGCCTCCAAAGATTTCCCTTGACTTTCGTCGACCTTCCATAATGATTAGACAAACTTGAAATTAAATAAGAATGTCATGCGGACGCAGCCCGGCTGCGAGGGAGACATCGCGCTGCTCAATTATTCAAAAGAGTACAAGATTAAATTTAAAAAATATAAACTGTCAGCGCAGGAGGGTGTCTTAAACCTTAAACTCAGCGTTTGACGAAGTACAAAAGTTTAAATTAAATTTACAGTAGCGAGCGCAGAGATGGATCGGCGCGCACCGCCCGCACACGTCCGGCGCGACGCCGACGCTACAACGCTCCTGCTAAATAACGACAATCTAGTTTTAATTGCAGCTATTTGTCTCCGCTCCGATGTTGCAGATTGCGTCACCGATGGACCAATTTTTACACGCTCTTAACGTATTAATTCCAACACTTATAAAATGATTCGGACTACGATTTCAAATCAATCTTGTAATTTGTAAAATCATCACGTCGCCTGCACCTCTGTGATCAGTGTTTAAATATTCACCAACGCAAGCTGAGAGCGAGCATATAAACCACTCGGACGACGCGACGCATCAAAAATAATGTTGTCATTAAACTTCAAAACGCATTTTTCAATCCTGTAAATATTGTATTAAAATTTTATGAAATCCAATTATGGAGTCGTAACTTTAAACCAAGCTGTAATGGCGATCGTAAATAACAATAATAAAAATTTTGAAATGACCATTTAGATGTGTTCGGTGTTGATAACGTTGGACATTAGAGCCGCAGTGGCTTATTAGATCGGTATGCGCGCGATGAGCCGTTATCAGGATTATCTTTTAATTTTATTATGAGTGCTTTATTACAAAGGATCGTAATGCATGTCAGGGCTCAAGTGGCGTAGCGTTTTTTGTATCAGTCGGCGCTTGCGGCCGGCACTCCGTTTTTAATGACTCTATTAAAGAGATTAATAGCGTCTATCGTTTAAAAAACATCCGTACCTTTTTCATTCTTTACAAATTTAATTAATGTCGATATAGATCTTTTGTACGGCCCAGTGTTTAGTGTGGCAAGGATTATGTCGGCCGTGATTACGTTTTTTGGCCTATAGTTTACCCTAATATCTTATAAGATCCTGTTTAATTAAAAAAAATACTTTAGTGTCTATACAGGGACCGTCGCACTAACTAAATCGTAGCACGTAACATTATGCTAATAGCGTCAGCATCTGCTAATTCTGATGTCTACAATAAGGATGTAATTATACATGTTTATTGTTGGGATAAATAGCATGTGACGTAACTCTAAAGAGTGTAGAGAAATTCCATCGTTACAAAATCTGAACGACGCATCTCTCATCATTAACTACGCTCAGCATTTTATCAAAACATTAACTAACAGTAAAAACATTAACAAATTGAAAGCTCTCTTACATCAATCTCATTTGCATTCGTTGAGTTAGAATAACGGCGTACAATACTTTGTCTCCGTACTAGGAATGTAAATTCATCGTTATCTTTAGTTTCTATTCGCATTAAAAGATGAGACAGCGTAAGTTGAAGTTAAACCGGTGTTACGATTCAGTGTCTGGGTGCGGGGGTGAGCGACTAACTGGATTGGCGTCCCCCCTCGGCTCTTCCGCGCGAGCTAGCGCCCAATTTGGCGGCTTGCTCGGGCCTGCACGTTTTTGCACGCATCCCCTTAATATGGACCTTCCGACAAACTCGCAACTACCGACTATAAAACATGCCCCGGCACGCCGTGTAACTTGATTGCGATGAAAAAAACTTCGCCGATAAAAGCGCCAGTTCGATTCTCGAAATCGTTTCACAAGCATGGGAAAGGTTAATGATCTACAACTTTCTGTTCAGTTGTCCTTTCAGTGCCGTTAATTAAATTTCTATGCTAAGTGGGATTTTCTCCGTTTCCCGATCATTGTACTTGTTACAAAAGGCCCAAAACAGGAAACAGTGGCGTTTTAGGCAGGAGGTGTATGCCCAGCAGTGGGTCACATACGAGCTAATGATGATGATGATGTACTTGTTACCGTGCCAACAAAACTAACGGTGTCGTTATTTCAAATAGAAAAGAAAGACATTTGAATTAAGTATATTTTGATTTGAAGCATAAAATAAAATAGAAATGCGAGGCAAATGAAGATGCATAATAGAAGATTTCACTAAATTATACATTCCAACCAAAAAATAAATACATACCTACATAAGTACATACGTAACCGTACCATATTCGAGAATTCCCAATTGCGGGCGTCGCGGCCGCGGCCGGTGTCCCGCGTGCTCTCGGCGCACGCCTGTCTGCGGAGCCGCGGCGACTTGATCCACTGATCAGCCAGTCAGTGGCGCTCCGCCTGCCGACCAGACGGTACGTCCCTACGCTTCGCGCGCGCGAACCTACGAATTCAAACACGATCGCTTCGTCGACAACTGCGACCGCTACACAACATTGCATATTTTCCGTGTTTCTTTGATTTTCATTTAAATTTTTGTTGCTGTGTTTTTTAGTTATTTGTGTTCTGTATTTCGGGCATATTCAATTTAATTTCAATAAAGTATAAAATAGGTGGTTGTCGTGAAAACCACTAATCCGGACACATCTATTGTGAGTACAATGTGTCACCTTAACGCAGATCGGGTTGAACATTAACGATGAAAATAATATCTGTGACGATGCTACTGACATTCCATTTAGATAATAAATGCGATTCATGAGGTATAATATAATAACATTGAGGAAAAATGATTTTGAAGATGGGAGGGAAGTTGCCTCCGGGTACTAAGACACCCTTAGAAAAAGAGGTGGTAAAGAAAGAAGAGAAAAAAGAGTCAAAAAAGAAATGGGAAAAATGTGAGGAGCGATGTCCAGGGGACCCGTGGGCTTATTGTGTGGTGTTATGGTGTGCTTGTGCCATGAGCCTGATCTCGAGCGGGTACAGCCTGTACAAGCAGCAGGGGCTGCAGGACCGGCTGTCACTGCTGGAGGAGCAGCACCTGGCGCTGAGGAGCGCGGTACTGGAGCCGCAGCAGCCGCTGGTAGAAAGGCTGCGCCGGGAGGTGCTGGCGCGCCCTCCCATGTACTGGAGGCCACGGAGGAGCATACGGGACTACGGAGACTGCGTTTGTCCACCAGGCAAGTACACCCAAACATGATATTATGTTATTAATATGTTTATATTATCGTTCAGGTAATGAAACAAATTATTAATTCCTCTAAAAATATTCCAAAAAGCATTTGGAACACATTATACCTATTACGTTCGTTGTCGTTTAATTTTTTTGTAAACAAGGGTAAAGTATGAATAAGGGCTCCGTTAGAGTCCGAAACTAGTCGGGCATTCCCGAATATCAACGTGAGTACAACCGGTATATATAGTAGATAATAAGGGTAAAGTAAATAATGATTAAGAAAAGTTGTGACCTTACAATTTTACAGATAAAATTACATAAAACCTAACTAGATAATTGTGTACCTGTTCATACTTACATAATACTACTGTAATAGTCATGGAAATATTTAAGGCTCAATTTGGAGAACCTTCGCTAAACTTCAAATATTGGATTACCTAATCGAATATTAGTGAAACATTTACAACAAGTATATTCGCTTGGCCACAGGCCCCGGCTGTATTTACTTCATCCATACCACTTTCAACATCGAACTGATCAACTTTATCAATATTTGTTTAATAAACATTTCCAGATTTAATCATCGCTACTTTTGCGTGCTTCTCGATCGGTCGTACATTAATTATAGTATTTGTGAGGACATCCCATATTCATCACAATTATTATTTATACTGTTTGTGTATATTAATGACTCGATTGAAATAACTAGCGGGACAATGATAAACTAAATTACGCAGAGAAATAATTGATGAAGTGTTCAGCGCGGCCGTCGTTAGTTGAATGTTAAAATGCCTGTTAATTTTGTTAAACGAGTGACCGTATTTAGTCCAGATTGCCACTTACGTATAGTTTTTTAAATTGTAGGGTCCTTACGTCCCTTAACAGTAACTAACACTGGAGGCGAGGGGCTGCGAGCCAATCTTCTCGAAGCTATTAAATTTTTTCCCGCCCGTCTGCCGCAATACGAAGTTAATCCGAAGTTGAGAGCTGTCACTAACCCCATGGTTATCAGGCGGTGCGGCTCGAGATGGAAAAAATGATAAACGCAGGATGGCGCGAATACGTGTCGGGTGACGGCCAAGTTTGAGGGACCGAGCGGGCTCGGGGCGCAGGGCGCAGGCCTCACGATAATAAAGCAGTTGAGCTTTTATTACGAGTTGTTGTTTGGCCTGATATTGCTGTTGAATTTGAATGATGTCGTTGGTATTCTGTTCGCGGTTTACTAGTTTATTTTGATGATTACTGACCTTGTGTTGTTTTTATATCCATTATTTATTTAAAACAAAAGGTATTATCGCAAGCATTCGTTATAGTACCGGGAACGTTTGGTCGCGGTCATTGCCGGTGTATAATCAAGTTTAATGAGGCATATCAACAATATTTGTGCTGACGTGTTCAAGCCAATAATTGAAGTGAGTTAGTATCGTAATATGGGAACCAATGGTCCAATCAATAAAACATAGTCGGGGGTGGTGAACTAGAGCGATAAAAGTGTCGCGTGTCGTTGACAGCGCGGTGTTTATTTGGATTATTGGGAGCCGTCAAGTGGAGGGCCGCCGCCGGCTGCCGGCTGCCGGCTGCGCTGTGACCAGAGTGCGGCTCGGGGCGTGGAGGTAGTCGCCATTGTGCATGGCTTTGTGCGCACGTTGGAAAAGTACCTGATTGAATTGATTGGACTCGTTTAAATATGTGCAGCCGATGGAAAATTGGGATATTGTACATTCTATTTAATGCATTCGTGTCAATTAGCATATTATGTAGTATTCGATTAATGAATAGCACAATTATTATGTTCAAATTGTTTTTGTATATTGTTCACACAATGCGGTTAATAGGAGTAAATGACCATACAAAACTAAATTGTACACAGAGTAGAGTTAGTTACGTCCTTTAGGATATTGTCAGCGATCGTCAACTCTGATTGGCTGCGTAAATGTCGCAACTAGCGTTTGTTCACAAAACGATTTAGGACAATTGATTGAGAGTGCAGTTGTATTGACAACTACACTCAAATAATCCCACGCTTGTGTTTAAGAGCTGTGCCTTCTCGTACAAACCTACGTATTGGATGAATCAGATAATTTGCAGGGTAATCCGTTGGTGCTATTGTACATATTGGTAGACGTAAAGTTCTATAGAGTTGCATTCAGTTTAATTAAATAATTTCTGAATATAACATTGGCTATCTATATACATACATATGAGGCCGCAGTCTTAGAAACTGGTAATAGCTTATGAAGGTACATAGTACATCTAATTGTATTATAATTTTAGACATGTGTCTCCCAGTAGCTATTGTTTAAATATGTCAATAGGCCATCTGCGTCTTAACCTTCTCTTTCAGTAAATAGTTCATAGAACCATTCACAGGATATTAAATAGATTACTCAAATTAACATTATTATTGTTATAGTTAGCTCAACACACTTCGCTCCTAAGCCTACTCAATCCTCAATCGCAGATTAAGTATCCAACAAATTACTATTATGTAAATTATCAACCTTCAACAATCCTTTATCATTGTGATAGCTTATTCACTCAATAACTCCTAAACAAACTGATTCCTATAGAAGTTTGTGTCGACGTTGACTTGTGAACTGTAATATCTGCGGCTCGAATTATATGGTGTTTCGGCACATAAATAGTAGCCAAGTCCCCCGTAATTAGTGATTAAACGAACTTACCAAGTGAAGTTCTATCATAATTATACGAAGCACCTCGTCCGAAGAGATAAGTATCCTGGAATAAATATATTATTATACACAACATGTAGTAACGCATATTAGTTACCGTTCTTGCACTATAGTTGAGAGAAAATATTAAAATAAAATAAAAGTTCGTGTTATGATCACCCCTACTTAACCGGTCAGCCATCTTGAATCGTCATTTAGTTTAGAGTTTATGTAGGTTGAAGTGATATTCCTGACCTTCGATAGGGGTGGGATTTGGGAGGGTGATACTTATCTCTTCGGACGAGGTGCTTCGTATAATTATGATAGAACTTCACTTGGTAAGTTCGTTTAATCACTAATTATACTCGCACCTCGTCCTCGAGATAAGTATCCTGGAATAAATATATTATTATACACAACATGTAGAGGTTGAGAGTATGTTTCAGGAATTTCACTGAAACTGTCTATTGTAATAAAAAATATATGCATTTTTTTTATAATCAAATGAATTTTTATTTGGGGAATTAGCATTAACACCACAATGGACTTCTCTCTTAATTATAATTTGATATATAATCAGTAGAAAATCACATTATACGTACTCGATTGAGTACGTAACAAAGCAATGTTACTTATTAATGAATTAATTTAGCATAGTTAGATATTAATTAATTTAAATTAAATACTGCTCTGGCGAATGTATGTGTTTGATCGTCAGCGTTTCTTATTATTCTATGATAGAATTTGCCAAAAGTCGTGGAGGTACCAGTCCATCCCGCGGTCTTTCGAATGGTGTCAATATTGACCCCCTTTTGGTAAGCCCTAGATGTGGAGGCATGCCGGGTGCTGTGTGCTGAGAACATGGAAACATCTATTCCACAATCTTTTAGGGTGTTTTTGATCCAGCGACTGATAGTTTGAGTGGTAACTGTTTTATAAGGCTTTTTAAAGGCTATAAATAGGTTTTCTTCTTGGCGAAGTGAGGTGGTTTGCCTAATATAGCATAACAAGGTGGTAGCAGGGCATATGTTTGGTTTATCACTAAAGAATGGTATGGAAAGTATAGGTTGACTATTGCCGGCTTTGGAAGTCTTAATTAAATCTGGAATTTTAATGTAAATTTGTGATGTTTGAACTTGTATGTTGCTAATAAGAATTTTCTGGAGGGTTTGGACTCTCTGCGATGTTGCCAGAGCTAGCAATGTAACACACTTTTTGGTAAGATTCTGTAAAGCCAGTTCATCGTTAGGATACCATTCACTTAGGACATCTAATACTTTGGACGTGTCCCACGTAACATCGTATTTTGGTGTGGGTGGTCTAAGCCTAAAAACTCCCTTGAAGAATCTTTTGATTCTGTCATCTGTGGAGATATGTAAACCCATTATGAGAGACAGAGCACCCCTGTAAGTGTTTAAGGTGCCGAATTGAGCACCAGAGTTAAAAAGTTGTGTTAGGAAATATATGATTGTTGGAATGGAGGTCTCAAAAATGTCACACTTGTTTTGAAGACAAAAGTTGTGCCAACGTTTTAGACAAACGTCGTATTGCTTGATGGAGTTGTTACTGAGTGATGCCAACATAATTTCTATTGACGATGGCGGCACACTTCGCCTCAGCAATGCCTTCCGCACAAAACTCCGGCAGCCAGAGTAAGGTTCTTGTGAATCGACCCTTTGCCGGAATGAGAGATTATCACATTTTCGTTAGGTTGGAATATGACTAATTCTGATATTAAGAGGCGTCTGAAGACTGGGTACCAGGGCTGTGTTGGCCACATGGGGACTACAATAATACCTTTAGCTCTGTCCGTTATTATTTTACGGAGTGTTTTTAAGATAATAGAAAATGGAGGGAATGCGTAGAAGAAAAAAGTTGTCCAATGCATGGTAAAAGCGTCAATAGTTAATGCGTCCGGGTCCTTTTTCCATGATATATATATGTCGCATTTTTTGTTTATGCGACTTGAAAATAAATCAATTTGGGGTAAACCAAATTTTTCTGTTAATATTATAAAAGCTGAGTCTTTTAGTTCCCACTCGATATCTGGGTGGCACCGACGGGATTCCCCATCTGCCACGTCATTATCGCTGGATTTAATATAGGACGCAACTATGAAAATTCTTCGTTTCTCACACCACTGCCAGATACATCTCGTTATTTCCGTTAAATGAGGGAATTGAATGCCTTCCATGCGATTAATGTAGCTAATCGCTGTGGAATTGTCTATGCGCATCAATATTTTGCAGTCTGTATATTCTTTAGCAAATATCTTGAGTGCTAAAAACGCGGCTAGAAGTTCTAACTGATTAATGTGACATTTACGTTCCTCATTAGACCATGGACCACTAGCAGTGTCTGCACCGCAGGCAGCCCCCCACCCCGTTGTTGAGGCGTCAGAAAAAATTTCTAGCACATGACTGTCGTCTCTTATATGTTTTACGGAGTAAGGGATGGCGTGTAACCACCATTTTAAATCCTCGTGTAATGAGGAGGGGATTGTCATGACTTTGTCGTAGTCGTTATCACCCTGTAGATTTAAGTATTTACATCGCTCTAATTGTTTCGTGTATAGCCAGCCGTATTCTACAGCGAGACAAGCAGACACCAGAAGGCCAACAAATTGTGCAAAATACCTAATTTTACATTTGTGAAGTTTCATGATCTTTTTGGTTTCACTAATTATTCGGTTTCTTTTATCCGAGGGAAGTTGATATTAAATTCTTTAGTGTCAATAACATAGCCAAGATATTTACATCTTGTTGAAGGAGACAAGACGCTTTTGTCCAGATTTATCATAAAACCTACATTATCCCGGCAGCCTTCATAGGTGTTAGATACTAAACATAAATCATCCAAATATATTGATGATAGGTAACCCGCTGAACGCAGTAATTTTACTATGGGTTTCATTATTTTAGTAAAAATGTACGGTGCCGTATTAAGGCCAAATGGTAAGGCGTTAAATTCGTACAGGGTATTATTAAAGGTAAATCGCAAGAATTTTCTGGAATTTTCATCTATTTTTATCAAAAAGTAAGCATCCTTTAGATCTAAAGTTGCTATTAATGAATTCTTCGAAATTATTTTAAGGACTGTGCGTATGTCTTCTAATTTAAAATGGCAGGTTTCAATATGTTTGTTTAGGGTTTTTAAGTTTAATATTAAACGCGCCTTGCCATTTGGCTTTGGTCTTAAAAATATACTGGACACGAATTGACCTTGACAAGGTTCACATGTAGAAATGGCTCCGTTATTACGAAGTACTGAAATAGCTTCGTCAAATTGAGTAAATTCTTTGGATGAAAGAGCAGGAGGCTTAGGGATAGAGCGCTGTTGTACAGTACTACTAAATGTAATTCTGTACCCACGAATCCAGGACAAGATGGTCTTATCATTCGTGATACGTGACCATTGGTTATAAAATTTGGATAAGCGTCCTGCGTAATTTACCTCTTCTAACGTCGATGGTTGATCGTCTTCTGTGGTTGCGATGATGTCTTGGATGATCCGGCGTGCCGATTCTGGTTGGAGGCAGGATGATGGGTCCTCCTCGTTGTCGCAGGTGGCCTCCGGGTTGGAGCCACCTGCCCTTTCACGTTTAAATGGCCCGCTTTAAATGTTGATGGTTGAAGTCGTTTGTCCTTTCTGATAGGAACACTTTTTATTTCGGCGCTAGATTTAGACACCGCTTTAGCTGCTTTAAGGATATCTGCTAGATTCTCGCCAAAAAGATATTTGTCGATTTTAGAATTATGGATTTAGGATTTCACATCTTTTTTAAGTACTGACGTGCTGAACATTCTTCTAGTTACCGAGTCAGAGTGTTGAATGTCACATAGAAGTTTGTTCGCGTCCATTAGTTGCTTTAGCAACTCTTTGTTTTGATTTTGTGGCTCTAATAAGTGTGACGTGGCTGATGCTATGCAAGAGATAGCAGCAGTTAGAAGTTTCTGTGTCTTTTGTAAGCCCGTTCGTTGTAATGTGTTGCAACCGGGTCACCAATTCTTTGTGAATTTCTTCGCCATATTGAACAGAACTAGAAGGGTCATCCCCAAGAAGCTCCAGGATGTCTTTGTCTAGTTGTATGTTCTCGCACTCTTTAATTATATTCTCACTTGAGATTTGTTCTGGACTAGTCAGGTCACCTTCAGGGTTTGTTTCTGAATTTGGCACGATTGGAATCGTATTAGCTATTTCCGGTAAACTTTGTTCAGATTCTAGGCCATAATCGTTAATTTCGACATCAGAGATAGGTTCTTCAAGAAGCCCAGTATCTGAAAATGTTCTTTACACATAGGTGTAAATTGTAATTGTAACTTAAAGGCCAGACCATGTTGTAAAAATGGATTTTTAATTGTACCAAGTTTTCTTGGTGGGAATTATATTTATTTGTTTGTCGAATGTAGTGGAACAGTCCAAAGAGCAGTCCGGTAACATTCTTTTGTTATATTTAAAGCTTAAATGCGATGAGACAGTCCATAGATCAGCTCGAGTTGCATTACGCTTATTATAAAAAAGAAATAATGATTTCTTTGTTGTGGGTAGTTACGACATGTTACAATGCGGTGAGACAGTCCGATGATCAGCTCGAATGCATTTAAACTTAGTCGTGTTTACTTTGTATATGTGGGTATTCTATTGTATATATTGTGGGTAGGTAGAAAACTATTTTTGTGCAGTGAGGCGGTCCGGTGATCCGCTCGATTGCATTTTTTCCTTGTAGATTAGCATGACAATGTAATCAGTGTTTTAAACTTATAATAGACGTATAGTAATAGGTGGGTACTTACCATCTGAGCTATCACTGTCTGTCGAGAACTGTTTACGTGCACGTTTTAATTTCTTTTTTAACTTTTTGATTTGATCACTTATGTAATCCAGGTCTTTACTATGTTTACATTTCGGCATTTTAATGAGATTCGTAAAAAAAAAAAAAAAAAAATTAAAATATGGTGAACGTGTAGAACGGTCGAGCACTAAAATGCGAATGACGATTCAAGATGGCTGACCGGTTAAGTAGGGGTGATCATAACACGAACTTTTATTTTATTTTAATATTTTCTCTCAACTATAGTGCAAGAACGGTAACTAATATGCGTTACTACATGTTGTGTATAATAATATATTTATTCCAGGATACTTATCTCGAGGACGAGGTGCGAGTATAATAAACGCTAAGCTTCAATGTAATATTCGCAGCGAAATTGTCAAGGTGTTTTGGTTGTAATTCAGCGAAATTAGTTTGACATCGGAGTATTTATGGACCCTACACTTTAAGGCATTAGTAAATTTAAAAGTAGATTTTAAAGTTGCATTTTGTAGTATCGAATAGTCGGTCTGCTGTATTTAGATATATAATTTTAATTGCCTTAATTCTAAAATAGTACCTACCAGCAATTGAGCGTGGTATCGGTAAATCCTTCATCATCATTATCAGCCGGATGACGTCCACTATTGAACAAAGGCCTCCCTCTTTGAAAGCCACAATTAAAGGCCAATCTTATAAATGCGAAATCTGTTTCATCTGACTTAACTGAAAAAACTCCACGTGACAAAGGAAAACATTTTATTTTCACATACAATATTATCAATCTGCCGATATAATTAATTCTTACGCAGGTTTTCCATGTTTTCGTCAGGAAAACTTCCGTACTCAGTCTAAGATGAGATTCTAACGTTCTCACTATGAACAGTGAGAACGAAATCATCGACACACGTGTAACTACTATCTACTAACGTGTCTGTCTGCCGCTAGTTCAATAGTATTAGTAACAGTTCGTGTAGGGTGTCGCTCGCGCTCGCCGCTCGCCAGCGTCGCAATTATCCAGCTTTTTGTCGCGACTCAGGCAGCGCTAATCCGTTCAGCCTGACTACATTGTTCTAGACTCAACTCAACGGTGGGAACGAATGGTGAGCGATGAATGTATGCATGGATTAACATGTGCTTAATAGGCACGTGTTAAATAAAGCTATTTTTTGTTGAGGGAATTAGACTTGTCCAGCGTATGAGCTATTATGATCATTAAATAGTGATTTAAATTCCTGCACGAGATGAGATATTATTACGCCTTTTGTCTGTAATCATAATCATGAAAGATTCACATGGCGTAACACACGATATTTAACATAACATGGTTATTTTTAATCTAAAATATAATACCTACACCTAGAGTTGTTTTAATTATAATTTAACTGTAAAGTATTATTAACGAAATAAAAAAACAATAAAAACGTAGGGGGGAAATAAGTAATTACCATCTATCTTTTAACCAACTATGTTTGTTTATCTTAATCAGTTGTAATACTGGTATGTGAGTGAGTGCTATAAATTGTTAAACCCCTCGATCTAAACGAGACGGAATTGGATAATTAGATATCACATCATTTGTAATTATGACGCCCCCCTTCCAACGATGTGAGGCCGTTTCATACGGGTTTAGATATCTAATAATTGACACCTAAGAATGTCGCTCTCGCTACTAATTTTCTTTTGAATTTACCAACAATAAAGCTATATATTTACAAATAGTAAGATGGTAAACTTCGTATAGAATTGTAATGATAGAAATTATCTACTTAGATATGAACTTTATGTCAATTACAATATCATCATAGCTCGACTGATGGCAATGAGCCTCTTTTCCGTGCCGTGTCCACACTGTTGTCTCAGCCTCAAGACTCCTCGCGCTATCGGTAGGATGTCACCCCTCCACTAATACCTATATCATATATGTTCCTCAAATTAGATTTTACCTCTAACATTTTCATATATTTGTCGGTAAAGTATGAATGTAACAATATAGTGAGCTCGTTATCCCTCGCTTGTTAGGACAACTTAAAGCTTCTAATCAACAAACCCGGAAAATGCTGACAGACTGCGACGTCGGTGTGGCAATCGAATTTTGCGTTCACAAGCTTGAACCGAACCTTTATCCACTCTTGACACAAACTTATTTCTACGCTAAGTCTTTTAAAATAATTACCATCAACGCCTCTTCGAAATATTCCAGTTAGATGTTATCAAATAAACTGTCCATCAGTCTAATTACATCATAACATTAAAGTATTATCAAACAGCCAAGTTTTCAGATAGTCAAGGAATACAAAAATCCCTCTTACACTGTAAGTTTCTAATTTGCATGAACACCATTTCTGTTTGCAGCGTGACCACATAAAATAGGCCGCGGGTAGCAAATTAGCAGTAATCTTATTAGATAATTGAAATTAACGATTATCGTACAATTACCTCGCTATCGTTGCGTAATCGCTTCACAACTGGTTGCTACGAGGCGATGGTATCGCTGTTTCTGTTTTACATTCATGCATGCTAACTAGATGCCACCGTGGGGATTATCAGGCATTTATAACTTTAAATACAGGCATCACACCATAATGACTGCTAAGCGAAAGGTTCGATTCCTGGGTCTAGTAAAATGTTATTTGGATTTCCATTATATAATTCTTAGTAGCAGCACGGAGTACGGATTTGTGCACTTGCCCTATATTACATGAGACATAAACTATGTACGAGTCTGTTGTTTTATACAATTAAAAAAACTGCTATTTTCTAGAGAGTTTAATCATTGGTTTAATTAAACTGAGAAATCTTAAACACGTCCGGAGTTCCCAAGTGTGGGAAGAGCAGAATTCCTCATAAAAGCCACCTAACTCGGTTTAATAGCAAAATGCTACTATAATTAGTTTAATTTACACATTTGTTAGTGTAGATTGAGGCAAAAGTTTAACAGTATTTGTAATGGTATTAACAAACATTACCCAGATAGTGATCGTTAAAGTTTAATCGCTTCAGCTAAGCTTAATCGAAACTGAATCAATACCGATATTAGCGACTTACGTGACTAATATTATGAGTGGGGAAGTTACACGGTTAGGTTGTTGGTTCTGTTCAAGTTATGTTTGTAGTACAGTTACGACAGTGTGTATCAGTGGTTCATTATTATGGTTTTTGTTTATTACGGATAAAGTAATCTCAGTTTCATATTTTTTTTCATAAGTATTTGTTTCTTTTTAAAAGTGTCAATATTAGTATAAATTATACACTACACACACTACAATATGCCAACCATTATATTTTAAATCACAAAATAAATAGGTTTATAAGTTGGTTTTGCTGTCAGTTATCTAAATATTTAGTAAATATCTAAACATTTTTAGGCACCATCGTAGGTACCATTTGGTTTTTCATTTCGGGTCAATAGTTATTTGCCTTATGTCAAAATTCCGGAAATCTAAATCTATCAAGTTAGGTTAGTTTAATATTTATTGGATTGGAACTCCAGTAAAGTATTTTATTGCAGATAGAGTTCTGACACTATATCAATCAGGACATAACACATAAAATGCGCGTGCGCAAAGCCTAGCGGCTTCTTCGAGACCTTCCGCGTTGCTTTCTCTTGGAAGTGCGATTGATGGTTTCCACTGACCACTTGATTGGCCAACCGGCGACCGTTCGAAGTGTACAGCCTGAGTTATCGGAATCACAGATAACATGGGAAGCATGTCTATAGGTTTACTTGTAACTATACAATTGCAGGCTTTGATTACCATTTTCACTACCACTTTTTTATTTGTTAGACATAATAACGTTTTTATACGGTAGATTATCTCAAAATTGGTTTACCTCACTTTTTACTAGGAAAATACTGAAAACAACTACTTATATTTCGTAAGTAGTGATAAATTAATGCTTACGAATTTTTTGTTATAGACTCGAATAAGTTAAAAGTTCTCGATCGATAGCTGAATAATGAATTGTCACAGACCGTAGTTTCGTGGTGTCACCAACAGGTACTCTACAACTATTTAAGAAAAAGTGTAAGGATTACAACTTATAAAGTATTTCCCTGGAACTCTAGTCAATCTTTTAAGCTAAGCAAAATATATTATCAGGCGGGTTCGAATTCACGTCCATTATCCGTCGCTAGTCGCTACAGGCGACAAGCTGTCACCGGAATAAAATACCAACTATGGCAGTCTTGATAAGCCTCGCAGCTTCTATCAACATTATTTCAGTTGGCTAATAGGCTTCGGCAATAGCTGCTAATATAATAAATGGACTGAAGCAGTAATATAAAGACACGGGAGGGAATATTTTCATCGTGTTTAATTCAAAGTCTACAATTAAATTGGATTACTAAATAACCGCAATACTACGTAATCGAAGTAATCCCTTACTTAAAACCATAATAATATCCTTTTCATTGAACAATCATGGAGATAATAGCATTAATATTATTGAACCAGTGTGCGCGGGGTGCTCGACAGCCCCCCGTGGTATAAACGCACCTAATTGAATATTTACCGAGCAGCCGCGGGTTCGATTACACGCGAGTGACATCAAGGTGCCCCCCCCCCCTCTCCCGCACAGTCTGTGGTGTGTTTGTTCGTAATCAAGCTCATTTTTATTTGATTTGTTTCGACAATATTTGTTACTGAAGTCTTTGATATAAACATAGATAGGACGTTTATATCAATGTACAGTGTTACCTGTTTTAAGTTCAAAGCTGGGAGTAATTAGCTTGTGTTTGACTATGTTGTTTCTGATTGGTTGATAAGAGAGATTCTTTATTAGGGTAAATAAATACGAAACAGTAAGCTACTGTCAAAACCGTTGGTCCATTTTAATTAATGAGTCACCTATTACTACATACACGTAGTAAGTAAGTATAAAAATAATACATAGAATGTGTATGGAAATACGTAGTCTCTCCCTACCCCTCTGGGAAACAGGTGTGACTTTATGTATTTACGTATGAACATGTTACGTTGTTGTATAGACCGTTACCAAATACTTTAAGGTTTGGTTCGTCATTTTGTCACTAGCACAGATTTATACACGAATTTTTCGAGTGACAGAATACGGCGTGGAGTGCGGTAAGCGCGTGTTGCGTGGACCGCTGATTTATGGCCTGCCTCCGAACACGCTGGCCAGCTATTATAAGCTGCATCATAGTAATATGTGCTAGTCATCCTGCGTTCTTGATACACCAGAATTATACTGCAGGAGTCACCGCCGTAGTGACTTAGGACTTGGGAACAGTTATTTATGTATGAAGACACATTCAGGTGTATCATTAAATTAGTTCTATGGTATATCCCTGCAACACAAGATATCACCACTCAAAGACAGGACATTATGTCGTGCCTAATAATAAATATATACAGCATGCGTTAATTACTTGCGTTCGTGCATGAGTTTAAAACTTTCAAGCAAAACGCTGTCGCTATAGCGTACACCTCTACCTACCCCACGCAAAACAGGCGTGACTATAAAAAGACATAATTTTATAATATGTGGTACATAAGACTCGTGTTTAAATGCTTATGAATTCCTTGCCAGCTTTTTGTAGGTTATTCAACTAATATTTTGTCCCGAGCGAAACGAAAAATTACGTCAGAAAAGTGACTTGGCATTTGCGCCAATTGGGTATTGTAGCTAAATTAGTATATATCTAGTAAATAAAACAGTGTTTCATACATAACATGTTTTGTAAACCAGCCAGGTGGCACCTTTAACTGACAATCGTGTTTAAAGTACATAAGTAAATAGTGAAGAGGTAGGATCGTAGCCGAGGATCGTAACTTTATGCCTGTATTACAGACGGATGGAACCCATTTAAGTGAAAGTAACACGAGCCTAGAATTTACTCAGATTCAGATAATGTAGTCTGTCAGGACTTAGTTTCGTCTCCTCATACGCAAATAAGTGCGTGGACGGACAGTTGGTATTAGTAACTGGTGATCTAAAACGGTTTCTATTTAGAGACGGGCCAGCTGCGAGCGACGCGCAGACGCGAGGCTCGCCATACCTGTCGCTGTGTCGGTGACACATTCAGTGCCCGCCGGGCGCACTGGATACATTCCTCCTTTATGGCGCTAACACACTATTTAGGCAGTTTTGCTTTTGTTAACGTTGGCATTTAGAGGAGATCGTACCTAAGACATTGGACTGCTGCCCTCTGTTGTGAGTTCGCTCCCAGCATGGTTGAATTTCAACAGGTTTTTGTTTCGATTCTGGGCATTTTTTGTCTTTCACGAATTATTTTTAATCTGAAACGCGAAAGCGAGTCTAATGAGACATTTACGACATAGCAAGACTTGTTGAGCTAAAAATGAAGAAGAGCAAAAGTTTAAACACAATATTAAGTATCACTCAAATACATAATTTAATGAAATCAAAGTTGTCGTCACGCGGCACCTGCGCGTGGCGACGACCTCGGGGCGGAATGCTGCGGCTTGGAGTCGAACCGCGGGCCCCGCCGGGACAACCCCAGCTATGTGCGCGGCTGCACCGGAGTAATTGATAGACACTAGCGGGGAAATACTTTGTATTGTAGGTATTTTAATGTACTTGCAATGTTTTAGTAAGAAACATTAAAATTGCCTTTTCCTTTTCGTCCTTCTTTTTTATACCATTGGCATGCAATGACTTTTATTCTTACTTAGCAGTAGGATATTTGAGGGCTGTGGATAATAATCTTGACATTTTTTTCCGAAAATTAGATATCTGCTATCGATTTTCATTGTAGATTCAGGCTTACGAAAGGCCTATCCAGTATTCAGAAATCCGCCCCTACTGATCCTGGCAAAACATTTGACGCAGTACCTAATTTCGCTGTTTAGGTTTATCGTTAGTAACATGTTTTTTTCTTCTTTTCATCAATAAGATTACTAGCCATCATTGTTTTCTAAAACTTACATTATGGGACGATCATGGCTGAAATAATAATAATATTATGTTTGAAATTAACCTTAAATGTTAGGTATGATTTCCGCTAAACTCCTGTGATTGGTGTCACACTGGAGGAATCTCCAGGCGACGCGGCGCTAATGGCGGTGCGGTGCCGAACTAATTGATTCGTCCGCGCTCCGCTCACGTGAGATACATCTCATATACCTAATGCCATGCAACCGCAACCGCAGCTACAGCACCGGTACTAACTGTGACAACACCAATAGATCGCTCAGTAGAATTTTATTATCATGAACATTTTGAGATATGAAAATAATAGACCGGGTTTGGAACCGCGATGACTTACACCGATCCGTAGTGACTGCTTTTACAAAAAAATAACACTTCAGTCGAATTTTTATATGCTTAAAATTAAACCTCAGTCTTAATTGATCACCAAGCCAATCCATGTAATATATTATCATGTTTAACGCATATTCAAATTACCAATTAGTATGTGGAAAAACACATGCTAATTCAACTCAATAGAAAGTTGATGTTAAAAGACTAAACCTTGTTTATAACACTATTTTAATGTTGGAATACAACTGGAAATAATCGGAAAGACGCTGGTAATAATATAACTTTATATGTTAGCTAAGTAAAAATTGTTAACTATGGAGTGATCAAATAGCGACTAGGCCACGCCTCGCCGTAGTGCAGACTTTGTTTTATAATAATGGAGGTGAGCCGGGAAAGTTAGTCACGTTACAGTATCGAGAAAACTTATTAATTACTTAGCAGGTATCAGCTACCGAGGTAATGGAGTATACGTTCTAATCGACGACCTGATTAGCGCAGTGGCTAAGCGATTAGACTGCTGCGCTAAGGGTCGCGGGTTCGATTCCCGCACGGGGCAAAACTTTGTGCGAACCACAGATGTTTGTCCCGAGTCTGGGTGTTAGTGTATGTGATATTTCATGTTTGTGAAACGCACCCACGACACAGGAGAAAATTCTAGTGTGGGGCGACGTTTTTTAAAAAGAAAAAAAAAAAAAAAAAAAAAAAAAAAAAATCTCCAACGTGATAATTATACGCTGATTATTTTACTACATAACATATGAGTTGAGAGAGTTTACGAACTTGGAGTAGTTGGAGGTAATTGATACCTCCGAGGATAAGCTCGCGGATCTAATGCCGCTCCCAGTAATACATTCAACACGCCTCACTCCGTCCTAAAGATGCAAGCTCTTTGTGGAATCGATTATTTAATAACCTGCTCTAACTTGCGATGACTTTACAGTAGACTAAGTCACAGTTAATCTATTCCTGCGAGACCCACGCTAGATTAAGTTTAATGATGCTAAGAGAATAGATAGTTTCATTTAAGCACCTAATCCACGCAGAGCTGGCAGTTTATTTGGTTAGTGGTAAGTTCATTTATATTTTACTTCACGTTAATGGATTAAAAAGGATGAAATAAATAATTACAGGCACTTTAATATTAGGTGAATCATAAGACCGTATCGGGTTAATAGGCCGAAAGCAAAGATATAACAGAGCGGGTCCCACATAAATCAACTCCTGTACATGTGATAAAGTAAACGACTATTTATTTATTTCTTTACATTAACTATAACGGGCTCTGCCTCCCACATTTAATTATACAATGCTGCGAGGAGCAGTCTTTTTACAACAAAAAATATTATTATTAGCTTAAAAGGTAAAATACTTATATAACCAACGGGTCATGTATTGATTGTAGTATTCAATGTTCTCCTGACCGAGTTTCGGTCACACCGGCCTGCTTCATCTGAGACTGGCCAACTAACACACAAGTATGCGCGCAAGCTCGGGTGCACTCCATATTTCCTCCCTTTCATAGTTCGATGGGACTATTGACCGACACGTCCGTAGAGAGATCAGGCGCAGGACCAATGGCTTAACGTATCTTCCGAAGCACTGTTGTAGTATTATTTGATTGGTGAATAACAATATGTAATGGAAATAAGTAATAACAATCATGTTCTGTAATAATAATTATGTCAACATTTGATAACTTATGGGTACAGGTCGAGGTGTCCTTGCTTAGGAATTAGGATTGACACTTTCCACGAGACACCACTTCTAAGCCCATTATATTTACTAGAGAGGCAGACTATCTGACAGATAATGTCAGCTAGCAGTCGCTAAGTAATAGGAACATTTATCGAAAAACACCAAAAGGCTGGTGATTAGTTAATAAAGTGAGTAACCAAACTTCAGGGTAGTCACTACAGGCAGCGGTCAAAGTAATTGATATCCTCGAGGCCCAAGCGTAAGGCGTGTTCCAGTAAACACGTCGCCATGTTGTCCCGATCACCGTGTCGCCGGAAAGTAACGACTAATGTCTTCACCTCGGCCCTGCCAGGGAAAGTGGCGGTAATGTCGGAGCGGCAACTAATTGATTCGTCCGCCAGGTGGCGCGCGCCGCACTAAGTGGCGGTACGCTACGGCAATGTTAACTAACCTGAACACTGCGGGCTAATATACTGGGGACGGTACTTGAATATTTTTAGATTTTATTGCTGTCAGATCGTTTGAAACGCTTATAAAACCTGACTTATTTTATAAGTAACTTTTAACGACACTCTTGTATGGTTCTTTTACTTAGAAATGAGTTTAGATTTTCCAAATATTTTAAAAATACATCCTGTATAACAAGGCGCGCCCACGGTCAAAACAAACACAATTAAAGTTAAACAGTCAAACAAAAGGCAGCGATGCTCGTGATCATGTTGACTCAATCAATTGTTGAGCAGGAGCACTCGCGGAGCTGCGACTCAAGTTTCGTTGCTCAGTAATTGAGCGCTCGACCACTCTACAAAAAGTAAAATGCAGAAGTTTTAGTTAAAATCAAGCTGAGGGAAATTAAATAGAAACAAGAAGATCTTTCAATATATCAGGTTGCGCAAGCGTTATTTGTTTTTGTATTTTGGCAAACTATTTAACTTCCCTTTATATCTCAAACAAATTTTAGGTTGTAGGCTATGCCAAATATCTAACGTTTATTAACTCCTGACATTTTAATAAACACTTTTGTACTTTAAGCTTTAGTCCCAAACCCTCTTGTGCGGTACTTAGCACTTTACAAATGCTTGGCCACTATTTAAAATAACTAAGAAACAGGTTTACATTGCCTTTCAACTTTAAAAAAATATTTTGTTACAAAGAAAAAAGGATTACATAATTTGCTAATTTGTAAAATAGTTTACAACTGTCGCTTGCAGCACGTAGCAGAGAAAACCTGCTGCAGCTACCTGCAGTGTGGCTCATTTCTAACGCTCGTGAGTCCCTAATTAATGGCTCACGTACTCCGATACGTTTCTTCGCTTGAAATTCTTGTGTTTGTTGACTTTGTACAAATGTACACGGTAATAGGGAAATTGTTTTCGATGCGGCTGTGGAAATACTTGCTTGATATGTTTCAATTAACTTGTCCCTTTCTTTAATGAAAACGCTAGGCTTAATTGCTTGATTACTTCCGTGTATTTTAAATGAAGGTATATCAGTTGAGTAATAGGTTTGGGTGTGTTTTGTGGAATATGACTTGATTGACTTACAGGTTACGGAATGCTAAGGGTCGATGGTTTTGAAATGCATAAAACTAATTGAGTATTCAGCCGTTTGGTGTTTCATAAGATGGTGTCTTATCATGGACATGTTTATTCATGTGGATATTGTACCTTTTAATATGCACAAATAAGCTTCAAATCACATTTATTTTATTTCTTACGGGAGTAAAGTCTTCTTCGTGAAAAATTTAGACACTTCTCAATGTACTAGTGATTGTCACACTAATATTATAAAAGCGAAAGTTTTTGTGTTTGTATGTTTGTTACTTCTTCACGCTCAAACAGCTTGACCGATTATGATGAAATTTCATATGGAGGTACCTGACACCCTAGATTAAAATATAGGCTTTTATCCCGAAAAAGTATAGCTGGTAACACCCCGGGGCGCAGTTAGTGGTATATAAACAAGAAATCACAATTCTGATCCCTGTTACACAAACACAGCTTTTTAATTCCTATGCTTCTCACACCGGCTTAGATACTGCAACGCGATGTTATCCAGCTTGTAGTAAAAAGAGCAAACACTGTAATCTGAACAACACACGTGTTCACTTACATCTAAGTGCATTACGTGTTTTTTGCGTCGCATAGCTGCCTGCTAATGAGGTTGGCGCGCGTTGGGAGCTGCGCCACTCGATAGAGTCGTTAGCCTCACGTACGCAGGATAAGGGTGCAGGAATAGTTGTACCGATATGTAAAGCATTTTACTTTATACTAATGCGATGCCTCTTATAGGGTTATCCTTATAGTCTGGACAAAGGTTAACTTCATAGTTTTCCATTTTGCCTTAGATGGTGTAACTATTATTATAACACTATGTATGGGGGTAGTTTTACCATTTATCGCCCCGCATTACTAGGGATCTTAATTACTGTCATTAAACAAATGCGGATATGCACACTACTGCATCTTCATAAGTTCATAAACCTCTAGCAAACTCAATAGACTAGATTATTATTGCATCTCTTCGGAAATAAAAAGTAGCTTAAAACCTTCCATTAGAATTCGATTGGTTTGATTAAACCAGTCAATGTTACTTCCTCGTAGGAAGTATATCATATAATTTATAGTAGTGGCGATGGTAAGGCTTCAGCATTAGCCCAGTCGCTATTGGTCGAGCCGCTTAGAGCTAACGTTTACCTAGGCATTTCTGTGAAGCGGTTAGCTTATAATAGACTCGGACAGCGCGCGTTACGCGGGCTTATATTAATAGATCGTTTACACATTCACTCGTACGTGAGGTACTATCACACGTTAGGTGTGTGTTGTTACAGTGCCAGCAAACAAAGTAGCATTCAGGTAGTAGCTGGCTATTAGCAAAGCTACAAATACTGGTAATACAAAGGAACATTTTAGATGATAGTTGGTACTATTAGAAAATTTGCCGAACATATAGACTGAAAATGAATTAAGAAAGTTAGAAAAACTGTAATTTATGAAAATTTAAAGCTTAGTTTAATAGAGCATAGCATTTTATGTAGCATAAATTGCAGAGAATATCACTATGTTCTGTAAAATATTAGCAAATGTCAAAATACCTATAGAATGGTCTCCTACCAGCCCTGTTACACCCCGCAGCTAGTATCGGCAGTGGGTTAACGTCAACAGCGCGGTTGCAGGACTTGAACTCTTGACGTCTCCACTACAAGCACAATGACTGACCTGTTACTCTGCTCAATAGCCGCTACCGAGTTCAATGGTATTAACTTACTCTGTTGCAAGGTGACAAAAACTATTGATGATGACCATTATCGTTTGTAAGAATATTCAAACTTACTACCTTTGTCAAAATTTGATTTGAAATTTTTGAAATTTTTACTTACATTTACATACATACATAGGTACATAAAGTCACGCCTGTTTCCCTAAGGGGTAAGGGGGGGTTGAGGGTACTCCTCACTTGCCCTTTTTGCAGAACATCTCCGATTTGGTCTAGGTATGTTCGCCTAGGTCTTCCCCTTTCCGATACTCCACTAACACTCGCGTCATATATTCGTTTTGTCATTATTTTTTCACCCATCCTTTCTACATGCCCAAACCATCTAAGCATATACCAACATTTTATATAAGTATATAAATTACTGCAATTCAATATTTTAGATTGATAAAGGTAACAAAATTAAATGAACATCACAAATAATTTAACACCCGACTAGTCTTACTGGTCAATATTACGATCAAACAGAACCCCTAGATTTAAATAAAGCAATCTAAATCAGAATAGAATAAGACTAAATCTAATAACATAAATTAATTGGACCCGTTTAGAGTCCAAACGAGCGGTTAAACCACTCAATTATGCATTGACAAATGTTTCAGATACTCCGTATTAATTAACTGAACACTACGTCGCCGTTTATTCCGTGTTTGTTATTTAATCCGCCGATCTCTCGACCCTCGCCGCCGCACGTGCTCTAATGGCTCAGCACCCGCCTGTAAGACTGTACCACGTGCAACTGTGGCGCAACCCACGCACTAAAGGGTGGTTTGTAACAAGATTTCAATTCAGAAATTTGAAAGAAGTCATTTTTATAAGTTGTCTAAAATTGTTTAAAACTGGGGATTGGTAACCAATTATTTAATCGTAGCACGAACAAAAGAATTTTGTGATAATAATCTTTGCGGAATAGAAAACGTAAACTACAAATTGAGTGGAAAAATAAAAAGAGTAGGATTATCTCCGTGGTTATAACGACTAAATGTGTAATATACGGGATTGCGAAATCCGAGCCATACTATTGAGCATCAATCGGATCACCAAGGATCGGCGATCAGAATCCCACATCTGTAGGCAATCGGGCCGCTCATCGCAACGTCCGCAAGTGTTAGCAAGTGGCATACAATGGCATGTTATTCAATCCCAGCGGTGCATTTATCACGTACGGCTCTAAAACAAATCCTTTTGAGGCTCGTAAAACCCTCATAAAAATAAAAGCGAGTCGCCCGCGCCCGCGCCCGCGCCCGCGCCCGCGCCGCGCCGCGCGCCGTCATGGTAGCACATTGATAGGCGTGACACGACCGCATCTGTTTGTTTTATTTTTCCACGTTGATTGCTTGTTTGCGCAGCGCGCCGGACTAACGACGTCTGTGTAACTACGCAATGGTTATAGATTACTATTAGCTGAATTTATGTCGTTAAACTGCGATTGTTGTTTTAAAGGGTGGGCTTGCATTATAATTGTTTGGTTATATTAGTTGTGTGCTCTTACAATTTTATTGGAGTCCGCGGGTGTGAGAAGGGTGCTAAGTGTTAGTTAGACCCCGTAGTCGAAGACCGTAGATAAGTTTAATTAACATATTTTCAGATAAATATACTGAATAAGTGTATTATGTATTTTGTTTTGGAAACTATGATAACATACTCAGGTTATGTTTAAAGCATTTTGCTATTATAAGGCAGAACAAGTATAAGTTTTTACGGAAAACCTTAAGGTTAAAATAAAATAATTTAAAACGAAACCACGAATCACAAACACGCAGTTAGACCAAACTATGAATTGAATTGGTTTTCATTACGGTGCAACGTACACACAAAAATAATACAATCAATCTCACAATTCATGCACAACCATCTTGACCAACTGTATGGTCGAGCTGACGTTTGAATACAAAATTTACATAAAAACATTACCTATTCGTTACCGGTTCTGTTTCCGCAGCTGATAACAGATGTACTCTACTGTCGATCTATCATTATACAAGCTGTACTACGTACTGCTTGCTATCTGATGCATACGCAGAGTTCAATAAATCATGCTTCATTCATGAGAACTGCACTATAGCCAACATGCACATAAATGCAGAAGGTTAACTATGTTTAATTGTTTACGCTTAGACCGAACGAGGTTATACGGCTAAATCTAAAGCGTTAATAGCTTTACTTTAGTCTTAGTTAATTATTGTTTTGCTTTTACTCATAAAGTAAAAACATTGTTGTTCGATAATATTTAACAATACTCCAACAGATGATTAGAGCTTTGAACATTATGAAACTGTACATTTGGTACAGTTCAAAGCTCTAATCATCATATAAAATAATGTAAGTCATGAATTAAAATGATTTAGCAGAAAAACAATCTTCTGAGAATCACAATTTAACTTATCGCTGTATGAACTAGACTTCCTGCACATAAGTTTGCCGCGTGGCTCTCACTGCACCCCACAATGACCTCAGAATCACGCCCTTTGAAAAAAGGGGTGCGCTCGGACTGCACGTATCAACCCTTCAATGGGGATGTTTTGTTGTGATCGCAGCTCCGCTTCGCCGCTGTGTCAATACTTTAACCGGAGTTCGAGTTTTATGAGCTTGTTTGGGTTTTCGAATAAAGATGTTTGTTTGTTTTGATTAGCTTACACTTCCTCATCTCGTAACCAGGAACTTTACACTAATAAATTCGTAGGCCTGGTTCTGATTCTATAGGTAATACAGTGCCTAGATGATATTATGTTTATTTTTATGCAATGTAAAGATTATTTTAATCTCATAGTCTAAATAGATTTTTTTTAAATCCAGACAATCAGCTCTGATAAGTACGTATGCATATGATAGTCGAGATATAAAAAATATGTACCTATGTATGGACATGCAAACTTTATAAGTAGTGTAAACTAGTAAGTTTTTTTTATATACAGGGTAAAAAAACTATTGTCCGTCATGCTTTATTGACCGGCGGCGCATGCGCAGCTGGCCCGTGCACCATATCCCATATTGTTTAAATTCCCCATTTGCATGATAAAATGCCCAGCGGTGGCCAGTGTGTGTACACAGCGGTGCGCGACCGCTCCATGTTTTGTTGTGGACACACTTTTATCCGGCATTCATTCCACCAAACTCGTTTGTGAATATCAAATTGTATTTAAATAATGTTATTTTGTTTTGCGCAGCGATCGTAATTGCAACAGTGTACCATTAAATTGAGATGGCTCCGCGGTGGGTCTATAAAAACCGATTAATGTAAGTTAAACACAGGTCGCTTCTGAATGAACATAAATAAACGGACAAATACACCGGGCAACAGTTAAAGCTGAGGATCGTACACACGAGCGGGGTTTAGTTCACGTATTTGTTTTGAATGACGAGAATACACTACACTTTATGTGGTGGGTCGCGACCAAACACCAAACCCTATAATACAACAAACCATTAAGCCCTTACCGCAGAGCCACTCGAGTTTAAAGTTTGTAGTTTACTGGAATCACATCAACATATCTGAGATTTTTAATCATAGCCGACGTACCACCTCTACTCTATACGAGAAGAGAGATACAATGTCGTGAAATAGTTCTAGACAAGTATAATTCCGCTCATCGTTAACAGAGCAATATAGTAGTAACTAGTATATCGATATAAACGACGGGAAACCGCAATCGAAACGCTAAATGAATTCAATCAATCAAGCTGTTGCACTCAATCAGAGCCGTTTCAATCTAAATTCCAAACTTCACAATTCTAAGAATGAGCCAAACGCCTGTTAAAATGTCCCGAGCGTTGCGTCATAACGCTTTTGTAACTCCTTGTACGGCAATTTACATATCTACTGGGGTACACCCTTTGTTGCGAGATATTCCGGATCTTACTTAATATCTCTATGCTAATACTGCCTTTGGATAGAGATTAATAGTTTATTTAATCTGTGCTGACAGCCTGGACGGGAACGTTTCGTAATGTTTCAGAAAATCCCTTTATTGTAGCGGTGAGGATTAGTTGTTCGGAGCCGTCGATGGGAATAGACGGCGCTGTATTGTTATACATATTGTGGGAACAAATGATACGGAGACTTGTTTCGTACTCCAGGATATTGTACGGATAGGCCGAAATAAATCTATATTGGATTAATCGACTATAAGAAATTGTTGAAAACGAATGACACCGATGATTGGTACCGCAGTGATGCACTGATATCTCTCTCTCTGGTTTTTCATCGATTTAATATGCATAGTGTATTAGAAACAAATGATTTTGAAGTAGTGTAGTTACGTTTACCACACCGAGCACACGACCCCGTGCCGTAGCTAACCGAATTCGATCCACGAATATGTTCAATGAGCCGTATATTGTATTCGTCGCGTTTCACGCTCCAGCGTCGCGCGACGTCGCACCTTGTAGAGCGGCGATGTAATAAACGTAATTTTATGTTTTCATTAATGCACCGTCACCTCGTCAACAATTACGACTTGAAATTTCGTTCGTCACAGATATTGAAAAACTGAGTTATTTTCTTTTACTTGTTATTTGTATTCTTCGACATTCTGACGACAGGTCAAGAAGGTGTTCTCCTATATAACAAGTGTTATATTATTTTTTTGTGTAATTCAAGTCGTATTTCAGACGTACTTCAATAATAATAAACAAATCTGCTACTCACATATTATCTCATACCAATCAGGTTGTTAAGACTGCCTAGGTAGCCAGTTATGACAATGATGGTTTTATTTAAAGCCGTCTTCATGCGTGTCAGGGCACGTGTGACAAATCCCGTACTCTAAGATAATGTAAATGAGTCGTTAGGCCGGCCGCGGCGTGCATTAGCGGACCATTGTGCCGCACAATGCCGCGCCGACGCGCGCTTGACTCGGACCTCGCTATTTGACGCCACTTGCTGCGACACTACGATAGCCTTACTGTCGCTTTTTATTGTACACTTGCACGATAGGACACTATAAATAGGATTAACTTACAGCTTAATGATATCAAATGGCCACTAGATTACCTAGCACAAAAGGCTCTAAGTCAGACACATTATACCACGTATGAAGCTATGTATTGTACGGATGTGTAATCGTTTTTATGTTATTGGAACACTTTTTTGTCTTAACCGAACTGCTACCTGAGGGATTAAAATAAAGCCCTTGGGTATAAATTTCATACGCTTCAAAAATTATACGAGGAAAGACAGTAGGTTACAGTATACAAAAAATAATGTGATAAGATTAAAAAGTAAAATGAACAGAGGCTTACCAAAACGGGCTCAGAAGTAAAAATAACATGAAAAAAATGACATTCGACAACCAAGACTGTAAAAAATTAAGTATAACCTTTGTTACTTTAATGTTCTCTCATATTATTATTGAATTATATTACTTGTGTTCAATCTCTCACATGAGACCGTCCGGCGAATCTTTGTTCTGATGATTTACGACGCGATGTCTTTAAAGGGCCCAGTTAATGTGTTATACTTTTGTTTTATCCGACCTTTTGTTTGGGAGGACTTTGTATTTTTTATGTCGTTTAATACACGAACGTGTCATATATAATAAATACTCTCATTTTTGCGTCCTTCATCATCATAATTTAGAATATCACAAACGTTTTACATTTACACGAGTTAAAACCCCAATCATTAACAAAAGATATTTTGAAGTGGTAAACACATTGCTGGTATAATGCATGGTATTTGTAATGGTTCGCTGATGACATTGATATATTCCAATCAATAGACCGTTGACAATGACTCATACCGACGGCCATTCAACAGCCTATCACTTATATACATAGATACCTAAATTGAAAGTCCTTACATTTTAACAATAGCAACCGATTCTTGACTGTAGTAAACCATCTACAGCTGTTGTTACTTGCCATTCCATTTCAAATAAATTGCCTGCTAACTAGCAAACCCTTTTAATCTCCAAAGTATAAATAGTTACATTTATGTTCGCAAATCGAAATCAAATACACTTCTCATTTTTCATCCCCAAATTTAATAGTGTTGTAATCTCGTCCCGCCGGAGGACAGACGTTAACGTGTTTAACTGTACAAACGCAGTTACCCCCTGGCTTATCCGAGAAGGTTCATTATCCTCTGGTCATGGACTTGGACATAATGGGCGCAAAATTATGTTAGTTCGAGTCGAGAGTTCGCCGCGCATCTGGACTGTATGTACTCTGTGCCCTCAAGGGATAACTTGGTCGTAATCATTGGCGTCAATTAGAAGAGTTTATCCTAGCTCTGTCTGAACGAACAAAATTTCCTGTCAAATTTCTATGGTTGTTATTAGCACTGCCTTTTATGTTGACTTAGTTTCTCATTTCTTTGACAGGTTGAATGAGCTCATTAACGACGGGACAAAACGAACTTGTTCGTTACAAATTGTGTGATAATATTACATTAAACGTTTATGGGAGGTATATTATTAACGTTTATTCATAGTTTGCTCCATTATATCCTAGTCCTAATATCATTGGTGTGTCACACAAGTTGTTATCTTGAAAAGGACACGCACGTATTAAGAATGGCCTTGAGTAAGTTGAAGTTGAGTGAATAAGTTACTTACGTAGCTGCTAAATTAAATACTTAATAGGTACAACGTTTATTGTTTCACCGACAAAGGCAGCATTTGCTCCATTTCTTTCTTGGCTTCGAAAAACAATTTCTAGAAGAATCTGCGCAACAAAATGTGTTCTAATGTCGGTTTCGCTTAGTTTCGCTCGCGACAGATGTTTGTTTTCAATACGCGCTCGTTCCCGTTTGTTCCCACTTTCTTTATTAAGTTGCCTTTCATTGTAGCGTTCTTTATTTCGACGCTCCACTTCATTTGTTTGATAGCTAATAACGTCGGGCTCATTTGACGCTCAGCTTGTTTTATTTTATATTGAGTGGGTCTAGGATCTTTATTCCCTTTAAAGAGAAGAGTACTAATGAGACATCGGGGCTTATTATTGCTGAGTTAGTATTTTTGGAAGAAATTAATCTGAAATAACCTTAGAGCTATATTAAACAATTTATGCCAAATTTCATTTTGTTTCAGTATAGTTTGCGTTATAAATTAAATTAAAACAAGCAATGAAATTCTGTCTTCTGAATAAGTTGTACCATAAACTACTGTAATGAACAAACAATGGAAAATACTGCTGTGTTCCCTTTCTCTTTAATAAACAGCATTAGTACTAGTAGGTACTAAGTATATATTTAGGTCATTTACCTTTAACGACATTAACAATGTATACAAAATTAAATAATAAATAAAATCCGCCGTTAATATTCTGCTCTAGGCAAAATTTAATTAACTACGAAGTCCATAAAACTTGTATTAATAAGAACCTACATGAAATAACTTAATAGTGGTGATATCTTTTCTACGTCTTTTTATCGTTTGTATATTAAGACGCAAATAGTCCGGCTGAGCCAGTTAGAATACATTGTACTAAACCATTCCACAGCATATACACGATCAGTGACAAAGAGCGACCTCACTCATCTCGTTTCCAAAGAAAAATGTCTAAAAATCCAGCGCGTCATGGTAATAAACAAACAAAGCATTATCTGTAACAGTGTAGCGGGGACAGTCGCCCCGAGCCGGTAGGGTTCTGCGGGCTGTAGCGGCTGATACAGAACCTGGCACTGAATAGAGAGCAACAGAAGATCAAGTCCTGGCGAGCCACCTTAAAGTAGATAACACAGAAAAGACATCAGCACAATTGATGCAAGCGTTTGAGTCCAGTATTGAACTAATTGGACCCGAGTATTATGTCATTACAATAGTTAAGGATTTTTCATTAAGTCGATCATCAGTATTGCAACTTGATCACGAGTTCCGTGGATCTACGTAGAACAAAAATTTGGTCGTGATAAATCGACTTCTTAAATTCCTAATAGTGTGTTGAGGTAAACCTTCTGTAGTAGCCTCATGGTGACACTACAAGGTATGCCCGCGGGACCCAGCCGCTTCTCTGCTGAATTAAAATCTGCTTATCTCGCGTTATTTATGTGTCGAGTTATGTATTAATAAATGTTATATAGTGCAGGCTGAGATCCTGCTAGCTAAGTATGTATTTATCTTCATGATGGTAGATAGCAAAGGGGAGCAAGACAGGTAGTCTAGATAAACCAGATTAGTTGGAAATTTATTCAAATTGTATGGCTTGTTTTGTTTTATCAAAATGTATTTGATCGAGATAGTATTACAAGCAGCGAACTGACTGACATGCGATTGTCCGCGTTTGTTAGCGCTGCACTACTTCTAACCATTGCACTACTTCACCGATTATAATACATACATGGTAGACAGTACTGTTACCAAAGTTTATTGAAGATTTATTATGGTTATTATGTATTACAAGAATGTAGAAGCTCATCCCATGGTAGTTAAGAAATCGGTTGAGCCTTATAATTATCACTAACAAGACAAAGAATACGTTGCTAGCTAACGGCTATGTGATCGTATCGCAAATGGGCAATCACGTCAACTAGCTCGACACCACGATCAGCTAATTAGGTCCTTATCTCCCGCTCTTAATAACGTTCTACACCCTGCCACCTCCAGTGAGGCTGACTCCGTCACAATGCGTCACCTCTGGCAAATAATAAATATTTGAACTTGATTACAGCGAACTACGCGTGTTCGGGGAAAGTAACAAAGGGATTCTCTGTTTACACATAACTGTCACCCCGATATAACTGGGAACATTATCTCTCAAACAAAACCAACGTGCGTTCAAAAATAAACTTTCAAAAGGGCGGGGATCGTAAAATTTCAATATCCGTTCGGCGTCTCGTTTAATCTTGGGTAAATTTGTCGCCTGTTATTGAGTTAGGAGATCTGTCGCGCGATCGCCCCCCAAATGAGTCGGCGTGATGATAACAATCAACAATCGACGCGTAATGACGTAAGGGGGGTGAAGGAACGCTGGAGGGAGGGGGATCAGGGTGCAGTGGGCGGGGCCTAGAAATGTAAATTGTTATGAGTTTGACAAAATGATTCTTTCACTACTGCGTGATTCGCTTATTGTCAGGAATTTTATCGGATTTTCACGGTTCAGACATCTTTAAATTTATTTTTTGGCATCAGCGCTTTTGAGTGCCACCGAGTTCGGCTCGTTGAGCGCGTGAATCGATTAAATAAATTGTTTCGATTATTTAATACTTGCCGTGACTGTTTTTCAGTGAACAATACGATTGTCATACGTTGGAATTGTTTCCGTTATTTCATAACTTTAAATACATTCTATCTACTAATCTACAGTAATTTTCCTACTTAACAAACTTACATTATTAAACTAATGGAGCAGCTAACATCAAATGACGCCATGAATGTAAAGCGCCATAATACACACACACACACACAGGAAATGAGCATGATAAAATAATGTCAAACCCTCCGCGAGGTGGCGCCTATGACAAGTGACTTGCAACGGAAATTAACGAGCCCTTATCGCGAACCCTAAATTAACCACTTCCAGACGGAAATGGAACCCCGGACACGGCGCTGACAATTAATTAGGTACTACACCACCGGCAGGGGACGGCGGGCTGATAACTATGTAGATCTCAAGGTCAGTCGGTGAGACTGTTGGGTGCTGGGAACAGCTGGCACCACTCCCGTGCTCAAGGTCAGTCACCTCCGGAAAACGGTAATTGGACTTTCCCTATTCTTATAACTTTTGTTAACATTTCGTTCTGTTGTGTCGATAGTGGTCTTTCATTGGCCAATATACAGCTGTACGAGCACAATTATACCTAAGCTGCGTACTGTTTCTAGGCCTACGTAAGTAACATCATTAAATGTACAGACTTCTCCGCCCATAAATACGGGGATTACGCGGGAAGACTTCTAGCTCACTTCAGCTTGCTAAGACTAACATAAATTAACCTTAATCCTGCCTACAGACACAAATAACAAACAACTTCTCCTACTTAGTATTACAAAATCAAAATACTGGCAAAGTGCTTCATATTTTATATTTTTCCATTTGCCTGACTGATTTGATTTTAGCGAGTAACTTCAGATGTCATAAATTAATTTTATTATTATTTTTGGACTTAGAATAAAAGGGTTACATACATTTAACTAATCGATATTATATTATGATCGATAAATGTAATACCGTTACGACTGACAGCCACACAATATGTGACTTATCGTAATTTCTCCTTTAAATGCTAACTAGTCATAACTACATACAATTAGCCTGTGATACTCCCACTATAAAGTCAATGTATTTCTTACTTAGAAGATTGAGCGAAGCTTAGAAGAAACAATACCGAAGAAGTCCAGGTATAATAACAATGTTTTCTAAAATTCTTCTTCTTCTCGATATTAAACTAAACTAAATAACTTTTGAACACATATACCTACTGATCGCGAGAAATCTGGAGTTGTCCGTTTAATACCAAATCATTGCGACATTTAGTTAGCAAAGTTAGTGTAATTATCTATCATATATCTTCTTCGCTATGTTACCAGATTTAACAGTGACCATCATATTCAATAAGGGGTAATTAAATCAATTAACTATTACCACGATTGAGTAAATTATTAAACATTGTTGAAAGTTTAATAACTATGATTTTAATTAAATTATCTTAAAAGGATTACTTTCTATTCTACGTAGCTTAATATTTAAATACTAGTTGAAGAGGTCAATAGTTGAAGTTAATATTATACTATAGGAAATACCAGGGTCATTTACGTACCCGAAACCGCTTTATACCCCCGGCTCCCTAAACAAATAGTTAGCACAAATATAACGTAATGAGTGCTAACGTAACGAGTGCCTACGTCAGCATAACAACGTCTGATTCGGAGCCATTACCTCAAGTTGTTTCTTCGCAAACACAACATTATTTCAGCTTACGTTTCTAATTCCCATAACGCTAAACTATCAAGCAAGTACCATTCAGTTATTTGAACACTTTCCACTTAGCTAAATAGAATCTGGTACGCTTCAGGCTCGGCGGATCTCCGGCGCTAACGCCTTGCTGATACAGCTATTGTGCTGTTTGTGCGAACAAACTCATCACTATTCATCCCTCTAACTCGACGTTAATTTATTTAGTGTACGCTAACAACACGTCGCAACACACGGACGCAGCTTTATGAGACATTCTCATGTCTTAAGATATAGACGTATCTGATTATTGAATTTATTTTTTCCTCTCTCAAGGCGATTATTATTAACCTTGCCATATTTTTTCAAGACATTGATACCTAATTTTATTTGATGACTGAGTCTACATAATTGAGAGCGCGGTATACTGAAGAGACGCATTCAGAAAGGCTCATAGGCTACCAGACCTAAGTTAATTCCGTGAGCTATATTTATAAAGGCACATATTATGTACCAAAGTTCATCATGTAGCACCCGAGCACACAGCTATAATCAACTTTAGCAGTCTACTTTCATAATTGCAGTCTGAGTATATTCTCAACAATTCCAAGAAAAACAAATATTTTTTTTTCTTCAAATATGTGCATTACTAACCAGTGGTGCTGGGTGCAGTGCGGGCCCGTGTGTTTACTCTGCGCTGTAGCCGCGGCGCATGCAAATGACTGCGTCTCCCGGCTGTTTTCACTTACATCCAATTTGCAAGTGAACTGCTCCACGAATTAACATTACGTCTGTACACTGCCTCTATCGGAGAGCTTGTTATTATATTCGCGGAGACTTGTAAATCACTTCTCCGGCCACAGTTACACGACTCTATCGTCGTTTACCGATGTAAATCTAGAAGTAATGCGTACGTAATGCTATTAGTTGAGCGTGAACCACGGCCTGTCATGTTTATCCTCCTACGAAGTAGAAAGGGAAACGTTGTACGCTAAACGGTTACCATAATTTCGCCACCTACGGTGAAGTGGGATATATGTTTCCATTGTTCCCGCAATATTATTGTGAATGTCACTCAGGTAATTTGCGCCATAAATAATACCTAAATAATGCCTTGTTAGTGAGTCGACTTCTGCAATTTCCGGTCACACCAACCTACACAGTCTGGCGCTTGACGCCAACCTCTTCAGTCTTTCGTGTAACGACATGTAATGTATATAGTTGAAAATATCAGAATATGTCCTTATAAAAACCATTCATTACTGACCGCAAGTACCAATTAAAAATAATAATTACATCAACAAATAAAACACACACTTCATGCCTAATATAGTCGTCGCCATGTTTCCAGTCTCCCCACATGTTCAACTTACGAATGTTAATTACATACTCTTTCATATTTAAAATTAATTAGAGTGTAGTAAGTGATAGTGAATAATTTATCTGTGACAGCGGCAGTGAGAACCGTTCCGAACAGTGACTTGTACGAACCAACTGTGAAATATTAAAACTCGCCTGTGATATTGATGGGGATGGAACTGTGATTAATATTCTACGGTCTACCGTCACGGTGTAGTTGTGGAGAGTTATCAGTGGAGACGTGTGCTTGTTCTTTAATATTATGTAACCGTTATAAACTTTCAGTCAGCTTTAAAAGGGAAACACCGTAAATTACATTTCAGAACTTAAGAAGTGTTTCGATTTACTTAGACTTCAATTCGTGATTGATGATGTTTCTTTTCTACCCTTCATTCATCTTACTTAAGTGTTACGTAGTTTGTTGATTAAAACACGATATTTCAAAGTCGGCAGCAATCGGGAATATTGTAGTCAAGTCAGTTATAACAACTTAAATTCAGTGTTCGTAATCACAAAGAAGAACTCAATGAGCTCCGCATTCGACATTTTCAACGATATCAAGAGTTGATACTCACGAGTGGAGGAAGGCAGGCCATTCTATTAGCATAACTGAGTGCACAATAAGCTGGGAGATTTTTTCCTTCCGGAGTGAGTACGGGCGCCTGTTGGCGCGCGGCCAGCGCCGTCAGACGGCCGGCAGACGCCGCCCACGCCGCTGTCAGCACGTGCGCCCGAATACCGCCGCGGTATGGACGACTTGATTACACTACGCTTTACTATAGCAGATTACACACCTAACTCTAACCGAGACTTGCCTACACGGCCGACCACTTCTCAAGTTAACAAGCTTTGCGTAAGCGTGCGTGAAGTATTTTATACAGAATGTAATCGGTGTTGCCAATTTAGTCCGCGGACGAATGTGTCGGTCTCCACTCGTGCGTGGCTGTTACGTATGGGCAGGAGTGATCGGAATGATTCGATACGATTCTGTAGTTGGCCAGTTATTCTATATTATCCCAATCGGATGAACAGCGTGACTGCGATAACATCAGAAAGCTACGCAGACCTCAAAATTATAAAGGGTGATGTCTGATTCGAAGGATTAGATATAAAACGGTGGGAAATAAAGCAAATATACATACTACTATATTGGTTTTTATGACTGTCGTTATGTTATTCTCAGATGCTATTTACCAGTCAGTGAAGCTTCTCAACCTAGGGTCTATTTAAATATTCACTGTTATTCACAATAACATAAATCACGAGCCAGTGTAATTAATGACTCCCAGCCACAATTTCCATTCACTCAAAACATATTCATTGACAATCTCTCTGGCGCGTCTGAACGCACCTACTCTATGGAATTCTGAATAAATGACGCAGAAATACGCGGCGAAGCAATAAATAAATAAATACTCCCATAATATTGTACACTTGTGTGAATTTACGAGCATGGGCTGTGAATAAAGAGCCAGCGACACATTCAGGGAGCGGGCCTCAACAATAAGACGTTATTTAGACGCGCACGGACTGTCGCTGCATCGGAATCGACGATTTATTATAATATATTAAGTATAGCGCGAGGAATCATAGCGCTATTTGTAATTTCATGTTCCATTCAAAACGCGTAGGTTTTTAAAATATTTATTTTAATACTTGCTCTGAAATAACAAAAGTGCTTCTTGCATGTCAAGATATTCTTTGTCAACAAGATGAGGTAATGTAGCAGACTTCAGTTTATGTTAAAGGTGTTTGTAAAGTTGCTAGCCTCCAGTAAACGGCCAAAAACCTCCTTACAAATTCACAAACTAGCCTAGATCGCCATCCGGGAGACAAGAGTGCCAGCAGACGGCAGTCCCGGCCCCGCCACGTTCCCGGAGTTCCAATAATAATAATATGGAGCGCACCACCGTACGTGGCCGCTCGGGCCGCCGTCACATTACATCATACACACGTACAAGTCTACAAGACGGCTTCTGTCAGAACTGCCTGCCGAGGACGTGAATGTCAATCATGATTTGGCTAAACATAATCTTGGCGAACATATTCAATCAGAAATTGCTTCGGGATTTTTATAAGCGTTTTTTTATTTCTCGGTAGATTATGTTCTTAGATAAAAAACAATTTTGCGTAATATTACGTGGAATCGAACTAATTATCATCATCTTGGTTTATAATCTTCAATAACCTCATTTTCTTGCATAATACCAAAAGCATTCCAGTAATAACGTATTTAACTGAAGTAACTTGTAATCAGAGTCTCGTCTACTTCCGATCTACTTTAACACTAAATTGAATGTTCAAACTGTCAACTAGAACTCATAGTTAGCACGCTCTAGTCTTCACGTCGTTATACAAAAAATGTTGCAGAAGGTTTACTCAGTACCTAATACTTTAAAAGTTTACCTTACGCGTTTTGCTCATCGAGTATTTTTACTTACAGATAAAGCTTTGTTCATGAAATAAATCTTAATTATCTTCAGTCTGAAAGTATGACAGGTACCTACCTCTTATTGATTAATGTAGATTTCTTAATAAACGTATTAAATTGCTTCGATCAGAAGACTATTTCCGTGATCCTTCTGTACGCTATGCTATAAGTGTCTCAATAAAGGAGATGATTAAAATGTTAATAGTAGTGAGCGCGGCGACAGTGCGGGCGGTGCCGTAAGCAGCTCATGAATAATTCTCTCCCAACACCCCGCCTTATCTGCCACCGTTATTGTCTTCAATACTTTGATTGTACATAAATGGTCCACCGCCGCGCCGCGCTCTTGACTTAACCCCGACCATTTAAATGTGCAATAAACTTAGCTACTGCCAGTTATCTTACTACCTACAACAACATTATATTACTATAACGCCGCTGTCGCGTATTGGGAACAGGCCGGACGGCGGACACGTCTATCGCAAGTGCAACTTGTTAAAGGCAAGGCCCTTGGATCCTGCTTAAAGGAAATTTTAGGGATTGGCTTCAAAGAAAGTGGCGGATTAACTACACTTATGAGAGAAGTTTATTTGTAGATATTAAATATGTAAAATAGCATTAGGGCCGGGCTATCACTGCAGGATTGGTCAAATATAGTATGGATAACTAACGGAGCTGGTACTAGGAAGCATCGTTGCTTCTACGTCGTAGCTTGTTAATAAATAAGTAAAATACAGGAAAACGTTAAGGTCAGCTATAGCCATAAAACGACCTGTTAACATTTATTTATAGGCCGAATGGGTTTAATAAATAATCATTGCTGATGCAATGATTATAATATCTATTTTAACGTCCACTTTTAATTCAATATTGGCTTTACTAATTATAGTAAATTAAGAGCCAGTTTGCTGATTAAATATTTTATCCAGTGTAATTAGTAAAGCGATTCCTTTTACGATTCTACTTCGAGGAGATAAATATTGTAAAGGGAATATATGCGGCGCGTCGCACATCACTCGCAGCTAACTCTATCGTAAAAGGCAATGGTTCATGTACATCATTTAATTAAAACCGTATCCTAATGGTTTGTGCGTTTTTGTGAGATTCACGCAACTATTCGAACTTAAGTAAGGTAATTCTGAAATAATTAAAGGTTAATTAAAAACGTTGAGCTTAGTTATGCTAAGTCGTGTTACCTCCACGTTACTGAAACAAGATAAAAACTAATTTCGGCGAAAATCTAATTCTATGTATTTTTAGCTTTTAGCTTTGTGCTTTCAAACTTTGACGGATATTGTTTGAACTAAGGAGAGCATTAAGGTTTTTAAAGAGATGTGTAAGCTCAGTTAATTTAATCGTTGCCCCACACATTTGAAAGTTCACGTTTAGGTATTGTTAGTGCTATTGACTGACAAGATAGATGCCTACCGGTCTATATGTATAGATCTCAAGCGGTATTTATGCATACATATACCGTGTTGAGTTTACAGACCAGTGTCTGTGTTGCACAATGTACCAAATGTGCGTCATACAATTAATACTGGTAGAACACTTCGACAATCGATACAAAAGGTGTAGGGCACTTAACTGACCGATTCCTTATAATCTAGACCAGCTTCGTACATCTAACTCTTGCCCTAAACTCGGTAACCGCACAGACAACCTCTTCACCGAGTGGGTAATGAAAGTTTTAATTAAATACAACAAACTTATCTTAAAATAACTTCCAAAGATAACATCAACTTAGCAAACAAAGTTGTAGTAATGTCGTCATTAACTTTAACTCGGTGAAAAGAGAAAGCGTTTGAGTTTTACATTTAAACTGTAAACTCTTTAGCTTCCCGTTATGAATTCTAAACAGACCCTTAAGATTTTCGTACGTGGACAGCGCCGCCGCCTTGATTGAATAAAATGCAATTATTTAAATGACCTTAATGCTGCAAAATTGTAACGTAAGTCCTGTGCACTCGTTGTTGGGCAAGTCTATACTTCTAAGCTGCACAGAGCTAATCGTTTATCATGTAGGTACACAGTTATGCGGACGCACACAAACTGATTCATGTAAAGAAGATTTCAAAAGATTAAAAATCCTAACTCTCCCATCATTATACATATAGGTACATATAATAATATTATGATTATGATATGAAGTTAAGTTCAAGTCAAATTTATTTAGTATGGGAGTAAAAATATATCTACTCCCAAATGGTATTCAAAATATGTCAACCTTGAATATCTTTAGTCATAAGCACAAAGAATTTCTAATAAGTAAAGCATATTATCAAATTTAAGATTTTATAAATTACAAAAATAATGGCTAAATATACATAATTATTTGACTATTTTATATTAATCAATACTAATTTGCGCGATGGTTGAATAAATGTTAAATTAAATGTCATAAATGTACATATTGTACACCTGATAGGTATGTTACAGTGCTACTTATGTAATAATTCTAAGAACTATCTTCCATCTCCGACAAACAATAAATGAATATTAATTTGGCAGTTCTTTGTACACTCTTTTGGTTCTATGTGGCTATACACTGCCTCTGTCTTCTCGTAAATTATCTCTAGTTACACCATTGGATTTAGCTACCGCGTGGCTATACGGCCTTATACGAGTAAGCAAACAATTTTTCAATTAACAGATCATCGTGGAACCTATGGAGTAAATTAAAAACGAACACTTACTTATTTAATTATTATGTAACGAATCATGTCATCATAAAGCATCAGTAGCCAGTATCAGTCAAGAAAGACATCTCTATTATAAGTAACATACAAAAAGTTACTATGTTAAGTACTCAGTGGACACTAGGACCGGTATAATATAGTATACACGTATACTCCTCGGTACTGGCACGCGGTTGCGCGGCGGCCATTAGTTATCGATATCAAATATTCACCTGTCGCGAATGTGTCGAGACTGTTCCCACGAAATAAAACTAGGTTGTAGACCACACGCCGCCGTGCCGCGCCGGTGACTGCACACATTAATTCTGGCATGTTTTGAGACTCCACTCTTAAAAATCAAACCCCATCACATTTCATCACGATCGACAGTCGCATTTACGACTCTTTAATTTTGTGGACTTACTTTGAATACGTCTAAATTTAACATTAAATATGTACAGCTAGTTCAATGTTTAATTTCCATAACTTTTGATGTGACAGTACAACCTCTTTAGTCAATGTAATGCTGTTAATAACCATAAAAGCCGCATGAAATATGTCTGTTATTGAATTCTAATGTAACGCCGTATCATAAACCTACACGAGACCGTCGGCTCAAACACATCTATTTACAATCACGTAGAGTGACTTTAACGATTCATATGTCATGCATAACACAGCATACAGAGCGGTAGGCAGATGGGCGTGTGTGACACTGCAGCGGATTAGTAAGGCTTTCTGCCGCACTCAAAGACGTTATTGATCACTTTAACTGACACCAAGTAGATATTTAATTACGAAAACCTTTACATGGTGATAGGTTCAGTATTCATTAACCCCCTTATAAAAATTTAAAATGTTGAAAAATTGATTAAATTATACCTATCACTGTCGTTTGCATGTCAAAGAATAGAGAAGTCAATAGAGTTAACAAGTAGCTATCTTAAAACACATGTTAGCATCATTTATAAGGGGATACATGTCTCTGAGTGCGGCAGTTTGTGTCGAATTATTACAATTAATTAATTTAAGCAACAGCAATATAAGCTTGCAGCTGTATACCGAATCGCTTACATGCTGCGGTAACATTTTATGAATAACAACACATACTTAAATGTAAACAATAAAATAATCAAAAATTAAACAAAATGAAGATAATAATAAGGTTTTAAAAATCGTGGACCAAGTCAAGTATATAATCTTACTATAATATAAACTATTATACCTAAATATGTAGCAGAATATTTGTTTCCAGTGATGGCACGCTGAGTAATAGCAATTACCCGATAAGGCATTCCTTTCACTGTCTCTAACGTGGTTCATCAGACCATGTCATTATTGTTTATAATGATGATATTAGGAGACCACACCAAAGTTTCGCTTTATAAAAAAATACGTAAATCTATCCGTTTTAAAATACCAGTCAGATGCAGACAAAAAGCTTACAGTCGAATTGACAAGCATCGTTTTTGAGCCCAATGTAAAATACTATGTCGTGTTCCCAGCCCGGTGTCACCCAATATCTCTCGGCCAGGGGAATGAGGCGGTTGACTTATAAATGTGAACAACTTCCAATAGCTATGCTGTAGGCTGTGAGTGAGGCACAAAAAGTGGTCGGCGCGCGCCCCCCGCCCCCCGCCGCGCTAGGTCTGACCACAACACCATTCTGATTACAGCTCCACTTGTTCTCAGTTGGTCGACATTTGCACTAAATTACTCGCATTCGTCAAAATGGTTCCTTAATCTGCTACACGTTACACTTTGATGTTACCATTTTATTGAAAACTTTAACAAATACTGCCCTAATAAACTTTTTATCTTAGTTAATACCACATAATACCTACTATTCTGTGTCTTTACCACGTCCTAATGTTTTGGTTAAAGTGATTTAGTATCAACACATCTAAACTCTACATATTATTAAGATACTAATTACGCTACCAATAATACAGTTTGCACGGGGCGCCGTACTATGCTCGATACCACCCACTATCGAATTAAAAACCCGCTGATGATGAGATTACACTGGTGCGCTATGAAATTGTGTTACAGTTAATTACCGCTTGATTTAGTCGCGCGATACCGCGTCGCGTCCTAGTCGCGATTAATCTTAATTTGTCGCTACCGTGGTACGCGGGTGCTTTACTCTGCACTAAAATAAACACAGAAAGTCGACTCAATACAGCATAACATTAATGGCATTACTATAATGATTAGTGATACCCGTTTACAATTAATAAAATAAAATAATTACGGGTGCCACTTGGGTATCATTTATTTAAAAAACTATGTGTGAGTAATATAATAATGAATTGCCAGTCACTTATAACACATATCTGAAGTGATGTCGCTAGCACAAAGCCTTCAGCAGTCACAGTTTTCTGACGTATTGTGGAAAGTGAATCTTCTGTGCATTTATATTTGTAGTATTGTGCAATAACCAGGAGATATCGACAAATTGAAATTCATTGGAAATAGTGCTTAGGTTAGTTTAATGTTGTGTTGTGATCATAGCTACCATGTTGAGTGGCACCGTTAATGTGCGAGCTATTCAGAATGAGTTAGCCAAGTACGTTATTACATTAATATTGATTGTGGATAAACGTCATTAAATTTAATGAGGTATTGAGCAGTGTGTAGCTGGTATTGTATCGTTTATTTCTTAATAAACACAGTGCAATATGCTATTCTGTTGGTTATAGTGACTAATACAAACTTCTGGTATTTTCAGAAAAGAACATATTACGTGGTTCATTGTAGGCCTACACTCTCAAAAACCGAGATAGTTTATGGGCGAAATGGGCATTTTCCCATAGAAAGCATATCGCATTAACGTTGTCCTGTAAGGTCCCCTCTACATTATTATACTAATCTTTGTCATATTAGACACTTTATATGCCGCTTCATTATTCTAATAAACGCAGTATATTCTCAGCAGTCCGTGGTTTCATTTACTGTCTCTTCCTACCGTACATGGCGACCCTGCCAAAAGTACGTGCTACACGTGTGTCGCGTATCTGACACCGGCCAGCGTTGGCCGGCGCCACCCTAATTGCCAGACCCATCAAAAATTGATGTAATACACAAAAATCGCACTAAAATGTATCATCAATCAACATAATTTTAACTAGCATAAGAATGAAAAGTATGTATCATCCTAGTTTTTAAGTTCAAAAAAAAAAAAAAAAATGTACCCCTAGTTGTGTAATTATTTTTTTTTGTTTTAAGGGGGGAGGTGTAAGGTCCCCTCTACATTATTATACTAATCTTTGTCATATTAGACACTTTATATGCCGCTTCATTATTCTAATAAACGCAGTATATTCTCAGCAGTCTTCCTACCGTACAGTCCAAATAAACTTAAATATGGATGTAAACGTTGTATGCATTCCAAATTATTACAACATAGTAAATATTGAATGTTATAATATTTGGGGCGCGCGTGAGTGACGCGGGACCGAATGGGCATCGAACTGGAAAGTGTTACAGTCGTGGTGCTTCGTCACTGCACGGAGACCTGGTGCTGGGAGCGAGCTGTGGTGGCTCGGGAATGTACTTTAAATTGGTTCGGCCATACCTTCGGGTTGGTTACATTTGTTTTTGCTAAGCATCCCCTTCAGGTATCGCCAAAGGTGATGAGAGAAGTTTTTAAGAACCTTAACCTAATTTTCAGCCTCCTTAAACTAGCTTTTAGTTTAGTTAGAACCTAAAATATAAAAAATATAGTAGTATTTATTCTAGAAAGTTATATTCTTAAGAGACAAACAGTCAAACTGTCGCGCAAGTCGCGACCTATAAATGTCATGCCCATTATATATTACATTAACGTTTCATTTCATGGCGAACAGTGGTTATGATCTTATCTAATAAGGCTCGTACAGCTTAAACTACCTCCTCCACGGTTATATTTTATGTTTCATTCTCTTCCGATACATTTCTGTGCGGGTCCATATTTTTAGACAGCGCTCCGTGTGTGGTCTTATCATCCACACCAGATCGTTTACCGTCCCATCATTGAGTTGAATAGCTTATTATATTATTTCCATTGATGTTTCGTGGAATAGCAAAAGCGATCAAAAACTAAACCTTCTCAGAACTTTTACCGCATCCAAATAAACAAATAAATATGACTCTAAACATAACAACAAGAAATCAACAAACACTTGGTCCCATTATTGGAATTGTAAATAAAAACAAACTGAGGTCTTCATCGGGACAACAAATCACTTTGTTTTTGTGTCGGCCCCGGCCGGGTCCCTACAAGGCGTTATCGAAAATAGTGGTACAAACACAGTTTCGCTTTTTGATTCTCGATATAGATATATGTGCGGCCGTTGTTTGTAATAAAACCACGATCCACCGAGATTATCTGACGATTGTGAACACAAACACTTGCCTCGCTTGCTGGAGCCTCCATTGTAATAAAAACTCGAATTATCAAACAACTACAGACAGTTAAACGCGATGAAACTGATATTCCGTGTCGTGTCCACAGCCATCAGCCCATCACTACATAAAACATAGTATTTGTTGACTATCATATTTTTATTCACTTTTATTCAAAAAGATAATATTCCGTATACTAAAAACAAATATTTATCTGTTAATCCTTAAATAGTTACATATTTTATTTTATTTGTTTGCTTATTTTACCTTGTACGTCTACCTAATTAATATCCTTCTTCTTAATTTATGTATTTCCGCTCTCACGACCTTAAAATCCATCTGTTTGAACTATCACCATACATTGAACTTGTCAAAAAGGTACAATACACAATGGGAGTTTTTTGTCGCAGCGCGTCATAATAACGTCGTAACTAATAAAAACACCATTGACTCCCGGAACTGAACAAAACATTATAAATCACCGACAGAGGAAGTATGCTCACTGAACACTTTTTCGAGGCAGTTATACTTATAGAGGGCTGGCACCCCGCGGGCGAGTGTATTGTATCCCTGCAGCGGGCACAATGTGGACGATACTATCGCACTTGAGGGTTAAGAATACAGACGCACCGATATGCTGCGTGATTATGGTGAAATTATAGGGTATCGCATTCAACTAGTGTGCCTGTGCAGGTCGAGGGGATTCAATGACGTGTTACTAGGAGGCACGCAGCTGGTGTGTATATATTCGAGCGGTAGGTACAGTACGATACAATACATGGAAAGAAACTGTCAATACCAAGCAAGCTTATTTTGCTCAGGAAGCTTAATTTGATAACCCCCACCGCAGTTAAATAAATATCTCAATCATCCACTCGATTGGTCCTATTCACGAATACGATCAACAACAAATCAACTCGATGGAGCAATTTTTCAATCATATCAGTGCTTTTTCTTTATTGACTCTTTGTTCTAATAGAGGATAAATAAGAAAAAATGAAGATTATTCGATAGCGGTCTAATGGTATTACGGGCTAGGTCCGCGGACCTGCGCAGCGAGAGGTCCACGTAGGTGGTCCCGGACCAGCGGGGGGCCGGTCCCTCCGCACATATATCACGGACGATGCGTTCGCTTGCGACTTTTATACGCGTACGCGATCGTTATTAGCAAAAAAGCAATCAGAAATCGAGAGACAATCCTTATTGGAAACCGCACTGGACGGTTTAAATCCTGGTGACAAATGGGACCTTAACGCGCTGACCCGTTATTCCGATGTGTAGGGAAGAGATAAATTCATCGAGGCTACACTTTTTATAGCTAAAGCGATTGCTTTTTTCCGTAATTCTCACGACCTAGACTCATCAATCTTTTCTATCTGGACCATTAATTAATAGGCTTTTGTTTCAGATTTACCTTTTTTGTAATACCTAAGTAAATGTAAAGGCGGTAGTTACCTATAAAGATAGATTACCATGACTAGTAGGGTTAATAGTAAATGTTCGTTACAGCTTACATCTACTACGATAATTGTATGCGTTAGTTTGTTTAATCCATAAAATTAATAATATGGATGTTTACAAAATTGTACTGCGGAGCTTTTGTTTAGTTGTATTACATCATTAACAGAGCCCGTGTGCGCCTGCATGGTCAGCGGCGGCCCCTGACCCGCTAATGCGCCTGATTACTCATTCACATGATATGCCATAAGTATGTAATGAGACAGAACTTGTTCATTAGCGCCAATTGATACACACAATGGAACACGTTGTATCGACCGACCGGCTAATTACTTCATTAGCTACTATACTGTTAATTAGCGACCACGCTCTATATTAGCATACATATTAGGAAACTGATAAATAGTTTCTTTATAGACGATTCTTGACAGTTTTCGTAACTTAATCCGTCATGTTATATGTATAAAACTCAGACTTACAAAATGACTTACAATTAAATACCTCCTTCCAGTTGTAAGATGTTTAAGGCTGTAAGGCTATCAATCACAAGTTGAATCGGAACAATAATAACTCTCAAAAAGATGTAATAAATCATTTCAAGATGTAAGCGTCTTTAAATGGATCGCGCGATATTATTAATATCGATAGCTTTAGTAAAGTTACACCGTCATTATGTGAAAAGAAAAAATAAACTGTTAAATAGAGTAGGTGCTTATTAAATCTCATAATTATTGTGTAAAAAATATAAGGAGTTAATTAAAATCACTAATTAAAATGAATAGACGAAAACAGACAACTGATCGCTTTAAATACTCATGAATTTCACTCCCTAATTCCTTATTGAACAGCGAACGAGGTCAAGAGTCAAATATAAAATCGAATTAACGAACATAAAACGTGAGTACTAATCCCATCGAGCCATCGCCATCAAGCGTCACATCGAGAGCCCTCGGCCGACGTGTCACCATGAGTTCCCACATTTATCCTCTAAGCTAACGAGCTCGGTGCTAGACTCGAGTGTAATTACCGACCAATAGGTTATCACGTCAAATGCAATTACAGCGTAGTTATAACTTGGTCGGTTATACACACAATTAGTTAATTGCCGGCCCAGTACGGCCACAGTCGCATCGCGTGCGTGACAGCCCTGACTGGACATGATTATCTGTTTGTTTTTCTGTTTTGTTCGGTTCGTTTGTAGTTTTGGAAAGGTCTGACTCAGTTCACTTGTTATTGAAGTATATCGGGACTTAGTTTTTAACTGGTTTTATAGTAGACGTCAAAACAGTATGCTGTGTGTGTATACAGTATATCATATTGCCTACTTCAACAAATTTATTTTATTTCGGCTTTGCAAAGTGTAGTTAAAATTGATGAGGAGCGGGTTGTGTAGCGACTGAATTTATACCGCAATGGTGCATTAAATATTAATAAAATGTTAATAAGCGCTGTCGTGGTTCGTGTTGTATATTAAGCTAACGACAAATGACAAAGCAGTACAAAAACAAGATATCGCAAGCAGAAAGTAAATAGGAATATGTCAATCGATTCCGTTAAAAAAGGGACTCTGAAATCCACGTTGTTCCCAAAGGGTTTGATTGTGATACATATTTACTATGTGGGAGCAAATCCGGTAAAATGTGATCTTCTTAAGTATCCTGTCCGACCTTTGTCAAAGTCAGCCGCGTATGTTCGCGTATCGATACTGATTTAACTATTAATAATGTTGTCAACTGACATACTTCGGCATGTTGTCACCATTTTCATTGGACTGAAGTAAACAATTGCGCCGGCCTTAGGGTCCCCAAGGGCACATAATATGCCGCTACCATATAGAAGCCAATAGAGATAGACTAGTACCAAGAGAAAAAAAATTGGAATACTATACATATATAATTAACGATAAAAGAAAATCGTCGAAATCTAATTTCGCAACCCAACAAGCTCATGAAACACTTCAAAATAAAACCCACCTCTAGGCTCTAGGTCATGATGGCGGCATAATCCGGGTAGTAAGGAGGTTGATTGAAGACTCAGATGTTGTAAGGTTAAGTGCAGAGGAACTCAAGATCACAGACGATACACCATCAATCAGGATCATCCCGAATCTGCTCCATGTTTATTTATTTAGTTCTCTCAAGAAACGCGGAATCTTGGAATTGTTTAATACGTTAAATTTAATGAAACTATAGTGTCTGGGAATATTACAATAGAGACGGTTCAACTTTAATTTAAGAAAGATTTTTGATAATGGCCATTCAAAGTTAGTTTAAACTCGTCCAAATAATAAAGTGTCTTAAAAAAATAAAAATATTATTTCTTCTAAGAATTAAAAACACTATTACACATATTTAAGTATAGTTACTGGCGGAGCTTTAGGTCCTAAAGCTCCAAACTGAATATTATTATGATCATATAATTAAACACGATTATAATGAATGACTGTTGGTGCGTTGAATAATTCATAAATTAATTTATAAAGGGACCGAAGTAAAACACGATAGATGTCCTAAGAAAACGGTATTTAAAATTAATGTATCCTGCAGAAAATATCTCACAATTTACACATTTATTACAATTCAGGTACCTCACGATTCAGAATAACTTAGAATAGAGAACAAGTTCATAAATCAAAATATCTATTCTGTGAGGAGTGTAATAGAATCCATCCATTCAGAAACAGGTTCAACCGAAGCGTGACGTAAAGAAATGTAAAATAATTTAAAATCCAAGTTCTTTGTCAGAGGAGCCGGCATTATGTTTGGAGTAATAGAATGGCCGGGTGTCGTCGAGTAATCCGGGCGAATTCCGACCGCATCAATCTTGTGGCTTTTAAAGAGGCTCCCTCAAGATTAGCGGTAGACGTCACGCGACTCATTGTACATGTATGTGGTGCTGCCGTCACTGGGAACCAAAGTGTGTTTTCTTCTCAATAGTATTTTCTATTAATCCTTGAATGTAGCATTGTTAAATATTTTCTCTCTTGGATTGTGTCGAACTTTTGTTTAGTATCGAGTAACTTTCTAAAAGCTTTCCCAAAATGGTCTTCATATCTACAAAAGGCCTGACAGAGGGCAATTTATTAACTTGCTGTACCGTCATCACTAAATCAATTTCTTTACGCGATAAACTACAGTAAGGTTATTAATCACTAGTACAAGAATTGTCACTATCATGACACGATAGTGTTCCATTATTCCCACTATGGCAGTACAATCAGTTGCGAATGTCGTGAGGACAGAGGATACTAGAGTGTGGACACTCAACACTCGCCGATAACTGTTCCGCTTGAATTATTCAGTAGAGTGGCGTCAATCTCCGGCGATCCGGAGACATGTCGGGAGAGGTGTCCGGACACTTGACAGTATTAATGAATCGGTGGACACTCTGTGTACGTGTGCCGATACCGAGATGTGTGATGGACAGTTAAAAAGGAGGATTTGGTTAACCACGACGTTTGATGTTAAGAGGCTGCAATTAAACGCGCCGTTTACGTTTTAAGGATTAATGTGTATATAGTTAACGATATTATTTGACCAATGGCTTCACTGCGACAGTGATTGAGGTGCTTTTGTGCATAGAGTCGCGAGCACTATTTCCGAACAGGACGAACATTCTGTATTAACTGCAGTATATTTGTTACGGGTCACTCGGTTATACAAATAAGGTTTATGTCTAAACGCACTCACGACGCAGACGGAATTTTTAGTGTTTGGCAATTTTATTTATTTATCCATCTGAATCTATCGTAACAGGGATTCCTCAATACGATAGATTTATACAAAATATATATTTATCAAGTAAACAACTATGCATTAACTATACATGATTTTGTATATGTTACGGTAAGAGTGATTAATTTAAAATGATTAATAATTACCTCTTGATTTGGTGAATTTGAATATAAAACTGAAATTCATCATTTTAGCTGTTGTTATTAATAATTCACTTTTTTACATATATACTTAAACTATTATATAATTTAATTACGTAATAACTTACCAAATAAGTTCTTGTTAGGTAAATTGAATGGTAGTTAACCTTAACACTCAATTCTTTTTTTTATTACAGGTATGTGCTGAAAACCATCTGCCGCGTCTCTCGCCTGTAGAAGGTAACTGTGCTATACGAGTAAATCTTTATTAACATAATTGTAATAGGTTTAGTTATGACTGTATATACGACAAATATAACTCGTCATTTCTGTACCAACAGAACAACGAATACAAATGATTTAGTACAGAGTACAAACTATAATCTTCAGGCACATAATATTAAGCTTTGTTACTAATGAAATACGGACTATAATTTATTCTCATTTCTTCTTAATTGTGTAAAAGTGTTAGTTTAGCTGTTAAACATGTATCGAAACACGTTTTGTTTGTAACAACTTGTGTTGCCTGATTCCTATTGTGTCAAACAAAAAGACAATCGTAGTTGGGAACTTGTCGAACAACGTTCCGGGCTTCGGACATGTTTATCACAGTCAAATATTCCAGCTTTAACAACCAATTTGGATTCAATTTGTTTATGAGGATCTATTATATATAGTTATTGCTGTGAAAATGACTGGACACGCTCACGATACAACATATTTATTTATCAACCACTTACAACTATCATCACAGGTAATATAACCTAATACAATAGTGTAATTACTAAATACATAAAACAAACATAACAATCAATAAGTATGACCTACTAACTACCAGATATTATGTAATATGCGGCCAGTGACATAATGACATAAGTGAAGATTGTTCCTTTTTTTAAACTTGCTATTGACTGCTGGCGTTTCATTTGTTAGTAACTTATCTCTTATCACACAAATGATAACACACACAAATTATACACGCAATTGATAACGTTAACGTGCGAATAGTTTAGTTACATATAGGTAATAACGTAGTACACACAATTGATTCTGACACAAAGAGAAATAGGAGTGGACCGAGAACATTGCCCTGGGGAACTCTGCTCGCGCCCGCGGTCGGCCACTTTGTCGTCTCGTTTTTCTCTGCACTTATTTATCACTTCCCACTTGCCGTAATAAGTTATACGTGCAAAATCTGTTTAGATAGAAATTATATTGGTTTTATGGTCTATCATGTCAAACACAACACGAGCGACTATATCAAGTTGTCACTCCTTAAACGTAAAATTGTTATTTATGGTCACGTTCATACAGTTTACAAACTATGGATACCTCTAAATAGAGAAATCGATTCTAATCTATAAAAAGCACGGGTTTAGTAATATCATATTACCTCTTATTGCAAGATTGATGTTTATACTTTTATGACGCAAATGGCATCAGTTGCCGGAGTGGCTTCTGATCCAGCACAAATGGTTTGAGTGCATCGAGCACGTTTTGCATCGCCACAATTGAAGCAAATCCGTATATCAGTGAACAACAAAGACTGGCAGTGTTACTGTTTCCGAGTCATAAAGTTTAGTGGCAGAGGCAGGAAGTGTACCTCCGAGGTGGAGGGGGTGAACGCACGCGGAATCGTGTTTCGTGTGTACTGATCTACCGCTGAAAAGATTCACCCGTCGCGTCGCGTGCCTAGGAATACTAAAATGTTTCCGAATAGCGAACATAACTCTGACCTTTGTAACTTGAAACTCCACTTATCTACACAAAGTGGAGCTCAAACTTTGAAAGGTCAAGTTTAAACTGGGAAATGTACCCTTATTATATCAATGTTTTCACGCAATACAAGGATCTTACGTGTACATTTTAAATCATCAAGTACCCTGTTAATATTTTCGTCGCATTTTACTGAATTTTACTTCTCTCTTTGGAGCTGTAGGATAATTAACCTTATTTAATGTCCTCGACTCATTTTTTCCTGGTAAAGCTTAAGAAAAGTTATTACCGTCTAAATTGAGAAAATTTCAACTTTATGCGTCCCTGATTAACTTAAGTAACGTTTCGTCTTTATCCCTACGTTGTAGAAACACAATGTTTATAAATTTTAGGTACGCGTTCTTCTCGACGCAGTTAAACCGCACAAAGCAATATTAAGCCAGCAACCTGTTGTAAAACTTTTATTCCCAGTATAATGTCGGCGGCCACAAATGTCACACCGCAGCTACTGCTACTGCAACTCAATTCCAAACTTAATACGTTACATTAAGGTGGGTTAGTGCCCGGCAAGTCGTCTGCGGTGGATGATCAGTTAGTCAGTGCGATATTTAGATAGTACTTACTTTCTTAAAAACTGTACTCGCGTAAATATATTGAAAAATGGCATTTCACGACTGTTAAAATCAAGTGTCTGTTATTACATCCCCCGTGACTTTTACTCGACGTTACATCTGAGCTGGAGTATTATATTATAGCTAGGAGTATACTATTTTGCTTCCCCAGAATATATTTGCAATCAATATTATCTGGAATGTGGTAAGAATACTGAAGCATGTTACGTTAGATAACAGTAGCTACATCAGTCGTACCCTCTCGTCCCGAGCGCTGGCGGAGGGCTGCCGTCTTGTGGTCTGACCATCAAGTGGAGCGTACGACGACATCCTTTTACATGGAAAATTGACATAGTGAGCACGAGAACGGCCAAATGTTATTTGTGGAGCTCTCTAAAACATTTGTCAAGAGTTTTGTCTACATTTCTGTAAATAAAACGTTAAACTTTGTAAAAGTTTTGTCGAAAAGGGACAGTAAATAGAATTTTGTTTGTATAATACTTAGGGGCGTGTTCAAGAGTTAGAGTTACGGGAGTTAAGTTGTTTCACATACACAAGTTGATATTCAAAAGGAGGGCACAAGTTATTAGGTACTTCAAACGTATTAAAGATCACGTTTACTTTGGAAAACCCAAACTTTGGGAAACATTTATCATTATCGTCAAAATAACAGCCCACATATAAAACCGTTAAGAAAACATAATTTATATACAAGTGTATTCATCGCTGTAATACTATAGATGGAGTTTCTAGGAGCTCGTTATAATCGACCCCTTCAATAGGCTTCTTATTAGTTTTATGTTGCGACGTCATTTTTTTTTCGTAGCCTATTTGGTTTCCAACTGCTGGGCAAAGGCCTTCCCTTTCTTCCACCAAACCACTCTATCCTTTGGAGTATCTGAACACGTGCGTCCCGCATATGAGACCAGATCGTCACAACACCTTCGCCGTGGTCGACCTCGGCGACGATGTCCTCCCTCAGGCGTCCAGTGAGTGACGATGTTAGCCCATCTGTCGGGGTGCACTCGCGCAACGTGGCCAGCCCACTCGTAAACCTCACATTATACATTATATTTATAACAATAAAAGAAATTGCGTTATTTACATTTAGCCTGCCGCCTGATTGTTCACCCATTAGTATAATATTCCTGGCTCGTGACAATGGTTGTGAACAGTACTACACAACTAGATAAAGTGTTACTATTAAACCAAACGCTAGAAAGTCAAGCAACTTGTCCAAAAAGGTTAGAACGGGTGAGGTTAATTGCGTTCGAAGAGTTCGCGACGGTCGGTCACTCAGTAACTATACAGATACAGAAGGTTTACTTCACACAATATATGCCGATAGCTCGTTGAAGAGGACATTTTTGAGATTAATTATCTGCTAGGCTTTACCGGCTCAATGTTTCAGTGTGTTCATCCTTGTCTCAGTTATACCAACAATTGTGGGCCCTAAGCGCAGTTCTGAAATCACTTAGCTAATGGTGCAATATCAACGTCACATAATTTTCTCCTATCAGTCCATTGTAACAAAGTTATTGTAGGTAGTAGAGCCTATAGTTAGTGTTTATAACAGCTGTGAATCCATTCGAGATTTCCTGATAGCATGTTACAAGTGAGCTTTCTGTTCCGTGTTATTTTTCGGTACACTTCTGCCCACGCCTGCGCACGGCGCGTGGCCTGCGTGGGCGCAGCACTTACACTAGCCGAGTATTGTTACAGCTTTGTTTAATTACATAGTCCTGTCGGAAGGGTATAAGGATTGATACTAGGGTGTTACTAAACTGTGTAGTAATCGCTAGCTGTACATGGGAGTTGCATGGTACTTTAATTTCAGTAACATCGTGATAAACTGTAGGTCCCGTTTTATTTGCCTCCTACCTATTAGGTACTGAACCTTACTCTTATTATTAAACATCTAGCATGCACCTTATATCATAGTTCACACGTTCACGCTCATTTATTATCTCTCTGCTTACAAAGCTTTTAATAATACATGTGCTTCATTTTTCAAAGTGCGGATTTCACATAAAAACTAAAGAAAAGCTTGTAATATAGACTCGCTAGACATAAGAGTACAACAATAGGTGTACAGATATAATTGAACTCGTGTTCAGTGCACCGCAATTACAAGCCATTCTAAGGAAAAGAAACTAATACAAGTTTCATTTGTTCTATAAAAGAAGTTATCTCCTGTTGGCCACAGTTATTAACGCGACGTTTTCAAATAAAAGTGTAATGAAAGCAAGCTCAGTGCGCAGTCGCGAGCTAATGAGTAAACTTCATTGCTACTACTGGCCGTAAGGAGCCGATAAAACGCGGCGCTTGCATACAATCCTCTAAATTAAAACACATTCAGCCAAGCTAGCTACGTGTGGAGCTATAAAGAAAATGGAATGAATAAGTAATGTTAATACATGGAAAGTTGGTTAACTTTGATCATAAGTTTCAGTTATCAACTGGAATGGGCCACTGTAGAGTCATTTGATACTAATCGAGTATGGTGCAGTGTATTCCTATAGCATTGGTTTATTGTGTACTAAATCAATATTCGTAGATCTTACAAGAAATGTTTCTTCTACAGTGTAGAAGAAACATCTACACGGTCTAAGTTTTATCAAATATTTATTATTGATATCCTTCTGTAGTGATTTAATATTTGGGCAGCTCTTGCGTCACTATCACCGTCGCCGCGTCATCACTCTTGTTCGTCTTGCCTCGATAACATGGGTATTCCGTACATCCTATAATATAAGAGTTCCTTCTGGGTTGCGTCGCGTGAGATCTGTGCAGCTGCTCGCCCCATGTTTTTCTTTTATTCCAAGATCCTGCTACTGATATAATAAAGTAACAACAAGTGTATTAAGTAAACAACGTTCGCGCTTGTTATCCGCGAAGGGTTAGACAGCTGGGTTTATTATATTATTTTACTTCCTTTTTTAGAAAACGTCGCCCCACACCAGGAATTTCTCCTGTATTGTGGGTGAGTTTCACAAACATGAAATATCACATACACAAACACCCAGACTTGAGACACACATCTGTGGTTCGCACAAAGTTTTGCCCCGTGCGGGAAACGAACACGCAACCCTTAGCAGTCCAATCGCTTAGCCACTGCGCTAATCAGGTAGTTGTATATAGGTATCATAACTTCGTCGTATCGAGAATTCCATCGTCGCATCGGTGTAAGAAATAATAATTGCATTTCGCTCCACCTAGGGATTAAGCCGAGGTTTTCAATACCGCAACCTGGCTGTATTAAGTAAAGAAAAGTCTCCCAATTAGTTTTTTATACATTTATAGGTACTCATATGTTCTCGCTCGCCGCGTGTGCGAGTCACGTCGGACCTTTATAGGTGTTTTAAGCCGAGTGCGTGTGTGCCTACATGCATAACATACGTGCAATATATTTTACTATATCATAAGCGGTATAAAAACCTTCATATCAACGTCGTTACCGAGGGCTCCGCAGGAATGGGGGTCGTTCCCGCCTTATGAGATGATGGTACCCTAAAACGATGTTCATATTAAAGTTTTAGCTGCACAGTGGCTTCTTTGTAGACAATATTTCGTACAATTTACGTGTTAAACCTACGTACCTAGCTTAACAAATTACCTCTTATTTTCTCTCTTTCACGTTTTATAAAATTGGAAGCTCAAAGAAACTACCCCGTACAAGTGTATAGTTCAGAAGAGCAAAACTTTAGAGAACTTCATAAGTTCAAACTTAACAGTTACACAGAACCAGTGTTTTCGGCGTCTGTTTACTTCCCGCATCACGTTTAACTCCTCTTTTTAAATCTACGAATATTTTACATTGATATACGCGGCGCAGGTGGAGACTTTTCTCATGTAGTCTTGCAAATGTATTCACCGGAACATCCACGTATTTGTGGTCTCTGTGAGATGGTAATAAGGTTCACAGTCGTGTGCGGTGCCTCGGATAAATGTAGTGTGAATCGGATAGTATGAAACAGTTTGTACGCATCGATGATTCTCTGTACTATGAATAAGTTAGCAGTTACCACCCTGTTTTTGGGGGGAGCGGAAACAATGTTTTTGTAAAGAAAATGTGTACACAATACTTGTTCACTCGCTTTTTAAGGAAATTGCAGCTATATTATACGTGCGCAGAGAAATGACGTAATCAATACCCACTGCCGCCTTCTGCATAATATCGTCACTTCATGCCTGCAGTACTGCATGTGAAAATACTTTAGTGCCCAGCAACTACATTAAATATTCTTAAGAAACTAAACCTCATAATTAGCCAATACTATCACGACTAAAAGACGCAATTGACATCAATAATATATTAATTTTATTCGTTGCATTCAAACTTCAGCATTTGTTTACACAAACTCCAACACATTGCAGTGTACGGCAATATTTTCGTGGGCCGCATGTAAAAAAACTAATTCAATTACAGTTTACTTGGGTAAAGAGGTGTGAACACGCGATCAGTTAATTTCTACCGCAGCACGCAAACACATAACCATACGTTTTGCCACGTTCCCTCACCGCGCAGGTTACCAACTAATGCTCCTATTGAAATTCCTACCAGTAATTGTTCCTGATGTAGCTACTGACTCGAGTTAGTTCACTGTTTGCAGTCGCTCCGTGAGTTGCAAGTAAAGTTCCGCTTTAAGTCTGTAATCGCCATCAACACCTTGCGCACTTGACTCGGAATGCTCCACAAGATTACTTGAGCACCCGCTCCGAACTTATACCGATACAACGCGAGTGTTTGTTCAACCTGATGTTAGCTTGAAACGTTATTCACGTTCTGATACGTGAAGCTCGCTGCTGGCTGCTGGCGGCCGTCTCCTCCGCATCAAACGTGTTCGCAGCTACACGTCGTCGGGCGAAGCCTCGCGCTCTCCGTCGGAATGTCTCGGTCGTATTGTGTGCTCTCGTGTGCTCGGCCATTGTACCAGCGGCCATTGTCAGCATAACGGTTGAATAGCGGGTGCCACGAATCAATATTTGTGTGTTTGCGGACGCACCCGCAACACTGTAAATAACTCGGACAAACGACAGGATGCGGCTCGAATTACCTTTTAATCCGATGACAAACCGCCGCCGGTTAGAAATAACATTAAAATACATTAAAAAGGCTCCGCGTCAGATTACACCGTGAATTGTTTGCCCGGATTTGAGTTTTAGAATGTTCAAAGGTGAATATGGTTTCAGAGAGGAATATTGTAGACACGTATTTGTAAAACATTTGTAACAGTCTATTGTTGGTCCAACATCAACCAACCCCCAATCCAAAACCAACTTTTTCTTTGATAAGTGAACTCAGATATAATTTGTTCCGGTGTATCGCGAGCTCGGCCGTATCCTTTGTGTTCGCTTCGTGTCAGTGTCGGTCCCCGCGGAACTAACTTCGTCTATAAACGGCTCTTTTTACACTTTTTATGTGTATTCTGTGTTGTACAAACTTTATATCAACTTAGACTGCTTTGCACAATTTTCATTAAGTAAATCGCTGTTGCATTAGTAATGGTTCATCAGATATTCAAAGGAGATGGGCTATTATGAAAATTTCAGTCATGATACCTACTTAAATTAACTGAAATAATTTTAGTTTGTTCCAACGAGTAAAGTTATCAACACAACTTTTATAACTGTACCTAATTACCTATTGTACCAATATTTTAATCGACAATCTTTTTATAATCTGCACCGAAGTTAACCCTTTTTCACATTCTCAGAAAATATGCCTCATTTGAAATTTCAGCGACAGTTTCATATATTTCTACTGGTTATAAACTTTTATTTGAGCGCATTGAGTTAGCGTTGATGAGATACTTAATAACGAGTGTGGCGTTATGACGTTGTCGACCATCGTAAGCTTTGAACAAACCTTGGCCCCAAGATGTGGCCAACTCCCGCCGACCACTTACGGGGTCCGCAGTCCACCAGTTGTCTTGACTAGATCCTATCGTGCCAATAGTGAGTAAAGAAAAGAGTCAATAGGGAGTAAAAAGCTGCAGTTTCTAGATTAAAAATTGCCATAAGTACATGTCTTATTAAGTCGGCTTGTTAGCACTCCTTACATTTCTATTTTATGACAACAAGATGCTGGATAAAGGAGCTGGTGCAGTTCACTTGAGACTAACTAAAGTATTTCGGACCATCCTTTTGTTGTTATCAAACCTTTTACAGTTATTTTCTTTGAGAGTGAGACCACAGTGTGAAGTGGTCCGTTTTATATCCTTTAGAGTTATGGACGTGTTAAATGTCTCGGCGTATGATTGGTCCACAACCGAACGACGTCGGGACGAATTGCTTGAGTTATGGCCCCATCATATCATCATAACTATTTATATCATATTGGTTAGTTAACTTTGTGAGAGTACGGTATTTTACGCTGTATTAAAATTTTATTGTCCAGCGAATAAGCATTTTTTATGAATATCATCGTAGAAAATAAAATATTTTTGCAGCGACCAGTAAAAATCAAAAAAATTAAATCATCTTGTACGATATCTCAACTTGAAAATACTTCTACTGTGCTCACCTATTTGAGGATAATCAAGCTCAATCTTTGAAACAACTGTTTTGATACAACCAGGCGAGGGGTTATAAATATCTTCGCATTGTTGTGTAGTTGTGAGCGGCCCGGAGTACCGTATCGATTATAAAGGTCAAAGTAAATCCCTGGCCCTTACAAAGCAGTTGCCCTCCGGAGGTCCATAAAGCGAGCAGGCGAGAGAAGTTAATAAGCCTAGAGCTCCCCTAGGTCCTCCCAGTAGGCCGCTCGCCTGTATTGTTATTGCTACGCGACGAAAGTGGCGTTAAGTAACCCGCTCTGCACTGCGGTACAAACAACCCCTTGTTGTGATTACTTGGACAATACCATGTTTTGGTTGCTCTTTTAACTTAGAGTGCTTGATTGTTGTTATCGCGCACGTTCTGTTTTTATTAGTTTAGTGCCTTCTCATAATGATGTAAAATATAATTGGAATTTACTTACAAATTTGCTTTGCTAAGGGAGGCGAATTCATCGTAAATATTATTTTCATCATACAGGAAAAAATAAAGGATGATAATAAGAATTGAGTATAAAGGACTCGGAATCATTTCTTATAAATAATACATTTAATTAGTAAAAAAAACGATAAAAATAATGAATAAAGCTTGTGTCTTAATTCTAAGCACTTTAGGTTGTGGTTTGCGGAGTAAAACTATTGCTGTTAGGTGTAACACTAACTTTTTGTATTTCATTAGTAGATAAACTGTACTTATAAAAAGTAAAGATAAATGAAGTATACCTAATAATATAAAATATATTTATTGCCCATAGATAGTAGTCTAGTAGCCTTTATTTGTGTTGACAGTTATACACGCTCGTATATTAAATGAATTGTTTATGAGCCGTTACCCCACACAATTGTCATCCTAGAAAATCTAATCTCTCTTAATGATATTGCATTTTTATGTCACTAGTTCCCAGCTTAAGTAATAGGGACGTGTATTGTATGTGTGTGGGATGGGAACACATCGCGTCCACGTCGGCCCGATCCGCGACCCTCCGCTAATCGATCGCATTGGATGCGCTCGCCCCAGCACCGGCTCCGCACCGCGTAGGCCCATCACTTTATGTCAGGGGTTCTCTAATTAGCACTGCTTTATTCTCAAATGGGATGTCGTTAAAGGGCCCATTAGTCCGATATTTGCGTGGGACCAATCACAACATACAAACAATCTCAGCACTATAGCCGACCGAAAAATCCATGTAAACCATTTATGACCCACTCTAACCCAAGAATCCAAGAGCACTAACTTAACGCCTTCAGTCCCAGACAAAATCGGGTGTAAATGATAAATGGTATTTCTCATTAGAAGCAACGATTTTCATTACACTTTACATGTAATTAATCATGTCAGCTAATTGACATCACTTTAGCATGCGAGCACTCGCTGCGTGGAAATAGCAGCGGTCACAGAAATAAATAAAGCATAAAACTGCTAACGTTTACGGCGGCTAGCGATAAACGTCAATCGCACAGTGATTGAGTGTTCTTGGATATCAACATTTCGGCCACTAGTGATGTCAATCCCCGGGATATTGTACGTAGTAACTTATATTGTTTCTTTACTTAGTACTTATCCACAGGGGGAATCTCAGGGAAAATAATGTATCGTCATGATCAAAATATGCACAAATACTACCGGAGCCTTTCGAAAACAGACATTCAAATTTTAGGAAGAATTCTTTAAATGTTATTGCAGGCACTTAGGCTTTCTGACTATTTAGGGTAAATTCCAGCAGCTCATTTCATATACGCAATTCATTACGTTATTCAGTAAAACAATTCCAGACCTCACAACAATAATAATAATAATAAATTTCTTTATTTTCTCATCACAATGAATACCTTAATACAAAACATGTAGAGTGACAGAAATAAACGTAACATTGTGAGAGACTGGTGCCCATGGTAGGTTTTATAATAAAACCTGTATTACAGGTCACCAGGTCTCCCCCTGGTGCTAGCATTCAGATCAACATGACAATTTTTGTATCTAATATTACAATGAGATGAAGTAAAGTAACAATTTGAAGGTAATTAAAGATAACTAGAAAATGTTATTAATATATGAGGGCGAGTGTGTGTGTGTGTTGTATGTGTATGTGTGTATGTGAGGAATGAGAGAAGTGTTCGTGTGTGTGAATGTGGTCGTATTCGTGCTAGAGAAATAGGTAGAAATCAAATGATGTAAGTTCGTGAATTCCTAAGTAAAATAAGATAAAAGATTTTCTGTATCCTTCAACACATCGAACTAAGTTCAAAGCACCATTCAACTGGCCGAACATTCCGGGAGGCACTGCACTAGCTCCGCTTTACAGACAATAAAACCGCCATAACCCTTCACCGCTATCAATTTTCTAATGCAGTTAACGTCAAAACTCAGTGTTTGCATGCACAATGCTGCCATAAGCACTGTATTTTTGGTCCACTACTATATGTTATGGCTCAGCCGCCATAACTACGGGCTTGTTTTGACCTTGTGGTGCAGTAGAAATTTAAAGCAAATTGCCGGCGTAGTGTATAGTCTTGATTACACACATAGTATAAAAGTTGACAGCCTGATAGCGTTGCTCGAGGGCCTGCTAACGGCGAAACTAAAATTCCAAATAGACTTTCCTGTAGAGACCTTCATATTTCGGGACTCAATATTTTTCCAACATCAAAGGAGCAACGATTCCTTTCTAATAATATCTGACCAATTAGATCCGATTTGAATTATAGTTTCCATAATGCGATCACAAAGTGAGAACTAATCGTAAACTCGTTCGGCGTACATTTTAAAATCCTTCCGGAGGCCATTATGAATGTTATATGACGTCTGACTGTTGGGAAATTACTGTCTGTCAGTCAGTTGGAGCGAGTGTGTGGCGCCGGGAACGCTATTTATAGGGCCACGGTTAAGGCCCGGCAAATAATAGTCCTGCAATCATAATCATATGTTTATGAATGTGTGTAATACGCCCCAGTGCTTAAGGAAAGGGTGATGTCTAAACGGTATTGACTCACATTCTTATGATTGACAGTAACTTAACCGTTATATATTTTAACCATTATATGAAGTTTATATTAAAAAAATAAAATGTTTTTATTCAGCATTTGAATACAATGTTTTTAAACGACAAGAATATCAGAAATCAGCTCAATCTATTTGTAACGAAATCGCAAACGTAGGCCAGTACCCTTAGCAATCAGAAGCAATATAATCCGCAAACCTATCTCCATTATTCGGATCCGGCCAAATCCTTTAACCGCGTATCGTTTAAAATAAAACAGCAATTTACCGCCGTCCAATGTATTGGGTCGAAGCTGGACACAAAAACGAAAAATCTCTATTATAAATTCAGGGTCCCGTACGGAAGAAGTTTTCCAATATAAACGGGTCGTCAATATAAACTCGCGAGTTACAATAGGCCCTCGAGCATGTGTTATTGTCCATTACATATAAAATACTATCGGAAAACGATTTGGGAGTCCAGACGCTATCGTCGGCTACAAAAGAAAGAGCCTTCGCCGCGCGCGACTGAAACAAAGAAAAGTTTTTACAACACACGACCTGATGGCAGGCCCGCGTACACTCGCCGCACAAAGGGCTCGCGGAAGTATCTGTTTAAGCTGCTCGTACTCTAGCTTAATAAATGATAAATGATTTTATTTTTGCATATAGGTTTCAAAAAAACTAAATGGCATCGGCATTTCCTAACTGACTACCTCTGGGTTCAATCTCAGGGGTCAAGGAGGAGTGGTCTGTTTAGAAAAGAACCACGGCGAGTTTGAGTCGACCTGTCCTTACGGAACGAGACGGGGCGAACTCGTACCATCTGAAGGACATTTGGGTAGGCCGCATAAAATACTCAAACCGTCAGGTACGCATAGGAAAAAAAAACTAGTATAATATAAAAAAGAAAAAGGAAGGAAAAAACCTACACAATGCTCACATTTACAAATACACGACATGTACTTACTTATTTAATATTCTTATAAAATATTGTCTTGATAATTATGTAAGTACGTTAGTTATTTACGTTAACAGTTTCGCTAACTCACAACATTTATAATAGACAGCTGTTACTTTTCCTCGATTGTACCCGATCAACATCAAAAATACACAGTAGGATGTTGGTCACGAGCATGGAGGGTGAGTGACTCCACTGGGACGTGCACCTCGCAACCTTCCGCACCCCCGCGCCCCGCGGCTCCCGCCGCTCCACTCCTTGGGTGATTGGCGTTGATTTTGCCTACAATATTTACATACAAGTATCAAATCAAGACGTCGCCGTCGACTTTTCTAACTATTGTAAAAGTTGCTCTACTAGTCCCTCGTGACGTAACTTCTTGATGCGTTTTCTTATAGTAGAGAAAGTTGAATCTGAACAAACATAAACGTAATAAACTGATAATATGCTGGTCGGAGCACGAGTCAGAGAATGTAAGGGACATTGTAACTTATATGTATATGGATCAGGATCGTGCGTACTTAACTCATTGCGAACCTTAACAAGAGCAGCTAGTCTAGGACTACAAGTAGGCCATAAACATAGCACTCACAGGTCCTACTTCTGTTTAAAGTGGTTGAGAAACCTGTTCTTCTTATTCACATGAAAGATTCAACAGTGACGTATTAAAAACGTCGTGTTTTAAGTGCGCCGCAGATTCGTTGAGAACTTGTGTTACGAATCAGTGCCCTGTTCAAGAGCGCCACAAGGCTTGTTTATTGTTTCTTGTCAATTTGAGATTTTAATTCATATAACTAACTGTAAAAAGCTGTATTTACTTAATGGTATTTTAATTACTTACTGGTTCAACATTGAACTCCGTCAAACGTGAACTTCAAATATTGTATGTTATAGTTCAGTTATCCATCAGATAAAGGAACAGGTCACACCCTAACTATAACCACGACAAGCATTAATTTTCCTAGTGAGTGAGTGTCATTCACACTCACACTTCGCCTTACTCAGTTAAAGTCGATGAGAATCGTAGCCGATAGGCACTAGGGCTGCCTGTAATTGAACACCGTTTCAGCGATTTAGCGTCTAACCTGTAATTCAGTCTTTGTCTGGCTCCGTGCCTGCACAGCAGAATCTTTAAATAGGCGCGTGTTGGCGATAATAACTGTTTTGTTATTGTTCTATCCAACTGGTGGCACGAGCCGCTTTTAGTGTGCCGTCCGCGTCGCTCTACAGTCTACACTACACTATAACTTTACTAGTTCCTTTTCGCTTTAAAACGATTGCAATTAAGCGTGACTACTATGGAGTAGACATCCTTGTAAACAGTCTCAATTGGCAAGTTCTCGTTCATTATGGCGTTTTAAAGGGGATGCCTTTGCTCAACAGTGGACTTCCGGCTGATGATGATCATGAAACAGTCTGAAACAGTGAAACTACACCACTGTTGAAACTAGAATTAATGCTACCTTATTTATGTTTCTCCTCATGTACACCTACGAAAATAACAATAGTTACGGAAATATCTCTATAGTAAAGGCTATGAAAACCAACTTTATGCAACAAATAGCATCGATGTTGACATGATCAGTAAGTACCCCCACGGCACTAGATAGTGTCCCGCTGTACACCGGATGACCGGAGCACGCGGCCTCCAGTGAAACGGATCGTAAACGGGAATCACCGCAATGCCATCCGATACCCGGCGCGCCGCCGTACGACACTTGTCACATTTGCACGCTGCGTTTTATTGGTCGCAATAATGTGGAGGCCGCGAGTGATCCGCCGTGTTATGCCTACTATTTTATACTTCTATGTACAGTTGAAAGATCTAGTGGGAAAGTTTACTTTGATAGAGGATTATTTGAAACAGACTGCGACGGTGAATGACTCAAAATAAACATTAGTGCTAGTGTGAGTTAATTAAATAACCTTCATAAAATCCCCAGCAGAGCACTTCTCCATTAGTTTAAATTCCCTGCAGCGGCAAAAGTTCGCCATACCTGCACCAACACAATTGGACACTTAATTATTTACTCAAAGTTGATGATCTATCTAATGCTCATATCTAATGAAGGTAAATTTACATCTAAATTAGTGCGCAATGAGGTCTCCCTCAGCGTCGAGGTGTTTTGTCGAGTCATCTATATGGAAATCACTTATTACATTACTAACTGTCTCACTGTTGAATTGACTCCACTAACTTAGAACTACTCTATCTTCGTGAATATTGCTTATTCTGTATACCTAAACATTTGCATTCGATGATCATTTTACTGTCATGGTTAATCATTTTTTATCAGTGATTGCCTCAGCTGCAGTCAACTTTGTGTTGAATTCGTAATAAATTGCAACGGAGTACTTATCACGGGGGTCACATGTTAGTTTGTTTCTAGTAATTGTGATGCCATTTTTTTAAATTGCATTGAACTTCTTATAAATTGTGTGAAGTATGAAGCCACCGTCTATCCCACACGTCACCGTCCCACATTGCGTGTAGATCTCGTCTCGATAACGATGCTCATATTTTAACATGTTTGTAGAGGACAGTGACAGCGCGACTAATCAAAATGTTATCACTGTAACAACGTAAAATGTCGAATCTAAAATTGAACATAACTAATTCACCTTTATGTAGGTCATCTGTAGTCGCTATAAATCACCTATAAAATTATGAGGAAGTTATTATTTTAAAGCCAAACACACGTCGTTTTATAGTCGACGCGATGTTATAACATAAATAAATCCGGAAGGAAGACAAACAAATAAACGTCATGGAGAGGCGTTTTAGAGAGGCTCGCGACACTACATCAAATGTAAAAGCGGATCAAAGTAGGTCTCGCGGCTCCCGGGGTCGTGAGCCGCCGATCGTGCCCACAGGACGCGCTGCATATTCACGCAACTATCTTTGAACTCACTCCATAGTTAGGTCATTTTACAGTAACTACCTTCAGTACAATGCCTGTAAGAACTACCTCTACCTTAAGTGCAATGCCCAACTTGAATTGTCGGACAAAATAAGCGGCATTAGAGCTAATACGCACTGTCCGGTTGCTCGCAAGTACGATAATGTACGTAATATTTATTTGTATGCGCACTGCGATGCGGGTACCCACCCGCAGCCGCACAGTGCGGGTAACCGGACAGTGCGTATGAGCCCTTTAAGTGCTTGCTGGCTATATTATTCAAAAATAAATGTAAATAAATCACTCCAACTTAGGAGCACTTTGATTAAATCTACATCAAAGTCCTGCCCGTTTACGGTATTATTACCTTCCCATGGGCTTAATCAAAAGCTGTCGCTCGCGATAAAATCTCCCCCGAAAGTGTTGTGAAACACGCTCTTTTAGTTCAACAAACACTGTGACACGCCGAAATAAGCGTCGTCGATGACGCTCGCACTTACTTTTTGTAAAGAATCTGAAATTACATACGTCAACGCATTCAATGGGGCGTTTAAAAGCATTCCTGTTTGCACCCCACGTGTTTGTGTAACTCCGAGTTATTCTCGTCTGCGCCGTGACAGATGGGGCCTCAACGTGCCAATGTTATGCATAAAAAATGTGTGAAAAACTTTACTTAATCTTAATGTTTCTGCACTTAGGGTTGCCACACACGTTGGGTCTCGCTGTCAAACTTCGTTAGCAACGCTTTCAAGAACATTCGCGTTTATTGCTGCAACGGAAGCGATAAATAAGCCTGTTTATTATCGGAACATTTATGAGAAGTGCTTTTGCTAAGTAATTGAATATAAAGAACTTGTGCACTATAAATATGAAGGGGATTCAATTAATCGCCAACCTTATGTATAGCGCACAAATTATATTAGGTTGTTGTGTATTTTCACATATTATACATGTGGCATCCTTGTCGAGCCACACAAACACACAATATCTTGCTTGGTACAATGCAATTATCAGTGCTACACTGCCAGTGACAAAAATAAAGTTTGTCAGTGCTTGACAGGCGCGAGTCGCGTAGTCGCGGCGCGCGGCGCGTCAATCTGTCGCGCTAATTTACGACTTGTCGCGTCGCGAGTATTTATGGAAACTAATACCATTACCATTTCGATCTTCCCCTATCGGTTACCGGCGGGGAGCATTTAGTCTACCCACATGTAGGACATTTAATGAATGAACTGCTTCACGTTGAAGATCGCAACCCCGCGTGCTAGCTTTACTCTCTAGTGACAGTTATAATTATAATCACTCATTTAGATAGCTAAAAAATAAAATACGTTGAATATGAAATGTCAGAGCTGATCTTCTCTATCGTGACTTAAAAATATAAT